>CM052082.1:5049709-5092059 GCA_028453745.1 Agapostemon virescens | reverse complement strand
AGAGAATCTATGGGATTTGAATAAATTCTATCTTTCAAATAACCCCACAGAAAAAAGTCAAGGGGACTTAAATCAGGTGAACGGGCTGGCCAACTTATTGATGTATTTGTCTCGGAGAGGAATGTCGTCGAGAAGAGATGACAATTCAAATTCCAAAAAGTACCGATATTTTTCTCCGTTTAGGACACCATCGATGAAGTATGGACCAATAATATTGGTATTTAAAATCCCACACCATACATTAATAGTGTATCTTATTTGGTGATCTATGTTCCTCCTAAGGAATGGATTTCTTCTTGCCCATGTATGTTCATTATGACGATTAAAAATACCATTGTTGGTGAACGTACATTCATCCGTCCACAAAATCTGCAGCGGGAAATCTTCGTTTATCTGAATTTGGTTTAAAACAAATTGACAAAATTGCATACGTCTTATTGAATCTCCAGCATGTAACGCATGTCCAACACTAAATCGATACGGATAAAACTTCTCTGATTTTAAAATTCGTTTCACACTACCAAGGTTTACATTGCATTCTCTCGACAGTTCTCATGTAGATGCTTGTGGTTTCCACTGTAACGAAGCAAGTATGTTCACTGTGTTGTTTTCATTTTCTACTACTGATTTTGGAACTTCTCTTTTGGGTTTGATAAATGTACCATAGTGTTGCAAACTGTTATTCAATTTGAAAAACAATTGTCGCGATGGTTGTCGACGGTTTGGATATTTTTCCTGGTACAGTCTTGCGGCGGCATTCGTATTTTTGTCACACAACACAAAAGTGTCGTACATGTCTTGTTTCTCACTGTTAGTAAAATACATTTTCTTGTATTTAGTAAAATACAATTACACTTTTTCAAATTTTTAATTTTCGTACTCGAATTACGATACGTAAATTGCTACTGAACGATGAAATGCTTACTCGTACAAATCAGTTTCTGTTATGATAACAATGTCGAAAGGGTGTTTACTTTTACAACATAGTCATGAAGTGTTTGAGTATCTTCTTCAATAAAGACATTTTTTTAAAATATCTCGAGATCTAGTAATTTTTTTTTCATGGTACCCTAATTATTTTTTACGTAGAATGAACAGAAGAATCGATCTGTGTAAAAAGAAATATGCATTTCTATTTAAAGAAATGATGCAATTGTTAATTGCACATGCACTGCTGTATATAAAAAGAAATGTAAAGGCCTACAAATTTAGTGCTCTTTGAACCATTTATCTTTCTCCTTTGGCATTTTTTCGTAAATGCAATAATAATGGAGTTATGACTTGAAACAATTGCGCGGATCACCCTGTATTCCAGCACAAAACAGTTTAACTCTAGCTTTTTAAGTTTTTAATAATTTTGTAAGTTTAACACGTTAAACGCCACACCGGTGTCCGTACGGACCGGCGGCATACTTTCCGTTCTTGTTATCGCCGCGCGCGTGTCGGTCCTTTCGCACTTGTGAGACTGAACATTTAATTTAAGCGAAGATAACGAAGTCTAGACAGCGAAATTTGTTCGCTTGACGTATCGCATGATGACATATTCATTTTCAGGCCAACAAAATTCAGAATTTTTGGTCAACAAAAAGTTCGTGGAACGTTTTGAAATGAACGAAACTAGACTACGATTTGTGTGCAACTGAGGACTCAAATAACTGCACCATTGTATTTCTAAGAAATGCTTTATTTTAAACTGGATGAAAGAAACGTCTTTACTGTTACCAAATATCGGTGGACGAGCTGCGACAAAGTAATCGCTTGACGGCTAATTGTGGCGTGAACGGAACGACACGTAAAACCGGCGTGGGCGTTTAACGTGTTAACAGTTTAACTTTAACTCTTATTTATAAAATACTTTCATAATATGCGGTTTCGTCTGAGAGAAAAAAGTGCCTGTTTTCTTTAGTTCTATTTTTTAATGTAGATGCACCGATAAGTTACTTGAAGTACCTAGTCATTCCAACCGAGAGACCTTATACAACATTGAGCCTTGCAACTTCATGCTACCATTGTTGTACAGGTCTTCCGTAACACCTTTTGTCTTTAACGTTACAAATTTCCGTTAACTGTTGCGAAATTGTACCTCTAATTAAAGAAACTGGGTTAATCAATTTTCCTGTTCATATTTATTCCGCGATTGTTGCGTGAAGAAGCTCCAACTGTTCATAGTGCATACGAAATGCCAATTCGTTTGGGCTCGACTCGGAACAGCTCGTTCAGCGTCACACTTCGTGGATCCGTGTTGGCGTGATTTTCATGCATTGAAATTTCCGAGGAAGGTCCTCTTCATCAATGAATTTTTCATACAAACGCATCACCTGTTCAGAAATCGCATCCATAAATTGAAATTTTAAGCAAATCCTTTTTATACAGGGTGGTCCATGCAATTGTTTCAAGTCATAACTCCGTTATTATTGTATTTACGAAAAAATGCCAAAGGAGAAAGATAAATGGTTCGAAGAGCACTACATCTGTAGGCCTTTAAATGTTTTTTAGATGCAGCAGTGCAATTAACAATTGCATCATTTCTTTAAATAGAAATGCATATTTTGTTACACAGATCGATTCTTCTGTTCATTTTACGTAAAAAATGATTAGAGTAACATGACAAAAAAGTTATTAGATCTCGAGATATTTTCAAAAAATGTCTTTATTGAAGAAGATACTAAAACACTTCATGACTATGTTGTAAAGGTAAACACCCTTTCGACATTGTTATCATAACAGAAACTGATTTGTACGAGTAAGCAATTCACGTATCGTAACTCCAGTACGAAATACTAAGAATTTGAAAAAGTGTAAGTGCATTTCACTAAATAAAAAAAAATGTATTTTACTAACAGTGAGAAATTAAATATGTACGACACTTTTGTGTTGTGTGACAAAAATACCAATGCCGCCGCAAGACTGTACCAGGAAAAATATCTAAACCGTCGGCAACCATCGCGACAAATGTTTTTCAAATTGAATAACAGTTTGCAACACTATGGCGCATTTACCAAAGCCAAAAGACAATTTTTGAAAATATCTCGAGATCTAGTAATTTTTTTTCCATGGTACCCTAATCATTTTTTACGTAGAATGAACAGAAGAATCGATCTGTGTAAAAAAAATATGCATTTCTATTTAAAGAAATGATGCAATTGTTAATTGCACATGCACTGCTGTATCTAAAAAAAATTTAAAGGCCTACAGATGTAGTGCTCTTCGGACCATTTATCTTTCTCCTGTGACATTTTTTTGTAAATGCAATAATAATGGAGTTATGACTTGAAACAATTGCGTGGACCACCCTGTATTTGTACTTGCAGAGATCAGATTCGTGCTTCCTCGATGATGAACATTCATCGATTGATTCCCCACGTGTCGAGAGTAATTGGTGGGGGTAAAAATATAAGAGAAAGAGAGAGAGAGAGAGAGAGAGAGAGAGAGAGAGAATATTGTATTGACAAAAGAAAGTCCCGAAAATATTCTGAATCATAAAATCCAGAAATACAATTTCTGCCCTTGAATCCCTAGCAGGTAGCTAACAGGTTGCCGGCCTTTGTGTCCTGGAAAATAGGTTGGACGGTCTTCGCTAGGAAAGTATTTGAGCACAGGCATAGAAAAACTGTACTTACGATAGTGCCGGTTCTCTTGTTGAATTCGTTGTTCTTCGGCTGCATTCGTCGCGTTGTCCTTATTTTACGACTCCGCAATAGATCCTTGCCAGCGGCTGTACACGCCCGTTGTTTACGTCCGCGCGAGTTTTGCCAGTCGCGTAATTCTTGGACGCGTGGGCGGCGGATTACGCGGCGAGATAGTGTCGTCGAGCTGATCCCTAAAAGGCACCGACAAAGTCGCGTGGCGACCCGAGGGAGAATGCGATGAAAGCGATACGGTAGATCCCCGCCGGAAGCACGGTATTTTATATTACTTGGTACCTTGTTCCTCTTAATTGAGAAATTTACGACCAGCGAACCACCTACTGCAATCATATTTCAATTTCATTCTTGTACACAGCAGTCCATGAATGTATCTCGGCGAGCGATTAAACTGATATCAACAGACTATATTCTCGGACCATACAGTGAACCGTAGAGTTTTTGTGTTTCTTAACCCTTAACGCTCCAACATATTTTAATTCCGAAATCGAAACATATTTTTCACCTAAAACCGTTCCATTGTACGTGGTTCATTTCCTTTCGTCAATATAAAGTTTATTACCATCACTCGTAAGTGTAACATTCCACTTTTTACCGACTTCGTAAAAGTAAACATAGCGATGTATAAACTATTGTAAATAACAGTAACGGAATATTTAATGTCGCTTCAGAGGCGCCATTGGAGCGCTAAAGGTTAATCCTCTGTGGGCTGAATTTGTTTCTTAAATATAACAAAATTTACGGAACCATTTTAAAAAATTTCATTGTAATGTATATTGAAACTATTCCAGGTCAAAAAGTGTCTCGATTTTGGAATTAAAATTGCTTGGAGTGTAAAGGATTAAACAAGAACAGATTAAGCAAAATAAAACCGCGTGAAATGAAAATTCAAGAAAATTATCAATGAAAATCAAAACTGCTTCTAAATGAATGCAGAAATGCGCTTATGAATATGAACGGTAGTCTGATAAAAAATTTGTTCAATTGTGAAGAATTACACATTGTTACGTAACAACTTTTTAACTGAAAGAAAGGTATTATTATAAGTTTAAGAAAAATCATGGTCAAACTTGAAACAAATGTTACTTTCGAAGTATCCGTAATCGTTTGAACGCCCCGAAAGCCTTTTGCTTAATTTATTTCACCGAACGATTTCAGCGAGCAGAAATCTAGGCTCGGATGAAATCGCGGACGATCTAATCCTGAATTTATTAAGATAATCACGCTCCAGGGGATGTAGAGTATTCGAGCGTTCTACAGGAGAAATTTTCGTCGTGCACGAACACGGATCTCCCTGCCAAGTACGTTCGTACCTTATCTGCCTCGTCGTGGACACACGCTGTTTTCCTCGACAGATAGAAAGCCAGGCTTCTCAGCGACTTACTCGACCGCTCTAATTAAGGGTTTTCCCTCCGCGCGAGGGTAGTGAAAAGACGCTTTTGAAATTAGCACGGTGAATGTTGAAATGCGGCAGGCGAACTGGACCGCGTCAACAAAACGTTTCTTCGGCGAACGTTTCAGCGGAAACTTTCGAATGAGAGCATTCCTTGTTCCGTCGCTACTTTTAAGATCGGCGATCCTGTGAATCCCGTTTTGCGCACAGAAATTACATGAGCACCCGCCAATCTACCCGTAAGTCAAGTTTGCATCTTCTCATTAAGTTGCAGATCATAGTGCAAATTCTTATTTTTGTAAATGGTCTTAACCAGAGACTGTAACTACTACATACGAAGATGGCGAATATATGTAAAGAATTACAAGTTATTTCAAGAAGTCAATTAACACTTTGACTGCCACACCGAAATCACATATTTCGCTGAGGACGCCACGGAAGTATTTTTATTATTGAAAGCATATAATGGCAAAATAATAATAAATTGATGATACAAGACAACATTAACACTAGAACTACCGAACAATAAATCCAACGATATACATTGCTTTGTAATAATAACGAGACTGCTTACTATTAAAATTCCAGAGAATTCTTATTGTAACATGTACGTTATTAAAGAAGTACATCCAAAAATTTCTATTGAAAACATTTTTATAACTTCAATAATTGCGAAAGGAAAAATTGGTAGTTCTAGTGTTAACTAGTATCATGTGGTACATAAAATTAGTTTGAGAGTTATTATTGAACACATCAATTTCAAACGCAGTGATATTCTACAAACTAACAACAAAAATAAAAATCAAGGTATCAGAATTTAAAATTGCACTCGCGATGCATTTTATACAGTCTCATTCACCATCAAATACACTTATTCGACGAAGATTGCGGCACGAAATGCAGAAGAAAGAAGGGCAAGCGGATCTGGCACGAAAATTTTGCAGATGTTATAAAAAAAAATTGCTTAAACTTGAACTAAAAAGGCGACCATCTACTGTCTACATTGCATCGATGAGTCACATTTATGTTTAAAGTGTTTTAACACGTTGCACCGTTAGATGCAAGATTTTTTCTAATATTTTTTCCTGCATCAAATGAACAGTGATAATTTTTTTTTACAAAAAGTTTTTTTCACCGATGAGGCAACTAATCGCAGGCAGATTAATTTGAAATACAGTGAATCACTTTAATATTCGGACACTATACAATTTTCTAAAATTCTAATTACATTACTGTACAGGGTCTAGTTAATAAAAGCGTAATTTTTATTTATATAATTACTAACGTTTACTAAGTATTCTATTTTAAACGAAACAATGTCTAGTTTTAATGTGACAATAATATTCGGACACCTCGGAATATAACAATTTGCGTGAGCTAGTATGATATTTAATGCGATTGTGATGTATGTTTACAAACATTACAGTCTGTGTAAACTGTCTCGAGCTTCAGAAAATCAGTTGTGTTTAAATATTCACTAAGATCACTGGTAATAATCGGACGTAAGAGAAACACTTCATACAACGTACGTCAACTTGTCACTTTTCACAATGCAAAAGGTGAATCCTAAAGGAAAATTGCAGCAATGCTGAAAATTAGTAAAAGTACAGTGTGAGATATTATTAAAAGATTTAAGTATGAAAACCGAATACAATCTATTCCGCAAAGAGGCCAACAAAAATTTTGGACACGCGAGATAAAAGAAAAATTATAAGGAAAATAAAGAAAGATCCTACATTAAGTGCACGACGAGTTGCTTGGAAAAAATCGTATGTGAATGGAACTAATAGAAAGAAAAGATTAAACTTTGCGAGAGAATTTGTTTTAGAAGAAGATACGTGGTGGAATGACGTTATTTTTAATGATGAGAGTAAATTCAACATTTTTGGATCGGATGGGTGAAGAATGGTGTGGCGAAAGAAAAATGAAGAATTAAAAATTAAAAATACGAAGCCGACTATAAAGCACGGAGATGGAAATGTACTTGTATGGGGATGTAGCTCGACATTTGGAACGGGTGAATTAATTTTTATTGATAACATAGTGGACAAAAATGTATACCTGAACATTTTAAAAAATAATTTACGTAAAAGAACGTTCTGAATACATTCAAGTATTACCAAGATAATGATCCCAAGCATACGGCATGTATCGTACAGGAATATTTGCTGTATAATTGTCCAAAATTATTACAACCGCCTCCTCAGTCCCCAGATTTGAATCCTATAGAGAATTTATGGGATGAACTAGACCGACGAATTGGAACAACTGTAATAACATCTAAAGAAATGTTAAAAGAACGACCGAAAGAGGAATGGAATAATATTAGTACAGAATATTTGAAAAAAATAATTTGCAATATGCCTCAACTATTAAAAGAGTCATTCGCCAAGAAGTATATCCTACACGATATTGAATTACTTTTCGTTTGTAAAAATTAGTACAAAAGCTATCAGTTCTTAAAAGTGTCCGAATATTATTGTAACGTTAAAACCAGACATTATTTTGTTTAAAATAGAATATTTAATAAACGCTGGTAATTGTATAAATAAAATTTATACTTTTATTAACTAGACATTATGTAGGAATCTAATTTAGAATTAACTTTTTTTTTCCTTCATCGTGAAGAAAATCACAATGCGACAAAGTAAAAATTTTGTAGTGTCCGAATATTAAAGTTACTCACTGTATATGCATTATTGGGCACCAAGAAATCCTCACTGGATAAGAGAAGTCAACTATCAACGTCAATGGAGCGTTAATGTATGGCGTGGAATACTGGCCAACCAATCGATTGGATCATATTTTGTTAATGATCGACTAACAGGACAAAAATATGCTTTTTGAATGACACTTTACCATCTTTATTGAAAAATGTACCTTTAATGTAAGGCAAGTACTGGATAGAAAATTCCCCAATCGATGGATTGGTCATGGTGGACAATTTCTGTGGCCTTCGCGCTCACCATACCTTATTCCTTTAGACTATTTTCTTTGGGTCACGTTAAACGACACAGTGTACCGTGAACCACCAACAACACCTCAGAATACGATTTAGTTCGTTTCTTCATTAGTTAATAAATTGCATCACTGTATTAATGCCAATGCACATCATTTTGAACACTTACAATAGTTGCGTTAAGCCACTAGGTCACTCACATTAGTAAACACTGTGTCGCGTAAACATCGCTGTCCTGCGGAAATCTGTGATATAAGGTTGAATCTCGAACGTGATATTACGCGAAGAAAATTTTCAAGTAATAACATGAAATTATTCGTTAGCTATTAGGTTTGGGGCTAACAATGGTCAATACTTTTTTACTTACAGTTCGATACTCTCCATATTTTGGTATAAAAATGTAGTATTCTGTTTAGAAGAAACAAAATTGACCTTCAACTCTCCGAAACGCCTCCAACTATAAAAGAAATTAATGCACTACATAGTGTAGCCTCTTGAACCATGTAACTTTTGTATATAACATTCTTTCGTGCAACGCATATTCTGGAAGTTATAACGGTGTACACGTTGCGTGGATCACCTTGTACACTAGACCCCCCTGCACTAGACAAATTTTCAAACTGATTTTTCTTGAAAACAAAGCCTTGTATCAAAAAATTTTATACTATATTTTCGACTCAGTTTTTCATGTAGAATCACCCCCTGCTCGGTTGTACCACCAGTTACGGGAAACCCTGTATATAAGAAGAAAGAATAATTATTGTTGAGGCTTTCGAGTGTAAGCCGTGTCCTAAAGGAAGATATTTCCCAACGTTTCGCAAGCATTGCAGCTAGCTTCATCAGGTAGTCGGAAGACACACCGATACTCGTTATACCCGAAAGCCTGAACAATAATAATTGTATGATGCCGGGCCGTGAAAGCCTGAAATCTCTGATAAGAAAGAATAAGTATCGAGGCGTTACTGTATCGGTGTTCAGACGGCTAGCTAAAGATCTCGCTCTGTATGCAGGCAAAACGATATCGGGTACGTTGTCTCGTGGAGGTCCATTCGGCGACCACGGGAAGGATGATTGTCGTCTAGCGGTGTGTCAGTGTGCTACACGTGCTCGGATGCAATGGGTTTGTCGCCCACTCATGCAAAAGCCTCGTACTACAAACCGGACGCGAGCCGGCGTTGCGTGGCGGATGTCTGCGTGACGACTCGGACAACAGTCGTTGCGATGTTTCGCGACCAGGGCAAACTTTCTGAGAACCGTCGATGGAACCGCACGAGCTATCGCCGATCCAATTCGTTGATTATCCGACCGATGAGTGCGATTGTTAGGCGGTCGTTGCTCCACGGTCCTGGACTTTGACGCGTTTTCCTGATTGAATAACGAGATGCTCGTCGACGTTTATCTCGCCTGCGAGCTTGTTCCGAAACGACGATTGTTTGCAAACGCGATTGCTTTTGATCACGTTCATTGCGGCGATGCACGGAGTAGCAACACACAGTTTTATCAAGGTAGAAACGCTGTATATGTATGTATGTACTATCGGGTCGTATGGAAACAAGTAATTTCACAAGACATTCTTAGAGTGCGAGTCAACAGATTTTCAAATAGACGTATTATTTTGTACTTTTCCTCCGCATGCGACGCGTGCAAGCACATGACTCCACGTGCCATGATAGCAGAGCGTTCGTATCTTTAAAGGCAATCAGAAAATAAAAGTTATTCAACGTGTAATCCGTTTCATTGAAAAGTCACAAGCTCGCAGACAGGGGAAAGTATTGGAAAGTACTGAAATGGGATCTTACATTTGAGATACAGTGAGTGTAAGAATTGTTCGTACGGTAGTCAATTTGAAGAGAAACCATGTAGAACTTTGAACCTAACCCAGACCTTTGAAGAGTTTCTTGTTTTCGAATTGTCTAGTGTAACGAGTAAATAATTTGAGGAGACTGCGAACGGTTTCGATGGCACTTAAATTGTCTGGCATAGAAATAAATCAACAGTAATAAGTAGTAAGATATCGTATCACAGTAATAAATCAACTCCTACGCGCATCTAATCGTTTCTGGATTTAGTAATAATATGAACGAGCAAGAACAACCCGTAGGTTACGATACCGTGTTGCAGCAAGAACAATAAAATTATTGTACTTGGTTCTAATCCGAAGACCATATTGCAAAAAAAAAAAATACATGAACGGCAACATAAACGATTTAATCATCTAAGCATCTACTTCTATTTCGCGTTACCATTATTATTCGTAATTGAAGAGGCTTTTATGTTTTTCACGGCGAATGTGTTTTAACGTACAAATTATTGTCTTGGATAAAATCAGTTTCAAGCACGTTCTTTGATTCAAATGATAATTTAAAAAAAAGATAAATCTTATATTATTTAATAGTTTAAAAGATGTACGATAAAAGAGTCAAAAGCAGAGATTATGAGATTCGATTCATGATTAATTTCTAATCATAGTTAATTACACGGTATGCTACCGTTTACCTGATTTGTCATATAGAACACAATTGAAGCCGTTTATTTTGAAAGTGGCGTAAGTCCATTTAAAAAAAAAATCGAGTCAACTACAATAATAGTTAGATTTTTACAAGATTTTTTCATTCTGAGACAACTTGTTACAAATATATTTAAAATCATTAAGATTTTGTAACGCGAAAATTTGCTGGTTAATAAAGCGATGAAAAAGTTTATTTTGAAAGTGGCACAAGTCCATTTTGTGAGAGTTTTCAATGGATATGGAAAATAATTTTGCAATAAAATTTTATGAGATCCCAGCTTTATGTTTAATTATCAAAGTAACAGTTGAATTATCAATGTGCAATGAATTTGTTTTAAACAACGGAACAGTGCCTGTCCACAGAAAATGCGATTTTTAAAAGGCTAAAAAATACTGACGTTGAAAGAGTAAATTGGTTTAAAGTATGTTGGATGAGATTTTTGAGAAGCGATTCATATAAGTTATTCTATGAAACGATAATGAACGAGGATGCACCATTCAAACCATTGGATTTTCTACCGTAACGGGGAAGACCGAAAAACTTTAATAATATCCAGTTGGCATCACTATATGAAAAACCGAGACCACTCACAAACCTAAAATATAAGGACTTAATGGATTTATTACATTATATACCACCTGCATACCACAGTTATTTTAAATCCCTCCCGCGCACACAAACTCGAGAAGACGGAATAATAATTAATAAAACTATATTAATTTTAATGTAAAAATTATTTAACAAAGAATGAAAGTTGAATATTTTTTTGATTTTATAACATAAAAGTGTATACATTTGTTTTAATTTCAAGGGAAATTTACTTTTCCTATGGACTTGTGTTTTCTTAAGAATTGAAAACGTCGTTTAATTGATTTTGAAAATGACGTAAGTCCATTCATAGCCATCAAAAACTTATTATTTCTTTAATAATGTTAATTATGCTAATTGAGATGATAAATTAGACACCTTTAGAAACCCAAAAACATTATTCTATTATGTTATCTGTTATCCATATTTTTAAATTTAATCCAACGCAAACCCTTCAATATCTCGATTCGAGCATAAATGGACTTAAGCCACTTTCAAAATAAACGGCTCAATTATCGTTTATAACGTGTATTGTATTATCACTTACATTATAAAGGTTGCATTCGATATTGCATGAACCGAACGAGACGATTATTTTCAACGAATCAAATAATAAAGTTGGAAATCGTTGAAGCTTCGTTCTTAAATCGAGAGGAATCGAATAATGTGCACCGCCCGATGTAACGAAACTGTTTATGCATGCATCGTTATGTCAGTATATTCCAAGAACAACTTAGCTTTCGACCAATGAAATCGTTAGACGCTAATGGGCGAGTGCCGACGAAGATTTTCCGCTTTCCCATGCGCTGTGGGAACAAATAGGGTGCATCCCAATTAGAGCAATCTTCTTTCCCGATTCACGTTCTATAATTATTTTCTAAAACGACCAGATATAAACCCGCGTGTTTCTAATTTACTTCTAGGATTTCTCAGTTTTTGAAAACTGTGCTCGCGAATGAAATTGTTTGGATTTTGCAAAATTCGAAAACAGCTTTTGTATATTATTCATAATTTGTATAAAGTTATTTCGTATACTAAATATGAAAAGGGATAACATTTGGAGGTCAAGTAATTTCGAGTTACAAGTGAGTAAGTAAATTCCAATGAACATTTCACGTTTTTTTCTTCTTTTTCAATCATTCTCCATTGTTTTCTAAAAGGTTATTCGTATCTTGTTTCTTTTTGCAAAATCGCTGTGTACTACGGCCATTTTGCCATTATCCAGGTTAAACGTGGAATCGTTCACGTACGCGAGAGTTCGATTAAAATTGGCATAAAATTATTTGCCGCGTGGGCGCATCCTTTGCAAAATTGTTCGACGCTGAACGATCGCTTCGGGCCACTTTTTGCCTATTGGGGAAGCATGTTTATTTCATGAAACTCGGAAGTTACGTATTATTTCGAGCACCGACAGTGTTATTATTACCACGCGTTGAAATCACCAGAACGCACTTTCTAACGATTACGTCCACGGGTGAACAGCGTGAACCAATTGATTCATTCGTTTCTAAATTGTCGGTATTCATGCAAATTCCCGGTTTGATAAACCTACTTGGAGAAAGCAGAATTTGGAGGAATGTTATTTGTTGCAGTTATGGCAGCCATTGATCAAAATAAACGTAACTTTCGAGTTTTGCTGCTGTACAGGTACCTATTAGCGAACTACGTGGTCTAGCACGTGTATAGGGCCTTGTAATTAAGAGATACCTGTGTCAAAGTAAACAACGTCTGACGCGAACTCGTTATCTTGCTTATTCGTGGTGTAGACGGTTTCACCTTGAACCCAACGCGTCGGTTGTTGCTTGTTGCTCCATTTGTCATGATAACGCGAATCGGCATTAATTGGCGGCTCGTCGTTGGTTAATCGATCACCGTGGCCGGCTGATTTATGAAGAGCCTCGATGAGGTGATATCCCTCACCCACGCGGCGGCCTTTAGACATGAGAAAACGCCGCGCCATCGCCGCGGTCGCAGAATTCTATTTTGATCGTGAAGTAGGTGAAATAATTGAGTCTTGATGCGCTATGCAATTATCGCAATTAGGTCGATATTATATTCAATCGTTCGAAAAAAATTTCTCCACAACCTCGGAATATTAAGGTTACCGGTTATTCAAAGTTTGTATAACGTTTATGTTGATATATGTTTCAATGAAAAAGTTTGTGGAAACATTTTTATAATTTCGATAACTGTCGGTAACGAGTGATTTTGACTCGTTGTCGTTGTTCTGGCGTTAAGGGGGGAAATCCAATTGAAAACCAGCAATTTTGAAGATTTTGCGGAATATTTTTCGACAGAAAAAAACGATGATACATTTTTGAAATTTTGGAATCTATTAATATCTATATTATAGTACAAAAATATATATTTTTTAATCTATACATTTTTAAAATGGACGTCTTATTGCTAACATATTCCAACAGGTCCGCGCGGGAGTTGGAAATCAGCGTGACATGTAGCGCTTGTTCTATCCTTCTGAGTCACTAAAAACAGAAATAACATATTATTCAAATCGATAGTTTCTAATTGTACCTAAATCCAAATTAAAAAATTGAAAATTGGAAGATTTATATGCGTTTGAAAAAAATATTCATTTTTAAAGGTTTTCTTGTCTACTTTTTTTTTATATTTTTTGCAATGGAAAAGTACTTTTTAGAAAAACAATTAGGTTTAGCGACAAGGTAGTAGTGTTGTGAAGTTGTGATAAAAATTTCAGAAAGATTGGTTGAATAGTTTTTGAGTTACATTTCCCGCCAATTTGAAAAATCATGTTTCGAGAAAAACGCGTTTAAAGTTTTGATACGTGAAAACTGTATAATATTTACAATTTAGCGGTTAATCGGCAATTCCAGGACCATATAATAGCCCTTCAGCTTCCTCGAAAATCTCGTTCTGCTGAATTTGTTGTTCTCTTTGCCTTTTTCGGGTCTCCTTAGAGATTGAAAGGCTACGTCGTCCTTGTCTAACCAGCCGGTGCTCGTTCATTTTAGCAGCGTACTCCTTACACTGTCTTCCTATTATTAGTTGCAGCTCTGCCATAAGTTGCAACATTGCAGCGTGGTCCTCATTAAAAATTGTAGCCGCAATTAAAGCGGCTATTTCCACAATTTTTGATCCTGAATTTAGGTGTTTAGGCGCGAATCGCCAGAGTGTTGCATTGAAAGTTTCGTTCGCATTCTGGGTATGGCCGCCTAAACACCTTTTCAATATGTCTTCCTTCGACATATCTACATAAATAGGTAGAATATGGCTTTGAACTTCTGAATTGAGGGGTTCAGGAGGAACAAATTTTTTACCAGTCGCTCTGCTTTTCTGCCACTTACACCAGCTGTTTTCTCCCGACGGACAGTAATTGTGTTGTGGATTTTCGTTTGTGGAGTACAAGTGGTAGAACGTAGCCATGATCTCTCTCTTCATATCTTCAACACTGTTAACATTCCTTCGTATGGCTAAGCCATAATAGGCGGTAAATTTTTTTTATTAACATTTCTGTTAACTTACCCTTCCCACCGAGTTTGTCATTCTTTTTAACGGCTCGGAGTCGAGTGCCCATTCTCTTTTCGACATGACCGATGCACTCACTTTGTATCACGATTAAATCGTCGCCATATGGATTGCATTGCAATTGTAATAAACTGTAAATTATCGGCGCGCTGCTTGGCCTCAGCGGCGCTCAAGAGGCGTGTCACGCTTGGAGGCTATAGCTTCAAAAGTACTTCGAATTTCTTTCTCAAATTTTAGGATTATATTCTTGACATGTTAAACTAACCATATATGCAAAAAAATTGTATTTTTTTAAAGTTCTAACTGGATTCCCCCCTTAAAGGATAAGAAATGATCGAATTTGAACATTTATCAGCTAGATACGACACGGTTTGTCCTCGGTGCATCGCGTTGTTGCGTCGTCGTCGCAGACACAGAGAAAACGTGTCGTCACCTGGACACGCGCATTTTCCAGACGTGTCACCTGTTTACAACGTATTACATTACGTGGGCCAGAACCAGTGACGACACGTTAATGGATCGATGTCGAAGGACACTCGTAGGTTTGCCGAAGTCACTCGAGACGATTACTGGGATTTCATTTCATCGATCTGGCAGCACGTTCTTGCATCAGAAGCGGATTTGCGTCACCGGAGGCAGCTGGCACGTCCTCCGGTCGACGATGAAGGATTTATGAAAATCTTACGAACATTTTCCCCTGTTTTTAATACCTCCACCGTACGATCATTCGCTCCCACGCGAAGCGTGTTCCGCAAAATCTATTAAGTTTGCCCGCGAGATCGATGAATATTAATAATGAGTTTGAGTGCCGTTTAGATACAGAGGCGTTCGCGGGCTTATGAAAATGCATGCCTTCTCGGTGAACCGTCCTAGGATAGCTTGAAGCAGGTTTTAACAAACGGGGAAGGCTGTACTAGGCAACTGCAAAAGTTTCGATGAGTTTTCTGTGCCAGTTATGTATCGACTTTCTAAGCGTTCCAACGACTTCTTTCGATGCGTAAAACATTACCGGACGTGTTCCTCTCCACGACGATTCGTGTCAGAGTCCAGGGAGAATAATCAGATGTCGCGCGGTAAAAGCCCACTCGATGACGAATTTCGTAAATTCGATTTTATAGAAAGGAGACCTTGCACGATGAGCGAGAATCTGATCGGAAGGGATGCCGAATTTGTTGGTCTTAACTCTACCGAACTAAATCCGCTCGTGCGCTTCGATCTCTCGGTTGTTGCTATTGGCTTCCAGTTGTAGTTTCTGGTTGCGTTGTGTTTACCATTCAGTTCACCAGTTTGGCGCTGGCTGCGAAACGAGATAGTGGAAATAGAGAAAAAGGAACGGAGAAAAGGTTTCGTCCTGGGCCTGTTCGAGGACTCGATGCAAAGGCTGTCCAGCAGACTCTGTTTAGACGTTAGAGTATTGGAAAGCAATCGACGCTAAATCTACCAGAGCCAAGACAAATGACCATTTTCAATTTCTTTCTTTTACAATTATTTTAGTTATAAAATTGCTTTCATAGTTATCGATTCAATACATTTGTGTATATACAGGGTGGGGCATTTTAAACAGGTCACCTGAATAACTCGCTTGTTTATAAGGATAGAAGAAAATGCATTAGACCAAACTTACTTGGTATCGGGGGGCTCATAATCTGGTATTACCAATTTTTCTGTAGGTGGAGGCGTCAAGGAGATATGAAGGTCAACTCTGTTTTTTTTAAATAGAACAGTATATTTTTTTACTTACATTCTGATAGTGTTTCAAGGCGAATACAATGACCTATTATGAAGGTCATTCAAGGTCACCCAAAGTCAACTGCAATAGAAAATAAATTGTCTCAGAGTACTTTTCGAATACTTGTGTATCACGTGTGTATATTACGTGACACGGGTCACAAAAGATAAACAAACATTCAATCACATTGTACGCTTATCTGTATCCTCAAACATTATTGGTAATTTGACTACCGAGTAGAGTACAGCTTCGTAATATTTATTCAGTCTATGTGTTCAGTTTTCTAAAATGCGTTACACGATAGCAGAGAAAGTAGAAATGGTTCTTATTTATGGTGAATGTCATAGAATTATGAGGGAAGCGGTACGTGTGTATGGTGAAGGATTTCCCGATCGTAATAATAGACCTTCACTTTCTGTCTTTACAAACATTATAAAAAAGTTCCAAGAAACTGGAACTGTGGATAACAAAACACGTAATCTTGCCAAACGAGCAACCGATGATCGAAACTCGATAAATATTGTAGCAGCTGTAATACGAGATCCACATGTTAGTACAAGACAACAGGAACGCGAAAGTGGGATCAGTCGACGAAGTATTTTACAAATATTACACATTAACAAATTTCACCCGTTCGACATATCACTTTATCAACAATTAACTGAAAATGATTATACAAAACGTTTACAATTTTGTGAATGGGGCTTACGAAAACTACAAGACGATGAAATGTTCTTGAGTAAAATGTTATGTACCGATGTGGCCACATTTACAAACCATGGAGCAGTTAACCGTAACAACATGCACTACTGATCAGTAGATAATCCACGATGGTTGAAAGAAGTCGACGAACAGAGACCTTGATCTGTAAACGTCCAGTGCGGTCTTCTTCATAATAAAATAATTGGTTCATATTTTATTGATGGTACGCTAAATAGTAGTAAGTACCTGAGAATCTTAGAAGACGTTTTGCCAGAATTGTTAGAAGACACTTCACTGGACATACGACAATACATGTGGTTCCAGCAAGATGGATGTCCTGCTCATTCAGCACGCAATGTTACAGAATTTCTAAATAGAAAATTTGGAGATTGTTGGACAGGTCGATCAGGAAGTAACAAATGGCCGGCACGATCCCTAGACCTGACACTTCTCGATTTTTATTTGTGGGAAAAATTAAAGGCAGAAGTGTACCGCGAAAAACCAACTACCAAACTTGACATGCAAGAACGTATAAGAAGAGCTTGCTCTGTAATAGATACAAATGAAATTTGCCAGGCAGTGTCATCAGTATTGCAACGATTTAGACTATGTATCCATGTTCAAGGTCGCCATTTTGAACACTTGTAGTAGCAGTATCAAAGTATCCAAGTATTCGAAGTGTGCTTTGAGATAATCAGTTTTCTCTTGCAGTTGACCTTGAGTGACCCTGAATGATCTTAATAATAGGTCATTGTATTCGCCCTGAAACACTCTATCAGAATGTAAGTAAAAAAATATACTGTTCCATTTTAAAAAACGAATCAGGTAGTTGCGGAAGAGGTCGTTCAATTTTTCATTTGTCCATCCGTTGCCAAATGAATTCTGACATTGCATTAATTCGTTATCTGTGGTTAACGAGCGAACGATTTACTAAAATTTTTACACTCGCCCAAAGATTGAAATTGGACCAATTAAAATATGGTATCTACGAAGATTCCAATTTTCGAATATAATAACGGAAGAGTGCATTATGGAGAGTACAATGAATCGATCGCACGAACTGATTTAATTATATTTGGATAGACTATCCGAGATAGTCGTTGATCCGAGGACCAAAAAGAGCAAGGCTATGATATCTCGTCTCTCTGAAGGCTATTATCAAACATTAAAAGACCTCCTCCGAACAGACACGCACAACATAAAACCCATTCATTCATTCTCAAAACGCACTTGAAACGCGCACCGTTTCCTCGACGCCAGTCATCTGCCGTACTATAAGCACGCTTTCCGGAGATCTTCAACCACTCGGTCTCGCTTATGTCCCGTTTATGGCTACGAAAGGAACAGCCACGGTGTTCCGACTTCCGGCATCATCGTATCGCTTGATTCAGCGAATAATCTTTCTCTTTTGAGAAGCGATCCGGTGTCGGTTACTGGATCGAGCGTTTGCAATAGTCTACTTCAAAGAGGATAAATAATAAAAGTAAATGGTATTTCTGAAGGATTGTAATGCGCAGTGGCGCTTCCGTAGTCGTACTTGTACATCGTTCGTATAACTTTAATTGAATGATGCTGAGGTTGAAAGATTTCACAAGAGCGCTATTTACATCGGTGAAAACTTCGGGACTCAGATGTCACTTACCAGGCATGTAAATGTGACGTCATAATTTTTGTATAGGAAATACATGTTTAAAGTATGAAAATGATACAAAATATTTTATTCGAAGTATTATTGCCTATCGGTAGCTATACATATGGGATCAGGAACCCCCAGACGAAATCGATGTTAGGAAATTGGGGAAGGACAGGTAGAAGGGTTGTGTGGATCGGTATGGTAGTCGATCGGCTACGACCTAACCCTAATATAGAACTAGTATTGTATAAGTGCAGTAGATAGGTTTTCACACGTCATGCGTTTCCTATACTTAAATAATATACAGGGTGGTCCACGCAATTGCTTCAAGTCATAACTCCGTTATTATTGCATTTACGAAAAAATGCCAAAGGAGAGAGATAAATGGTCCGAAGAGCACTGCATCTGTAGGCCTTTACAT
Organism: Agapostemon virescens; assembly: GCA_028453745.1. Classification (NCBI taxonomy): domain Eukaryota; kingdom Metazoa; phylum Arthropoda; class Insecta; order Hymenoptera; family Halictidae; genus Agapostemon; species Agapostemon virescens. The sequence goes on along the minus strand of CM052082.1, from coordinate 5,072,976 downwards.
TTTTTTAGATGCAGCAGTGCATGTGCAATTAACAATTGCATCATTTCTTTAAATAGAAATGTATATTTTTTTACACAGATCGATGCTTCTGTTCATTCTATGTAAAAAATGATAGGGTACCATGGCAAAAAAATGATTAGATCTTGAAATACTTTCAAAAAATGTCTTTATTGAAAAAGATGCTCAAACGCTTCTGCATTACATTCTAAACATTTCTGATAACGCTTTTTTATTGTTTGCATAACTGCGTTTAAATTATCTGCAGTTATTGCTGCTCATTCCAGTATGATTCTTTCTCTCAGATTCTCTACAGAATCTATGGGATTTGAATAAATTCTATCGTTCAAATAACCTCACAGAAAAAAGTCAAGGAGACTTAAATCAGGTGAACGAACTGGCCAACGTATTGATGTATTTGTTGCGATAAACGTTATTGCAAAACTTATTTTTTAGAAATTGCATGGCCACTTGTGAGTTGTGTGCCAGTGCACCATCTTGTTGAAAGTATTTACAATTTAGCCTGTCTCGGAGAGGAATGTCGTCGAGAAGAGATGATAATTCAAATTCCAAACAGTGCCAATAATATTGGTATTTAAAATCCCACACCATACATTAATAGTGTACCTTATTTGGTGATGTATGTTCCTCCTAAGCAATGGATTTCTTCTTTCCCATGTATGTTCATTATGACGATTAAAAATACCATTGTTGGTGAACGTACATTCATCCGTCTACAAAATCTGCCGCAGGAAATCTTCGTTCATCTGAATTTGGTTTAAAACAAATTGACAAAATTGCATACGTCTTATTGAATCTCTAGCATGTAAGGCATGTCCAACACTAAATCGATACGGATGAAGCTTCTCTGATTTTAAAATTCGTTTCACACTACCAAGGCTTACATTGCATTCTCTCGACAGTTCTCGTGTAGATGCTTGTGGTTTCCACTGTAAAGAAGCAAGTATGTTCACTGTGTTGTTTTCATTTCCTACTACTGATTTTGGAACTTCTCTTTTGGGTTTGATAAATGTACCATAGTGTTGCAAACTGTTATTCAATTTGAAAAACATTTGTCGCGATGGTTGCCGACGGTTTAGATATTTTTCCTGGTACAGTCTGGCGGCGGCATTCGTATTTTTGTCACACAACACAAAAGTGTCGTACATATCTTGTTTGTCACTGTTAGTAAAATACATTTTCTTGTATTTAGTGAAATACAGTTACACTTTTTCAAATTCTTAGTTTTCGTACTCGAGTTACGATACGTAAATTGCTACTGAACGATGAAATGCTTACTCGTACAAATCAGTTTCTGTTATGATAACAATGTCGAAAGGGTGTTTACCTTTACAACACAGTTATAAAGTGTTTGAGTATCTTCTTCAATAAAGACATTTTTTTTTAAATATCTCGAGATATAATAATTTTTTTGTCATGGTACCCTAATAATTTTTTACGTAGAATGAACAGAAGAATCGATCTGTGTAAAAAAATATGCATTTCTATTTAAAGAAATGATGCAATTGTTAATTGCACATGCACTGCTGCATCTAAAAAAAATGTAAAGGCTTACAGACGTAGTGCTCTTCGAACCATTTATCTTTCTCCTTTGGCATTTTTTCGTAAATGCAATAATAACGAAGTTATGACTTGAAACAATTGGGTGGGCCACCCTGTATACCAAAGACTTAAAGTACAAAAATAATAGCGTGCAATATGTAAACACATCCATACTTAAACAGATCAACACGTACTAGAAAGCATAGCACGTAATAAACATGTTTATATAAACAGTTGTTACTGCATGTATAAGGATGTACAAATTAAGCATAATACAGTATTTCGTTAAAAAAAAAGGCTACGAGCAGAGAGGTCCCGGGTTCGATTCCCGATCGGGGGTGCCCTTGTTTTTTTCCTGAGATCCTACGTACATTTTTCCCATCTTTCTGATAATTTTCGGATTTTAACTTCAGTAATTGTAAAATAGAAAATCTGAAAAGGATCATTTGACCCCTTATGGTAGGTTCAGCATTGATCGTGTATAATGCAACTATTCTAGTAAACCTAACTAGTCAATAAGTGTTTCGATTTTGAAATGAGAACTGCTTGAAGTGCTAAGGATTTAGACACTAAAGTTTCAAAATCTGGAACCGCTTGTTTTGACCGGTGATGGTAGGTTTGCCGTTTATTTTCTATCGACTGGCGTAACAGTTTGAACGCTGTGATTCGGTGAAATGAAAAAAATGAATGCCTTTCCCTTACGGGCGCGATAACATAATACGATAGTTCTTTCTGTTCTACAGGCTACGTAATCGCCAGACGCGCTGCACCGCACAGCGTCGCCGGTAGTCTTCAGTAGTCTGAAAGCCGAGGAATTCGGTGGCGTATCTAAATAAGGAGAACACTGGTGGCTGAAAAGGGACTAAACGTCCGGGCGAAGACGACAACCGGAGAGAGCCGGTGCAGGCCATCGGGATACTCTCGAGAGCCCTTCCTGTCTCCAGTCTCCAGCCTCCAGGATGTCGTACGCCAACCGATTCCCGCCGTCCCAGCACACTCGGTATCGCAGCAGCTGGGGGCCATCCTCGGTGACTGTGTTCAATCGCGCGGACGTACCGAGGCCATCGCCGGAAGAAGAAGAATTCGCCGAGTTTTATCACGAGCGTCTCCATTCCGCCCAGAGCAGACAATTGCTGCCGCTTCAGGAAGACCTCGCCGATTGGATCAATAAAACGTTGAGTGAGTACTTGCACAGACTTCCAACAAAATCCCGACTCGAGGTTCGGGCCTCGCCTCTCGGTCGCATCGCGGATGGGCTGCTTCGAAATTTCAAAGTTGGTCCGCATCTTTCGATGCCACGCTCTTTTCCTATTCGCTATCCGAACTTACTTTCCAGATAGCTCGGCATGACCATAGGACGCCCTTTTCGTATACAATTTACGTTCGAATGTCCTACGTGCCAAATGGACGTCCATTTGGAACGAAGGACATCCATAAGACTTAGGAAATGGACGTTCTAAGAACGCTCACATGTCTTACGGATGCTATCAAGACAAAATAAAGATACCTTTTATACTGCTACATCTACTTCATTGCTTAAATATTGATCTCCTCTAAACAGAAAGGCACAATATTTATATTTGCTGGCTTTTATTTAAAATTTTTAACTCGAGTCTGGCTCGACGTAATATGGTTAGGGGTTGATAATAATGGCGGCAATGGTAAAAGAAATAGTGGTCACAACAATAATAGTACTGTAGTAATTATAATAAGTATTTCAGGTGTAACAATTACAGACGGTAAATATTAAAATAGTATGTAATAGACCGATATCAATATACGTACGTGTAGATATGTAAAGCGACTCGAAGTACCATTTAGGCATTTTTAAAAACTAGATCAATTTAAAAAAACTAGTATAATTAATTTACTACGTAATGTGAAAGGAACGTTTGACAAGTTGTACATTACACCGTTTTAACGTGGATCTATACTGAAAATTTATGAAACACATTTCGTCGAAATTGGTTTTGGTTGCGATGAGCTACGAACGTTTAAAGATGGCGAAAATCACAGTTATATTAGTATCTGTTTAATATATCTGCTTGATAAAACTTTGAAAAAATTATCGAAAGAATGGAAGAATACTTTGGAGCGATGTACGAATATCACGGAAACGGGTAGCTAAATCGAATTTGAAAAATAATAATCACATTTAAAGAGCATTGAAACACTTGATCGGCTAAAGAGTTTTAAAACTTTCGAAAACAATCGAATCTGTCTCGAATAATTAGCAAAACTTTCGTTTTTTTTTTTATTTTGCGCGCGAGGTGTGACGAATATGTTGAAACGAAAGGGAATATTTCTTGCGCTTCGAGCGATGCTACTGTAATTAGGATCGTTAAGTCTGCATTCCGTTTTTTGTCCTGGCCAGTGTTTTCTTTCGCATTTAGAACATCGACGCGAACAATTAAGCTTGCCGTTTCGATTATTTCGTCGAATGCGCGTCGAGGATCCTATTCTATAGAACTTTTCAATGACTTAGGGCCCCCAATGAGTTAGGGCATCGTATTCAGGACAGTGATTCGGCTTTCCGGTGGAAATTTCGGATAGTCATTAGCCAATAATCAATTATTCTTCTGATCGATGAAGAGAAGCCACGGAAGTGTTCCGCCTTTGCATCGGTATAACGCTAACGCAACTTTCGTATCTGACCGGTTTATCGCAAAGGCTTCGACTTCGGTGCTCGGCGAATTTCTCCTGCAGTTTGACGCAATCCCCTAATATCTTTTCCGTGCGTGGAAAGCGCGAATCGCTGAATATTCATGCGAGCATGGTGGTTTGGCTTTGATTTTTCACGGTGTGTGTGCAAACGAACGTTGTTGCGCAGTGATGCAACGATCATCTAGATCATTCTTATGCTACGCGTGGCTAAAACTCGTTCTTCTTTTTCCATGGACTTGCGTGTATTTCACCAATTGCGATTTCATATTCGTGGACATCTTTGGTATATTCGGTTGGCACGATTCTCCTGGAATATTGTTCAAAAATTTTATTCAGAAGATCGTATACCTGTAAGATTTTGTAGCGCCGAATACCAGCGAATCTCATGTAAATATTATAAGAAATATGTATTACCTAACAAATGGACCGTTTATTTTGTAAGTGGTGCAAGTCCATTTTCTTCTGTTTCGAGAAAATTAAATGTTAGCAGATCTGACAATTAAAATATATAGGTTATTTATGTGAAGTCTGGGAATGTTTGTACTAATTTATCAATATGTAATTTGATTATATAAATTTCTTTTAGGCGAATTTAATTAAAATAATATATATTTCCAGGCTGCAAATGGACTTACACTTTCATAATTAGTCAATTGTAAATATCATTTAATTTCAATTTTGAAATAACAAATATCACTTAAAATATATTTCATATTGATCCAATTTTATTTATGAATAATAACAAGAAATAAAATAGAATTAGTATCTTTTATTTTGAACGTTAATTATATTTATATATTGTTAAACTTAACACAAGATATTGGTATTATTAATTATTTATGCTCTTCATGTGGCAGTGTTTTGAAATATTCATGATGCACAGGAGGTATATAAGGTAATAGCTGCTGCATATCCTTATATTTTTCGTATGTAATAGGCCTGGCATCGTGGTACAAAGGCGCCAAGGCGATTTTTTCAAATTTGGGCGGTCTTCCCCTACATGTAGATGATAAATTTAGAGTCTTAAATTCTGTGTCCTCCATTGATGTTTTATATAAAATAGTATACGGTGCACTTTTGCAAAATCTCATCCAACATATTTGCAACCAATTTACTTTTTCTCCATTAGTGTTTCTTCTTATCTGTTTTTTAATTGCGTTTTGTAGATTTTTTGTTGAAACGAAATTCTCTCGTTTCATTTCGTGTAAAATAAATTTATTATGTTGTCTACATTGTTTTATAACGTCATAATAATCCTGTGGTGTGTACAGGAAATTCTTTTTTCGTAATGCCATTTTTTCTGTCTATGGAAATTGGTCTTACACCACTTTCGTAATCAATGGTTACGCAATTTCTATTACCAGCCAATTTTAAATTGAACAAAGCATAGGCATTTTTTAAGATGTTAAATACTAACTAGTTATAGACAAAAAGTTTACACTAAATTAAGCATAAATTACGTCATATCTCATTTTGAAAAAAAGGACTTACACCACTTTCAAAATAAACGGTCCAAATTATTGAGAATAGTTTATATTTTGAATTTCATGTTTTCCGCTTGCTCGTCTCCTCTCTGTCCGACGTAGGCTCAGGTCAAGCCATAAAAGCCGGGGGTTCGCTGACCATTTGTCCATTCATATAATAACTCAACGCTCAACTCCTTTCCCATTTCCATTTAGCCTCCGTCTTTTTCTATTTTACTTGTATTAAAACTTTATCGACCGGCGATTATTTCAGAATTTTTGTAAGGCCTATGATCCATGACTGAAAACTTTTTAATGAGTCCTTCAAGGCTGACAGCAATTTTGATTGCGGATCAGCAATGCATCCCCAATAATATTGTCTAATAATGTTGTTACAAATTGGAATGTAAAAATAGAATTTTAAACTTCATTTTGATACAGCGCGAATATTGAAAAGCCTATTAATAGGCTTCCGGTCGATAAAATGTTAATAAACAGTCTTTTCAAACCTTATTCCGAGATTAAAGATCCTCGATAAAAATACGTGTGAGGTTGGCAGTAGCGATTGGTAGCAATGGACGTTCCAGACTAATAAATGTCAGCTTTCGTTATTTTATTGTTTATTAATATTTTTAGACTTTCCAAAGGAACGTAGTATTATATAAAATCTGAAAGAATGGCTTTGTTTTCTCCTATTTTTAAACCGTTCAAAAGTATCTATTTTTTTACTGGAACGAAGATCGGAATACGCATCGGATGTGGAATGCGCGAGGACTGCGAACACTGTTCTCGAGCTGCACAAAAGGCTCGCATATGGTACGACGACGTGGGAAAGGATATTCGTAACATTTGGCCTTTCGTTTCGTCGCGTTTTCGGCGCACTGTCACGCGAGCACATGCGAAAAAATCACTCGGTACCCTGGAGACCATCGTCGTGTCGTGAACGAAATTTAAATCGCGACGCACCGATTCGATTTGGTAATTCCAACCGCGTGTTACGTGATTCGACTATTCGGTTTTGATTTTTTTTCTTTTTCTTTTTTTTTGTCAGACTTATTCGACCGTTTTCGAGACCATGTATTTCCAACAAAGGTTCGCGAAATATCTGCCGTCATTTTGCCCGCTTTCACTTTCCGCATTAATGCGAGACTTTTTTCGCGCGTATCAAAAGTAGCCATGTTTCGAGAATATGCGCTCGAAATTTTACAGTCTGATTCGCAAAAATAACGAAGTCGTAGACCGTTTAACGCGACGTAACACTGTTTGGAGCGGCAATGTTTAACAATGTTAAATTTTATAGAGAAAATGTATGTAAAAAGAAAGTGATTTGTCAAAAAATTCCAACTATTTTTACCCGAACAATCGTACAGATTTTTAATCTTCGATGAAATAAAAGAATTTCATAAAATAAAAAAACGTGATAGCAATCCGAAGTTTATATCAACAATTTTCCTTTTAACCTTTTTTCCTTAGTTTTAATGTTGCTTGGGTGTATTGCTTAATCGTCGAAGCTGAAATAATAAATAGTAGTATGAAAAGAACGTAAAAGATGTGAGACCTATGCTATTTGGCGTTAGGGGGAATCGTTCTGTATCGTGCTAGGGGACAGCGAATCTATGAAGGAATGTTTTTTTTATTAAAATCAAAATATCGCTCTGTGTGCAATACTTTGGGAAGACAATTGAAAAAGATATACAATGGTAACTCACGCGTCTTCTGACCACAAAATTTAATGTAACACAGTAGTTTATCAATTTGTACGAAGCTCTGAGTTCCTGTCAGCCGCAACAATCGATTAACAAAATGTGAATATCGTTTGTTTTTGTTCCCCTACTAATTTACACGATGTAATAGCTCGGAAAAATTGTTCATTTTGAAGATATAGCAGCTACTGTTCGACATTAGGGGTCTTTTGATATTAGGGAAACTTCCCCTATATGGAAAGCGCGTTTTCAACGAACAAGAAGCAATAAACCCATAAATTCCACGATCTAGTAACAAGCAAAACTAATTATCAAGCTAACTGTGCATTAGAGATTTATCCTCCAATTAACATAAGTTAGAATCTCTAATGAAAAGCCTCGATAAATCCTTCATCCACCGGGTCTTGCTTCCAACTTACCAAGAACAGCCAGACACTTTCGTGCTGTACGTTTTCTCAAGGTGGTACAGACTGGTCGAAGAAAAGCTCGAAGCGATCAATAGCACTAATTGGCGTCGCTATTTATTTTTCTTCTGAATCTCATAAAGGAAACTGTAGCAAGAATATGGGTAACCGATACATATATGTATATTCCCGACGCGCAGACCGATAAGTTCGCGAATTTCAAAGCTGGTGAAAGTTTTCCCGATTAGACCGGATTACTCGCGAAGCATCGTTGAGAAATAGATAGGAAGAACCTGAAAAGTTTTTTCTGGTTCCGCTCGAGATACCAGGGGTGGGTTCTGAATACGAATCGCTCGTTGTTTGATCGTTTCACCTACTTCTCGCTCCGAATCGTCGTCATTTCTGATTTCTCCGCTCGTTTTTCGTGTCATCGTGTTTTTACGATATCGGCAATTTGCATGCGAACTCCTGCTTCGTTCGCGAATCGCTAAGAATCGATCCGTTTGGAATATTTTGGTCGCCGAACGTTTCACGAATTTCTTGATCGATGGGAAAGATGGAATCCCATTACACAGAATGTACCAAGTATAAAATACCACGGTTCGCCGTTATATTCTATGGATCTATACTGAAGAGAAATATTACATAGAGGTTCGTTGTGCAATGCTCTATTAAAAATTATTACTCAACAATACAGAATTCGAAGAGAAGAATTAATCTGTATTTAAGTATGTGTAGTTTTTAAACTAACATTAATGTGAAACAAGCTAATATTGTAAGTATATAATGACCAATATTAATTATTGTTACCTGGTACCGATACCGCTACCGAATTGGATTGGCTACCGTCTTTGGCAACATAAGATTCACAGTATTTCAAAATGGAATTTGTTACTTAATACATACAATAATTATTATTATTTGAGCCGTTTATTTTGAAAGTGGCGTAAATCCATTTATGTTTGAATCGAGATATTGAAGGGTTTGCGTTGGATTAAATTTAAAAATGTGGGTAACAGAAAACATAGTAGAATAATTTTTTTGGGTTTCTAAGTGTGTCAAATTCATCATTCCAATTAGCATAATTAATATTATTTAAGAAATAATACGTTTTTGATGGCTATGAATGGACTTACGCCACTTTCAAAATCAATGAAATAACGTTTTCAATTCTTAAAAAACCTCAATAAGAAAAATAAATTTCCCTTTGAAATAAAAATAAATGTATACACTTTTATGTTGTAAAATCTAAAAAATATTCAATTCTTATTCTTTGTTAAATAATTTTTACATTAAAATTAATATTGTTTTATTAATTATTATTCCGTCTTTCCCAGTTTGTGTGTGCGGGAAAGATTTAAAATACCTGCGGTGTGCAGGTGGTATATTATTAAATTTTTTCGGTCTTCCCCGTTGCGGTAGTGAATTCAATGTTTTGAGTGATGCATCTTCGTTCATTGTCGCTTTGTAAAATAACTTATATGGATCGCTTTTAAAAAATCTCATCCAACGTATTTTAAACCAATTTACTCTTTCACCGTCAATATTTTTTGGCCTTTTAAAATTCGCGTTTTCTAGAGACTTAGTTGAAATGAACTCCTCCCGTTTCATTTCATTTAGAATGAACTTATTCTTTCGACACTTTTTTATGACTTCGTAAAATTCCTGAGGGATAAACAATAAATTGTTTTTCCTTAACGCCATTTATACAACTCCGAAATCTCTATCATTAGGTAGAAATGAATGCCCTGAAAGCAGGGACTTATGGTCAATGATATTTACATTATTTTCTGTAGATTGAACAATTTTTAATCATGCCACAGCTATTTTAAGTTGGGATCTCATAAAATTTTATTGCATAACATTTTCCATGTCCATTTGAAACTCTTACAATAGAACTTACGTCACTTTCAAAATGTACTTTTTCATCACTTCATTAACCAGCAAATTTTCGTGTTACAAAATCTTAATGATTTTAAATATATTAGTAACAAGTTGCATCAGAATGAAAAGATCATGTAAAAATGTAACTATTATGGTTGCTGATTAGATTTTTTTGAAAATGGACTTACGCCACTTTCAAAATGAATGGCTCATTTATTACTATTATAATACATTATATAATAAATAATATGTTATTACTTTTTTCGACTCCCGTCGTCATCGATTTAAACAAATGAAATCAGCTCGCACACATGCACGCACACACCTTAAAATTAAACAACAGATTAACATATTTCGTACGACGGGTGTAATTTTTGACTTTCTGATATCCGATAGCACATATTAGTATCAAACTTGTATTTCTAGCATTTCCGGTCTCTTAATTTTTTTACTTTGAAAAAGTAAGGTATGGTGTGGTAAATTAAAAGGAAAATTAATAATTTCATTTACAACTAGCAAAACGAAGTACGGACTTTGAAGTGTTCGATCTGTTTCAGAAAAGTTGTGTGCCCGTGATCGAGCAAGTCGAAAGTACGATTTCTCAGAACAACGAGGATATTCTTCTTCTTTTTTTTTCTTTTTGTTGAGACTCTCCGTAGAAGAACGATGTTTATTTCAATCTTGCACTCAAGTGTGACCGCCTTTCTGAACTAGTACTTGCCTAATACGGTGTACCGATACGAGTCGATGCGTAAAACCGAACCGCCCCGATATATCGAACGTCGAAGTCGCCGTCTCGGAGATCCTTTAAAGTAAATTACACCGTTTCCTACCGAAAAAATGGATTATTTTGATAAAAAAAAATGAAAAGAAGCCCTAATTTAGAGCCCCTAAAAATAGTGATTTTTAGGAATTTTTTTCTCAATAACTACAAAGCGAATCATTCTCAAACTTTCATGATATTATGTTCTATATTTAGACAATACAAAAAATTTTAATGATTAATGTATTTTTTTTCAAAATATTTATAAATCTTCACAGCACCGCGCCACGCGCGTCGTCAGTTTGTGTATATCATAGAGCCTGTAATTTTCATCTGAAATAGGAAAACAAAAGTTTTTTTTAATCCTTATAAAATTATCTCGTCGATGAACTAAAAAAGTTCCAACAAAAAGTACAAAAATGCAAAAATTTTGAGCTTTATTGAAAAAGTTACGATTTTTCGCTGAAAATGTCGACTTTATAATGTAAATTGAAAGGAAAAAATGCAACTATTTCGGAATTTTTTTAGTTCAACAACGACATTTTATCATTACCTAGCGAAAATTGCATTAGGAGCACAATTGGTCCAATAGATCGTTCTGTATCGTGTACACAAGGTTCAGAAATATGATATTGAGAAAAACGCGTTTAAAGTTTTTCGACTGTTAGAGTAGTAGTTATTGGACACTTACTTCTGGAGGAAACTAATCCGCTATACCAGGGCCATATTGTAAGCCTTCTGTGGCTTCAAAAATTCATTTTGCTCCATTTGGTGCACCCTAGGAGAGATTCGTGCCTCTTTTGTGCTGTTTTGTCTGCGGCGTTCCTGTCTCGTTACGCGCAAAGAATTTGCATTATTGCCCGATATTAATATTTAATACATTCATTAGTTTTAATATAGCTGAGCAGCCCTCGTTAAAAATGTCAGCCGCAATAAATGCGGAGTTTTCGATCATTTTTGCTCTGGAATTTAGATGCTTTGGATTTAGGCGCCAAACCTTTGAATTGAAACTTTCATTGCAATTCTGTGTGTGTCCACCTAGACACCTGGTTAAGAAATCCTCCTTTGAAAGTTCTTCATATATCGGTTTTAAATGTTTAAGGACATCTGGGTGAAGTGGACTATGATGATTAAAATTATCTAATTCACCTTCCGCTTCAGTTTTGCGCCACTTGCACCTGAGGCTTACCTATTCGGCTAACTGTATCTCCCAAAATACATGAAATTTTGCTCCGTAACTTTATACACGTATTCTAGACACATACTGGTATCAATTTCAAACAAAAAAAATCGAAAATTTTCATCTTATAAAGTGTATTCCCCCCTTAAACAACGGAATTTCGGTCGGCAATGTCATAATGTAATTCCTTCGATTGAACTATTCAAAATTGATCGACTCAACAGACCAAATAAAAAATTCTATCTGTGTGTGTGTGTTTTATGTTACCACGTAATGCTGAATATTTTGTTAGAGCATCTCCTCGTAATTTGCGATTACTGTACGAAGCTCTGAAATCGATGTAAGGTCGACGAGTGACTCGTTCTTGGCCATTATCGAAGCGATAAAGACGACGACACGAACTTCGCGGAGACGCGAACGATGAGATCAAAATCGATTTGTTCGTTCCGTGTCGATTTAATCTTCAGAGGTCGGTGTGCCGACGATGTTGTTATCGATGCCGAGGGCAGGCAGTTTCGCTGCGAAATGTCTTGTAACGTAGCCATATATTTTGGTGAACGGAGCACGCAGTTTCGCGCGACCTCGAAGAATCCAGCCGCAAGATCTGGACCACAGTGAAAGATTGCGACACGAGGCGGTCTCGGGTAAAAAACAACTAATACGCGGATCAACCGGCACCGTGTCGTCTTGCTAGATGCGACCGGGATGCTTTCGATTTGGCTTGAATCGCGTCAGAGACTCGTTCACGAGGAAATTCGCTGCTTTCTCTTCGAGGACGGATACACGCGTATCCCGTGTCCGTACGGTTAGAGTCCTTCTTGAAAAACTGAATATTTAGCGTGCGCGTCGATATTGTATTGGTCTATATTCTATTGAATTAAATTTATTCGTGCGTTTCGGGCGTTAACTTAATAATATTTAGGGGTGGTGCGAAAATGAGTTTACAAAAACATACAATTTGCACAAAAATAAAGCTTAGACTTTAACACGTTCCATGTCGCGTGTATCATCGATGATGATACACAATGACTTTATGGTGGCGGTGAAAAGAGATGGAATCAAGCTGTCACCATTTTGAACAGTTATATTAGCCGTGTATTACCGTTAGATAGATAAATCAACGGAGCTCGCTAATTTTCTCAAAGTACATTATTTTCAATTACAGTTGGCTTAACCGATAGTCAGACTACGAATGACCTTTCCAATAGGTAATTGTATTCGTCTTGAAATACTCTATCAGAGATGACCGTCATATCTCCTTGATGTCTCCATCTATCAAAAAAACTAGTAACATCGGATGTATAGTAGTATATTTAGTAATTTTAGCCTGATGCATTTGTTCCTATCATCAATTGCAGCCAAGTTATCCGGGTTAGGAGACCTCCCGTTACATACAATCCGTAATCAAATGGTCACGTCAATGAAATGTTTGAAAGAAATACTCGTATAATTTCGCAGAGAGGAAAATGCGAATGTCCCTAAATACCCAGAGTTTAGAGGCCGGGGTAAAACGCGGATGTTGCAGGTAAACCGGTAACGAATCGAACCAGTATCATACTCCGAGGTTGATCAGACGCGTCTAATTATATCGCGCCGCAATATACGGTGACACGCCACTGTCCGTGTAGCTTCAAAGCCCGAACGATGGAGATAGGTCGGCAGCCTTTATGGTGGAATATTGCGCGCACGCGTGCCTCTGCGTGCGTGCGTATGTGTGTGTGTCGTTAATCGTATAGCAACTATTCTTGTGCACGGGTCTGCGATTGAAGTGTGCACCCACACTGGGTCGTATTAACCGAGCACACAACGCTTGAAATGCTCCGTGAGCCGGTCAGCACTCTCTTGTCGGTATTCGATCGAAAGCCGAGGGACAGGTAATTTGAGAGGAGCGAATCTCGTGTAAAGCAGGAAGATCGATTAATATTTTAACATTTTTCTTCTCCTAGAAAACTGTTTGCTACAAGGTTCGTTGATTTTTGGTTAAAAAGATACATAGAAAACATGTATCTTTTTATTGCTATTACAGTAATGGACATAACTAAACCAATAACCACAACCTTCGTATAAATCGTTATTTATTGATAGAAATATAAAAGAATAACGAGAAACTAATATTATCATTGTTTTTATCATAATTGGAAGTTAGCAGGGGTGAACGGTTCGAGTGCAGGGACCGAGTTTATGGTGCAGATCCATACACCCCCCATTTAATCACTTGGGGGGCTTAAAGAAATAGCGACGACTTCAAATTGAGGTAATTAGCCCTCCGAATTACTCGGTATCTGTCGCACCATAAAACTCGTGTACCCCAGACAGTGCACCCCCTCGGTCTTGATCTTCCCTACTCCGCTGACGTTGGATGGCGGGCATTTTTCGAAAAACAAAATGATTAGGTAAAGTAGAGAAAACGCCCACTGAAGAATGCCTATAAAACATCACGCGTGTCCGCACGGAATGGCATACAAAGTCATATTAAAGTGAGAATTTAAAGTCATATTGAGTGTCAGAGGAGTGTCCGAGAAGAGTGATCCAGATCAGAGTGTGATCTGATAGTGTAACGTTTAGTACAAACCAAGTCCCAGCGTCTTTAACCGATCGTAACTGAACATTGTAATTATGCTCAATATATACTTATTTCATTTTTATTTGTTACCCTGACAACAGTGTAAATTAAACCTCTCGACCTTCCCACACCGGACATTTTGTTTTTCAATAATTAATATCTCCTTGTTTGGCTATGGCAAAGAAAATAGATTGACTCGATTTTACGCCGGTTTGTAAACGAAATGTTTACGTGGAATGTTCTAGCAGTGTGTACACTCCGCGACAAAAAGATGGTACACCCGTAAAATATTTTTATTTCTGAAAACTGTGATGAAATTTGATATGTTTCTTTTCGTATATGCACTTCGGTGGAGCTTCAAGGCTACTTACACCGGCGGATTTAAGCCCAGGTTACAGATTCTAGTCTAAATGTAAAAATCGGGGATCACCGACGCGACAAAATGATGGCACAATCTTAAAATTCTCTCTCTACAGTTGACACTAGTCCGTCAGACTGTTTGTATCGTGTACTGTGTGACTGTGCATTCAATATTTTGTATGTTTCTTATTATCTTCTATTGAAATTACACTATGGGTAGTGGAAAATCTTTGTCGGATACTGAAATAAAAATGATTTTGACATTGTATAATTGTAGAATTACTCAGTTTCGAAAATTACACGTATTATACATCGGAACAGAAAAGTAGTGTATATAATAGTGTATAAAAAAAAAGAGTTCCGGTCGACCGAAAGCAATAAGCAATCGCGGAAAACGTGCAATTTTAAAAGAAGCTTCGAATTCTTTGAGAACAGCACGAGAAATTGCTAAAGCAGCTGACGTACATACAAATATACGAAATGTGCAAAGGATAATAAAAAAATGTCCGTACTTAGTTCGAATGAAGTTGAGAAAAAACCATCTTTAACCGCTCAGCATAAATCAGAGCGTCTGAAATTTGCACAAGAACATATACATTGGAGAAAAAAGTGACGTCGTGTTATTTTTAGTGACGAAAAAAGGTTTAATCTAGATGGGCCGGATAGTTTCGCACACTATTTCCACGACTTGCGGAAAGAACAAAGAATATTAAGCCGCAGACACATAGGTGGCGGAGGAGTAATGCTTTGGGCCGGAATTGGGTATCGAGGAGTTACTGAGATAAAGTTTATAAAGAAAACTATGAATAGCAAAATTTATATAGATTTGATAGACCAGCAATTATCTAAATTCGGACAGATAATTTCCGGGGAAAATTTTATATTTCAACAGGGTAATGCAAGTGTGCATACTGCAAAATGCGTCAAACAATACATTGAACAAAATAAAATTAGTGTTTTAACGTGGCCAGCGAGATCGCCAGATCTCAACATCATTGAAAATTGTTGGGCACAACTAGCAAAGCATGTTTACGAAGGCGGAAGACAATTCCAAAGCCTTGCAGAATTAAAAACATGCATAGAAGAAACATGGACAAAAATACGGCTAAAATATATTAAAAAACTATATAAGTCACTTCCGAAACGTATGTTGTCTGTTCTGAAAAATAAGGGAGGTCACACAAAGTATTAAACATAATCTTATATATTTTATGTATGTAAATCACGTATTTTTTGTATATGTGTCATCATTTTGTTGCAACGATTTTTTCTTATTTTGTGTTTCCATAAACAAACGGACATTTTCTTTAATTTTATTGTTTGTAACGTAGTTTATTTTGTAATAAAAATGTATAAGTACCAAGAAAGATTAGATTCATTATGTCCAAATGATGAAAATATTGAATTTTCGTAGTGTGCCATCCTTCTGTCGCAGAGTGTATACCATCTAGTACTTTGGTATCGTTATAAAATGTTATTGCACGTCGTAGCACTCGGTTCTTCGCAATCAATCAAATGGAAAAGAGCGTATGCGAAGTAAAAATAAATATGAAGTCAATTGTTCCAAGTTGTTTAAATAAAGGTCATTTCAACTTCATTTTCAACAAACTTCGAATAATTTCAGCGTCTTGTTTCAACTATACCCACCACAACATACAAATCGAGTGTTCAACGTAGAGGAATCCTTGATTCCCGAAGCCAGAAATTAATCGCCACGACCGATTCGGAATTCGTGACACGTTTTGAATGTATGGCGTGTAATTTCTTTCTACGATCTACAACAGCCGTAGATCTTAATACCGCGATCTACAAGCGCTCTGTCCGGTTTCCTCGAAGATAATGAACATCGAGCTCGCGGCGGACATGTTATCGCATGATAATCGTACAAACAAACCAGTGGAATCTCCGAAACCAGAATCCGAATCGCTGCAAGATCATCCGAAAAATCCGGGACTCGTCGACCAAGAGAAATTTCCATCGATTTGCATACTCGGTCGGAACGTCGATAATTGAACAAACGATAATTCAGTTAGAACAGCGCAACAACAGCGCCGATTATTTTGCTGTACAAGATATAGTCTTTTCGAATGTTTCGGAAACACATGCATCTCCGTTAACAAAATTAAATCTTGGCTACCGTTCGTATCAATTCGTTTGTAATTTTTCCTAATCCCTTGCGATACAGCTTCTCGATAGCAATGAACAGATTGACATTGACTTCGGGGATTTGTATCGGTCGATTCGGTGAAACCTCGGGAGGAAGATGAAATAAGATAATATTACGTAGATATCGATAAAAGTCAAAATAAAATTTAAAATAGCTTAACACTTTGACTGCCATGTCACCCATATATGGGTGACAGAATTATTAGTGCATGTTTAAAAATAAATTTGAACGTTAATGTATTCGTTTCATTCAATTTAGTCGATGTCTGAAGAATACAAGAACGTTGATAGATAAATGTAAGCCGTACATTTAAAGTCTTCGACCGCTGCTTCATTATATAAATTAATTTGATTTTATGGGATTTTTGTAGTCGTCAGATGGTCGTCATTAATGTGTTAAAGAGCTACTTAAAGAATATTAACCCTTTTAGTGCCGGAGGCCGATATATCGGCCCTTGCTGCACTGGCGAAAAATGCCAGAGCCGATACATCGGCCCACATCTTGTAGCGCTTTACTATTTGCATTGCGAGAGAACTCTGCCTCAAAATAAATTTATAATACGTTATAAATGGTCTATTAAAATAAATAGTTTTTCGGTTTAACTTTCCCTTATATTCTATGCCAGTTGATGCTGAGACTGCTTATTTATACGCGAGAGCGATACGGTAGAAATGCAACACGGGTGGCATCGTTGGACCCTTATCGGAACATGTCGGCTGCTCATTGAATTCTTATTTATAAACAACTGTTTGAGAGCTGTCACGAAATAAGATCGCATTGGGGCAGCGAGACGTAGGACCAGTTAGTTTTTCCTCGATCGTTGTCGTGAGCAGTACATTTCGTCGCAGCAACAGTTCGAAAAGCGTCAATTTTGTTATTGTCGTTGTTTTCCACTTTTGTGAAACATTTTTATTTTTGACAAACCTATAATTAGCAACACACGATTTATAAAATTTTGCCACCGACCTTTTATAAAAAATACACCATCATGGATGAAGCCGAATTAATCCGAATACTTGACCAGGTGAATGTAGCACATAGTGACGATGATGAAATTGTGGCACCAAGTAGTATATTGTATATAGTATATTGGAAATGCAAAGTATATACTTTGTAATAAACAGTCTATATAAAATTATGATAAAAAGATGACTTTTCGTATGTGCAATTACATTTTGATACAGAGAATTCAATTTTGCTTTTCTTTATGAGCACTTATACCTGTGTTATTTATGTAACTTTCAATGAATATAGAAAAATTAGCGTCACTATTTTATTCTCTATTTCGTCCTTAGTACACTGCTTTTTGAATTAGGTAAATATTGCTTTTCGTTTGGTTTTTATGAGCCTTTTTCCAAACCCTAGTAAAATCGTGAAATTCGGCCGGTTATCTTCGCATAGGTACCTCTTTTTCGCTCGGCACTAAAAGGGTTAAGAAATGGTTATTTTTATTTTCTTCAAAATTACTTTTTTAAACCCTAAGAATGGTATTAAATCTCTCGGCATTATTTTCGTCACTTGTTTGTCGATCCGATAAACGAGAGAATAACGTGCGCCATCCGTATTGACGGATTGCTCCGAGATCGCGCTGCAGTGAAAGGGTCATAAAATTTACATTAAAATTTACGTTAACTATCGTCAACGATAGTGCGACAATGGTAACGAATGTTTGACACATTCGAGAGAAAGAGAAAGAGAGAGAGAAAGAGCCAAAGTGTTTGACCAGGCCATCGTTTCAACGAGGAATGCTCCCACGTGGGTCTCTAGAGCATCGAGCAGAGATTCGAGGGAATCGCCGAAATTCCAGAGAAATTGTTGAAATGTTGCGCGAATTGTCGGGACCTTTCGACCCACACCCCGAGTCTCCCGCAGTCGCAACGGCTCTGACTCAACCGGAAGTCAGCCGGGCACCCCTCTTCCTTCGTGCCACTTCTTTTCCCTGCGTCGTGGTGTACCTGAAGCCGCATTACGCATAATGGGCGTACGCCTTCCTAATACGCTTGCGCGTGTGCGAGCACACGGCGAGTATCGCTGGGATTTGCGAGCGAGTCGCTTGTTTGGCACGGGCCATGGACGAGCAGCGAGCCGTGAACCGACCAGACGGTTCAGCAATTTATCGTCGACCCCTTCGATGAACCCGAATCTCGTGGAAAGCCGATTTAATGCCGGTCTTTGAGAGCGCCGAAACGGGCGACGGAAATTGATACCGAGAGCGGAAATTGAAAGGCCGATTTTTTTTAATTAACCTCTCTCGCAACGAACGGTTGCGAAGAGTAATTACCCTCCTAGACGTTTATGTATTTTATGCTAATTTCCATGGGGGAATCGGGCCAAACCGACCGCTTGATATGTTATTTCGGCTGAGCAGAGTCAGAAAGCAAAACAGACTTTAGGTATCGCTGGAAATTTTAATTGGCCTTTGCCTCTTGAATCGGAAAGGGATCATTGAAAAAATTACTTGTTTCGCGGGTAAACGAGATTTCTCTCTGAAGCGTGCAAGTAGCCATTTTCAAAAGTACACGTGTGGTTAATACCGGACAGATATCTCTTAACTAGGCTTTTGCGTGTGCGTGCGTGTGTGTTACCTCTTGCATTTAAAGCTGCCTGCCACACTTAAAGGTGTTCGATGTTCTCACGAATTGTTAGAATATAGACAAATACAAAGGGTTTTCCAATGAGGGCGGGTCGATGTTGAAATGGAATAAAACAAGCTGTGTGTGAGGTATTAATGATTTTTTTGTTTTAATCAATTATATAACTTCAGTATTTGTAAAATAGAAAATTTGGACAATTTAAAATTTTTAAAAAATTTTTAAACGGTTTCATAACTTCCGCATTTGTAAAATAGAAAATCTGGAAAGGGTGATTTGACTTCTTATGGTAGGCATAGCGTTAAGAACATCTCTGAAAATCTTCAAACGCATATACAGTGGGGGACAAAAATATTCGTACACTCTTCAAACCTAAATAACTTTTTTAAGATTGGACCAAACGTCTTGACTTTTTTTGAGCAATTAGTTGCATTGATTTAATAAATGATATACAAAATAAATTTTGTAAATATTGGAATTGATGTGAATTACATGACTAATAAAAAAGGAACTTTTTAAATATTTTTTATTTGAGCCGCGCACAAAAAATTTTCAAGATGCATCTGGTAGATCTATGATAGTTCCACGCATGCAGAAAAATTCATTAAAATCGATCGACGTCCACACGAGCTACGTGCCATCGAAAATGGTGAAAATCGGAATTTTTCACGATTCTTGATCAGTTTCTGCTTAAACTACAGAAATTCTTACATCTTTCTACGCGTGCCATTTTTTCCCGCGTCAATCGATTTCGGTGAGATTTTCATCATGTGTATAACTAATACAGTTCTGAAAAACGCATATTTTAAATTTTCATTACGAGTTGAAAGAAAAATGTTTTAAAAAATGTCTTTTCTTCTTTCCCACGTAATTTCTACCAGTTAGAATTATTTCAAAATTATTTTTGCATATCATTTAATAAATCAATGCTGCTAGTTGCTCCAGAAAAGTCAAGTCGTTTGGTTCAATTTTGAAAAAGTTATTTACGTTTGAAGAGTGTCCGAATACTTTCCTGCGTCACTGTAACTTCAGTGAATCATTTTTGAGAGATAAGTTTATATGACTTTTCTTCACGTACGTGACCTCGTTACTACGAGGTATAACTTTGGTCCTGACCCTTTGAGACGCTCTGTACAGTCCAAGTAACAGTTGACGTATCGATGCATAGCTACAGCAAGACAAAAAGATGGGACGGTACCGTTCGAGGTTGCGTTATCGTAGGATTGGAGAATTTAAGAAAATGTCGGTAAAATATTGCAGCACGAGCGATCTGGAGCGTCTCGGCGCGTCTAACTCAACTAGGACACCGTGTCCAGTGAAAGATTTTTGAATATTCGTTTTGGAGACCGCGCGATTTCAACGACGAACGATGTCAGGTGAAACTATGCCCGAAGAGGACATAAATCAGCCGGAAAGATAAACATCATACGTAGAGTAATGCAACATTAAGAGAGTCTCCTTTCCCCCTCCCCCCCTCGTAACTCATGCGAGTGTCCTTCGTCGAAGGATACCCTGTGTGTGGCCGGGTACACGATGAAATTAAAATTATCGAGCCGAGTCATGTTTTATGGTAACAGGCAGTCGCAGTGATATATCGCGCTCGAATTAATGCACCGATCGAACAATGCCAAGGACGACGGATCGGAGATGCTGAAAAAGGATTGAATCGCACTAAAGAGGTCAAACGAGTATTAAAATCGAAGGGTAGCGTATCAAGGGTATGAAAGAAATGCAGGTCACGGTACGCGATAGTTATCGATGCACGGAAGCCTATCTTATTAAGAAAGAGAGAGAGAGAGAGAGAGAGAGAGAGAGAGAGAGAGAGAGAGAGAGGAGAAGAAACACCGATGCTCTTTGATCAATTAAACGAACGCGAAACCGTGTCGTTTTAGAGACCGACTACCCTTCAGAGAGCTCACCAATTTTTCCGAACGCTTTGCACGACTTATACAAGCAAAATTTATAAAGTAACCATTAACCCCTTGCCTTACGACTTATTTTATGGTAACAGTGATTAGACGTACTTCGTTCTGCGAAGAACTACGAAAACAAAAGGAAATTTTGTAGCTCCAATGACTGCATACGAGTAATAATTAGATAAAATTTTATTTCGATTTATAGAAAATCAAGGGCAAGCATATTGAGAAGAGTCTGTGCGAAATCTTTATCACGAGACTGACTCGTTGTTGTAGGGCAAAGGGTTAATCATTTGCGGACGAGGATTTTTGGAAATATTGTCAATATCCTTTGCGGAAAAGTAAATCTTATATTAGAATTTTCAGTTCTGAGAAAATATAAGAGTATACATTGATGTTTTGTTACTGCAATAATGCAGGTACTTGTTTGCAACATTAAGGATAGAATATGTATACCCTGGTGTCGCCAATGTGACGACAATCGTCTTCAAATAGTTGATCGAACGTTTTAAATCATCCTTAAAAGACAGTACGCTCGATTCGCCAATGTTCTAAGATCCTTCGTAGTGCTTTCATTGGAAGAATTCATTGTATTTGCGACTAATAAAATAAGTATTATTTATTTAATAAGAATTACTTGATCAGAATTAGCTGTTGTTTTATCAGAACCAGTGAAAAATATGTAAGATAGACGAGGGGTTAATCGTCGACTGTAAATTTCCTCCGATAGACAATAAATCTCCTCAATTTGCCATTGCTCTAGAATTCGTTCTAATGCTTTCGCAGGGTGAAAACATGAAAACTGGTATCGTGTCGAACGTTATCGAAACATTTACAAATTCCTCCGTTCGCCGAGGTATAAATCTGCCGTGCAGGACAATGTTCCCAGCTCGATTCGCTCCGGTATCAGCATTTAATTACCGCCGTACGTTGCGGGGCCTTTCTTCGGGCGGCATTATTGCCCCGTCGGGCACAGTCAAACATAAATTAGACGCGTGTGGTGGAGTATCGCGCACAGTTCCGGGTGACCGAGTTGTAGTTCGTCGCTTGGTTCGCACTCGAATACGCTCACGCCCGTGATCTTTCGTAAGATCGAAACGGAGTAGTAGGCATCCTACTCGAGAGAGCAGCTGTTATCACGAGCTTAGGCTCGCTTTGCCATTGTGTCCCAGCCATATGCGAACAATATTCGCGATCCAGATTCAAGCGGCGTGGCGTGGCATGGCGTGGCGTGGCGTGGTGCGGCGTCCTGTGCCACAAGCAAACGCGAACGTGAACGTGAACGTGCTCCGACTGCACGTACACGTGTGCTCGGTGTGTGGAACGTGTGATGGACTTTACTCCATAAGCCTGGCCGTTAAAACCTTTTTTCCCCGGTTCTGCCCCGGGTGCAACCCTATTGTTACCGGGTCGAGTCACGAGCCTGTGCGCCGGTTCTCATTACCATCCGTATCTGCGAGGCTTTATCGCTCCGTCAGCCCAACCTAGTTCCTATTTCCCATCGTATCCCACCTATATCTATTATACGTGGCATGGATCGTGTCGCGGGTTTTCCTTAGATTCCCCGCCGTCGATCTATCGCGCGTTCTATCCAAGCGATCGTGGGAGAATCGACGAGACGCGCGTCCGCGCAGAAAGAACGGCCAGAAATACACCCCGCGACAAAACTATACGACATAGGGCTAAAGCAGCCTAATATGAAACCCATTTTCTTTTTAACATTGTTACTCTCGGTTAAGAACACTTTTATCGTGAAATTGCTACAGTGAATCACTTTAATATTCGGACACTATACAATTTTCACTTTGCCGCATTGTAATTTTGTTCACGATGAAGAAAAACAAAATTAATTCTAAATTACATTACTGTATAGGGTGTAGTTAATAAAAGCATGATTTTTATTTATATAATTACTAACGTTTACTAAGTACTCTATTTTATACGAAACAATGTCTAGTTTTAATGTGACAATAATATTCGGACACCCTCGGAATGTAACAGTTTGCGTGAGCTAGTGTGATATTTAATGCGATTGTGATGTATGTTTAC
>CM052082.1:5021731-5044709 GCA_028453745.1 Agapostemon virescens | reverse complement strand
AACTCCGAGAGCTTGGTTGGGAAGTTTTGATACATCCACCATATAGTCCGGACCTAGCACCGAGCGATTACCATGTTTTTCTTGCATTACAAAACCTCTTTAGTGATAAGAAATTGGCATCAAGAGAATATTGTGAAAATTGATTATTAGAATTTTTCGCCAATAGGGTCCAAGACTTCTATGAGAGAGGCACTATGAAGCTACCTTTAAAATGGCAACAAATTATAGAACAAAACGGTGCATATTTCACCCAAATAGGACAATCCAAAACATGTTAAATAAAGTCTTGAAATTCACGTAAAAGTAATGGATTTCTTTTTCCCCAACCTAATGTATCAAACCAGTTTCTTTTCTACCTGGAGAACAGCGTTTAGTATGTGGTTTTTCGGTTTTCCTGCTGTCTTTTGTTCGGCTCACGAGGAATCCATTTTCGTATTTTCTGAATCTTCCCATGATTTTGGAACGTATGGAGACGGCTTCTCGTGTCGCATTTAATCGATTTAACGATAAATTTAAAGATCGTATTTATGCTTTTGATGTCGCCAACGTGGCAACATTCGTCCTTAAAGGGTTAATACGTTGCTCGGCTTTACACGCGCGCAACGTTGACGAACGAAATTGAAATGATTTCGAAGAGTCACGCACGAGTTGGCCTATCGTGAGAGTGTCCCGGCTAGATCATTTCGTGCTTGACCGAACACGCCGTTCCTCGAGTTTCTAGCCGATCCGATTTTTAGACGGATCCACATTCAGCCGGAGGAAGCGACAGAATTTAATACGGGCTCGATCACGGATGATGTTCCAGAAGTAGTACACTCGATGGAGCGGAATCATAGACAATCTTTTTAATCATGGCATGACCGAGTGGCTCTTCCAGCTCGCTGAAAGGTAACCATCGACAAAAATTTATTTCTCTATTCCAACAAAATTTTAGTCAAATCATTCTCGCTTTTGCCGTCGAACGACCGATTTTCGTTCGATAACGATTGTCGAGACGCGAATATCGTCTTAAAGAAATTTTAAACGAACGAAAAGGTTTATGGTATGGACGCCTGTGTTCCATCATTTTTGAGGAATCGTTCGTTTGAAATGTCAGATGTTTTAATTAGTGTTTTAGCCAGAGCTTAGGCCGTCCGTACATTATTGTCCTTTGTAGATACGCGCGCTTCTAAGCAATAGCAATTGACGTACCATAAACCTCCAGATGTGAATCATCACGTATTAGTATACCATCGAGAACGGTGCCTGAGACATGCCATCTTGAAGACATTTCGGAATGTATATTAGGGGGACCGAAAAGTAATATTGTTTTTTCCATTTTTGTTTTTGGTCGTGTACTTTAAAATACTCAATTAACTGATAAGTGACAAATGAATACACATATATGTATATATATGGTGTATATATATATATATATATATATAATACATATATGGACCATTTATTTTGAAAGTGGTGTAAGTCCTTTTTTAAAAAAACTGAGGTATGACGTAATTTATGCTTAATTTAGTGTAAACTTTTTGTTTATAACTAGTTAGTATTTAATATCTTAAAAATGCCTATGCTTTGTTCAATTTAAAATTGGCCGGTAAAAGAAATTGCTTAACCATTGATTATGAAAGTGGTGTAAGTCCAATTTCCATAGACAGAAAAAATGGCATTACGAAAAAAGAATTTCCTGTACACACCACAAGATTATTATGACGTTATAAACCAATGTAGACAACATAATAAATTTATTTTACACAAAATGAAACGAGAGAATTTCGTTTCAACAAAAAATCTACAAAACGCAATTAAAAAACAGATAAGAAGAAACACTAATGGAGAAAAAGTAAATTGGTTGCAAATATGTTGGATGAGATTTTGCAAAAGTGCACCGTATACTATTTTATATAAAACATCAATGGAGGACACAGAATTTAAGACTCTAAATTTATCATCTACATGTCCGGGAAGATCGCCAAAATTTGAAAAAATCACCCTGGCGCCATTGTATCACGATGCCAGGTCTATTACATACGAAAAATATAAAGATATGCAGCAGCTATTACCTTATATACCTCCTGTGCATCATGAATATTTCAAAACACTGCCACATGAAGAGCATAAATAATTCATAATACCAATATCTTGTGTTAAGTTTAACAATATATAAATATAATTAACGTTCAAAATAAAAAATACTAATTCCATTTTATTTCTTGTTATTATTTATAAACAAAATTGGATTAATATGAAATATATTTTAAGTGATATTTGTTATTTCAGAATTGAAATTAAATGGTATTTACAATTGACTAATTATGAAAGTGGTGTAAGTCCATTTGCAGCCTGGAAATATATATTGTTTTAGTTAAATTCGCCTAAAAGAAATTTATATAATCAAATTACATATTGATAAATTAGTACAAACATTCCCAGACTTCACATAGTTAATCTATATTTTCTTAATTGTCAGATCTGCTAACATTTAATTTTCTCGAAACAGAAGAAAATGGACTTGCACCACTTTCAAAATAAACGGTCCATATATATGAGTAATGTATACATATATATACCATACCAAGTTTTGTTAGTGCCTCAGAGTCACCACTCGAGTGCTAAGGGATAATTCAGCAGAATAATTCGGAAGTCCAGTGAATAAGTTTTCGGGCGGTAAAGAGAAATTCTGGAATGAAAATGATAAAGGTGTAAAATTTATAAACACATTTAGACGTAATATAATCTTATACGACACAGTTGATTATCGTCTGCAATTATATCAACTTGTATCAAAAAGTCCATAACATTCCGTCTGAATTGGTTCGAGGTGTACGAGGTAAAAATCGTGAAGGCATTAAACAGCGATAAATATTTTTCTACAATTGTTTTCAACAGGAGAAATAGCGTTTCTTCGACATTTATTATCCGTTGACTTCAAGATGCTCCTAACTTGTCGTTAGAGCTTTACGCAACGATATAAAACTCAGCCGTTTCTGAAGCTCTGTGCCTGTGGAAAAGTCTCTCCTCGATCGTGATGCATTGATCGGTACTTTTCTTTAAACTCCCTAATCGGATCAGATCGATTCGATGAATGGACTTAAGGCGCATAATGATTCACCGTGCAGCGAACTGTACGTACGAACCGATCGATATCGAAGTCGATCCGAATAGAACTTCCATAGGTAGCGGTTTCGCTGATAAATCCAAAGCGATCCCAGCCACTCGATCGTTTCTCATGTTCCCCGACGCAACCGTGTCATCTTCGTACGTTTTCATGAATCTCGATAGTAATTCGTTTGGCCTAACGTTAATTTGCCACGCGAAACTATGGCTGTCGTTATTCATCGACGAAACTCATGATCTTAGAAGCTCTAAGAATTATGCAGTTTCGTGAAGTAGAGAAGTAGAGCAATTTAAAACTTTAACTATTAGAAGTCTATTAATAGGATTCTTGATGGGCTAAGTTTACCAGGTACGTAAATATGAAATCGGATTTTTTAAATAGAAAACACGTTTATTGTATAAAAATGATATTGAATATTTCATTCGAAATATTGGCCATCGTTGGCTGTACATTTTTCCCATATCTTTCTCTCTCTCTAACAATCTGTGGATGCAACGCCAAAGCAACTGTTCCTCTTTTGAGGCAAACCAGTCATCGAGCCATTTTCGTTAATTTTGTTACACCTCTTGAAGAGCCATGAAACGATATAATTAAACTTCCCCTGTCGCACATTTCGCTCGCAAAGAACTTGTTCAAGGAATATTGCTGTAACAAAGCGGAATCCACCCTAGCTTGAGAAGAATTTGACTGCGGCGAAGAGTGCAAAAGAGGGTTGTTCCATTGTTCCCAACAATGGCGCCACTTCGTCGATACCTTTGACTGGTTTCAAGCGACCGTTTACGCGTTACGTTGAGAAGTTCGTCTACCATCGAGTTTACAAGAATCAGAATACAAAATGTAGGTTCGAAAGTGGAATTTTTCGATTAATTAGAAAACTCTGTTGTTTGCTTTTCAGACTCCGAGTATGTAACTGGAGACAGCTTTTTCGACGCGCTTGACAATGGGGTGGTCGTGTGTCGATTGGCGAGGGTCATTCAGGAGAAAGCGAGGGTGGCGATCGATGCGGGAAGAGCCAAAGGGGTGAGTAATTATTATCTCGACGGGTAAACCGTCTGCCGTTACGGGAGATAAGAATGTTACCTGAGGTTACATAGATGATTTATCGATTTTTGTGAAATTTTAATATTTTTCACGATATGCTACAAACGCGAGGATTACATAGAAATCTATTTCTTGCATTCAGAATGTTCAGAATTTCAATATGTCAAAGTCTTGTGACACAACATTTATAACCGTCACTGTATTTTCTACGTCAATCGTGCAACATTTTTCGGATTCAGATCAATCTTTGCTTAGTTGCTCTTTAACGCTAAACCTACCGAGCCTACGCATCGAGTAGCGCGTATCGCGTTACAGGATTCTTATTGCACTACGTTCTCTGCTAAAGTCGTTTATGCAATAATTTCGTGCGAGAGCATGCTTATAATTTTAATAATTCTACAGGGTGGTCCACGCAATTATTTCAAGTCATAACTCCGTTAATATTACACTTACGAAAAAATACCAAAGGAGAAAGATAAATGGTTCGAAGAGCACTACATCTGTAGGCCTTTAAATTTCTTTTACATGCAGCAGTGCATGTGCAATTAACAATTGCATCATTTCTTTAAATAGAAATGCATATTATTTTTACACAGATCGATTCTTCTGTTCATTCTAAGTAAAAAATGATTAGGGTATCATGGCAAAAAAATTATTAGATCTCGAGATATTTTCAAAAAATTTTGAATAAAAACAATTGCATGGACCACCCTGTATAATAAGAAAACTAGAAGCGGTCGTTTTGATCGATAGCGGCAGGTTTAGCTTTAAGAAAAAATTTTCCAAAGCTTAGCCAAACAAATTCGTACATTCTTGCTGTCTTGGCATATAGAAACAAAAATATGTCACGTCGTTTAGAGAATGGAAAATGACCTTGAAATAAATTTTGTAAATCATGAAACAGCGGAAGACGTTCAAAGACGCTCTGTAAACTTTTCGTACTATGGTTCTAATAATATGATCACCCCTTGTAAATTTTATTTTCAGCTTCTAATAGTCGTGTTACCAATAACAAACACATTCTGAACGTCTTTCAGCCGATACCTGTGATAAAAGGCCGGTGCTGGGAGAACGCAGCCAGACGGAGCTTTTTCTCGCGCGACAACATGGAGAATTTCATTCAGTTTTGCCGGCGCTTAGGTGTTCACGAGAACCTCTTGTTCGAGAGCGACGATCTCGGTAAGTCTAGCCACTTAATTCCAATTTCCGCGTATCGATCCTACACCGTGCGTGTCCACGTGCGATGACCGCATACCTACAGTCCGCGACAATAGAATAGCACACCTTCTAAATTTCGTAGTATTTTAAAAATAGAACAGAAATGAGAGCGTTCAATCCATATGCTTCTTGAGTTACTTCTTATATATCCATCTTAGTGACGTAAACACTGTCCCTAAATTCTTAGAATCGTTGTTTTGGTAGATTTCATGGAAACGTAATCCGACAAACTAATAGCACACATGCTACACTCTCACTTCTCAGTTGAACACGAGCAAAGGAAAGTGGCTAAGTATTTGATATATAGTGTGATGAATTATTGCGGAAAACTTCTAAAAAAAAATGGGTCGTGGAAAGAAGTTAATAGATAGTGAAATGAAAACAATTATGACACTATCTAAAGAAAATGTTTCTATTTCATAGATTGCGAAAGTAATTCATAGAAGCCGAAAGGTTGTCATGAATTATTTGAAAAACCCCGAGAAATACGGTAATACAAAACGTCCTGGACGACCTGCGGCACTATCAGCACGAGAGAAACGTGCTATTCTAAGGGCAGCATCGAATGCACCAATGACTACCAGGCAGATTGCTGAAGCAGCAGGCGTACAAACAAACGTCAGAAATGTGCAATGTGTCCTGTAAAGATCTGAGCACCTGCAGCGAAGGAAGCTTAAAAAAAACCGCCTCTAACCGAAGCGCATAAGAAGGCAAGGCTGCAGTTCGCAGAGCAACATGCTCACTGGAAGAAGAAGTGGAGAAAAGTCATGTTCACCGACGAAAAGAAGTTTAATCTCGATGGACCTGACGGGTGGAGTTATTATTACCACGACTTACGTAAAGAAAAAATGTTTTTGATCCGTCGCCAGATGGGTGGCGGAGGAGTCATGGTGTGGGCCGGTATCGGCTACCATGGAAAGACGGATATTAATTTTATCAGTGGAAAAATGAACAGCGTGAAATATCTAATGTTAATCCGTGAACAAATAACCACACACGCAACCAGAATTTCCGAGGAAAAACACATATTCCAGCAGGATAATGCAGCGGTTCACACCGCAAAGGTTGTGAAAGCATTCTTCGAGACGAAAAATATTCAAGTTTTGCAATGGCCAGCTCGTTCCCCTGACTTGAATATTATAGAAAACTGTTGGGGAGACCTTGCTAGAGCAGTTTATGCTAAAGGAAAACAGTTTAATAACGTAAACGAATTAAAAGAGTGCATTGCACTCGAATGGGAACGAACGAAGCAGAAAAAGATTAACAAATTATTCAAGTCGATTCCAAAGCGAATAATTTCGGTTATAAAAAACTCTGGAGGTTCTACAAAATATTAAATATTGAGTTCCCTTCGCATGTATGCATAAATGTTAATTAATTGCAATAATGTGCTATTATTTTGTCACACCGGTTTATCAATATATATACATTTTTGCAGATGAAACAAAAAGGACCATCCTTGTATATAGAAACTTAGCGCTATTTGGTGTTCAACACTTATGTGTACCTGTCTACATATTCAAAATTATATTTTTATACTTTAATAAATAAGAATTAACAAATTTTACGGGGTGTGCTATTCTATTGTCGCAGACTGTACCTGGCGGAAAGCGAAATCCCGCTAATTAGAGAAGGAGATGGCAACGCGGTGTCATCCTTGTAATCCGCTAATTTTTTATTTCACTACAAAACCAATTAGCGGTAAACGATATCATTTATTGTATTCCCTACATTTATATACAGGGTGTCCCAGGGTTTAAGGATCGAATTATGTCAATACATTCTATGGTGCTGAATAAGACAAAAATGTTATGTAAACATAAGGTCACACGTGAAATAGGTCGCATATGTCACAGAAAAACGAGGGAAACTGTCGGAACATAATTATTATACCTGTAACTTGAAGCTAATCATGTTTTTATTGCTCCGATGCACAACATTAGCGTCCTACATAGCGCACAACCGTTGTTCGGCCGATGTGGCACAGCGAGAATGTTAAAGACGACGATATTTGAATTTAGATCGACCGTTAAACATTTTTCGAATGCTCGAACCCGGAACGCTTTAAAATCTGTCCTACCGAGAAATGCTCGAATTTGATCGTTGTAGGATGAGAAGACTATAACCAGGCGGTTCCCATAAAGAAATTGCACATCTGTGCGTTACCGTCTAATACACGTAATATGCTGTACGCCGTAATGTACAATTATTTAATAGTACGATACCTATAATTGGCAGTTCTCCATGGACAACCACGGAACGTCGTGCTGTGCCTATTGGAGGTGGCTCGATTGGCTTCGATCTATTCCGTGGAGCCACCGGGGCTCGTGCAGCTCGAGAGGGAAATTGCTGCGGAACAAGAGAGGGATCTTCACTGTTTGTCCGATAGCGGTATATCTCACAGCAGCCTCGTCTCTTGGCAATTCCAATCACCGTCCCCGACCGCGACGCCTAGACCACCAGCGGAGAAGATAAAACACAGCAGGTATAAAATCAAGCCAACGATACTGCTATCAGTCAAAACGTCTGCTGGTCAAAACGATTGACGGTTGATCGCTATTCTATCGGTCTATCGTCTATTGAATCTCTCGCTCTCTCTCGGTAAACGGTAACTGCACGTTTGTTCGTGGCACGGTGCGAGTCTGTCCGAATAGTAACGACCTACGACCCGATGAAACACGATTCGAGAAGCTTAGCGCGGCGTTAGATTCGACGAGGCTCTCGGTTTGCTGAAAAAGGATTCGCCTAATGGGCAAATCTGCGAGGCGTTACATTCTAAGAAAGACAGCACACGCTTACCTCTACCGTAACGCAATGCCGTAGGAGTGGCGGTGTTTCATGGCGTGTAAACCTTACGGTATTTACGGCAAACCCGTGGCAGATACGCCGGCGTAATTATGATAAGCTACAGAAAGCGCACGAGCCAGTCTCTCTTAACTACCGTTGTCGCAAAAACCGTTCCGAGATGCTTTTTAACGAGGAATCACAGAAGATTACTGTATCGTGTTACCGACACGTGCGCCGGAACCTTTAATCGCTGCAGTGAAATCAAAAGCCTTCCTTCCGAGTATTTATAATCTCACCGGCCGCTTTGCGGTAATTCTAGGCAAGCATTACACAGTACACAAGGGTCGAAGGGAACAAATACACGTGATTTTATATTGCATTAAATTTTGTTCGAACGCGTATGTATTCTACCAACAATACGATAATACGTGTGCTACGCTTAGGAACTTCTTTTACGTTAGTCCCTGGGGACTGGCGGTATCAAATTTACAAATTAATATATTATATATTGTATAATTCGTATAGTATTAAGAATATTCGTACTATTTTAACCCTTCGCAATCAGTTGTCCTCTCTGAGGGGACATCGTAAGTCTGGCGTAGCACTCGGATGACACCTTATACGATTCTATAACTCTTGATTCCGGGCTGCGATCGCGCGTATGACCGCATCGTGACACGTCGAGTCACGATTTTTCCGAATTAAGTTCGTCTCGTGATGTGTGTTTCGTAGCTCAGCGTCAGAGGTGACTTCGCCAGCGACAAGATGGTTGGATACTTCGACGGGTACCACCCACGAACCGGAAATGCGACGGTCTGTCAGCGATAATGGGCCACAGGGTAGCGACGGCGTGCCCAGTGATACCACGGAAGACGATTGGTCGCGTGGAAGCGCGGAAGACCCGGACGAGGTTCCATCACCGTCGAGCTCACCTTTGCCCTCGCCAGCAGAGCCGCCGGAACACACCGGGCCCATAACGGAACTCGATCGCAAGGTAAAACAGCTTGTAGCAGAAACTGATCCGTCCATCGAGCTGCCCGTTAAGTAGCGCAGAATCTCGCATCGTTGATGATTATCGCGTACCAAGCGTTTTTCTTGCAAATTAGAAATATCAACGATTCGTTCGAAAAGCTGACGTTTGCCTCTGCGCTTTATGATTCGTATCTGAACACGGTCGGCTATAGTATTCTATCGATTTGGACCAAGATAACCATAATATTGGGTTGATGCACGTGAAATTTTCGATTTTCGATTTTCGAACGCAAATGTTATGTGAAATGGTTTGATCAAGAAATACCATTTCAACATACTGTTGTGTGTTCCGTGGCACTTTATACGGTGCGCGACACGGCATCTCGTTTATATACAGGGTGAGGCGCTTAAAACCAGCCACCTGAATAACTTGGTCGTTATCGGTGATAGGAAAAAATGCATCAGGCCAAAATTATTTGGTCTGCATCTTTGATCAAGATCGATAAAAACGAGATAACAATCGTGTAAACAAAGAGCGTAAGCGACCATAGGATTCAAATGTTCTACGGTAATACAGTCATGGAACTTTTAACCCTTAGCACTCCAATGGCTCCTCTGAGGTGACACTAAAAATTGCCATAGTATTACTTCTACAAACTATTACATTACCATGTTTGCATTTAAAAAATCGATAACAATTAAAGCGTTGTACGTACGAATAATAGCAACAAATTTTATATGCATGAAAGGAAATGAATCATGTACAATTTAACTACTCTATGCAAGAACATATGTCTCGATTTTCGAGTTAAAATTGCTTGGAGTGCAAAGGGTTAATTCATTTACAGAATATTTGTTTTTGTATTGTTTGTACTAAAAATATTGTAGATTTCACATGCAACAGCCTGATAAGCTTGCCAGCTATTCTAACGGCTGACCGTACAATAATTTTGCTAATGCGTACAAAACCGATGCATTCGTCGTAAGTATGTTTATGGTGAACGATAAATATTCATTATATTTTCCTTCTACTAATTTTCAAAGCGATCCAGATCTGATATTGCGAAGCGAACAGTCGATTTCTTAATTGCGCATCTTTTCTTTTTAAAT
The DNA here is from genome assembly GCA_028453745.1 of Agapostemon virescens. Classification (NCBI taxonomy): domain Eukaryota; kingdom Metazoa; phylum Arthropoda; class Insecta; order Hymenoptera; family Halictidae; genus Agapostemon; species Agapostemon virescens. The sequence continues at coordinate 5,034,472 of CM052082.1, read as the reverse complement.
TCAAGCTAACTTCTTCCCGTACGAACGGTGATTCAAAGATTCTCACCGTAATTTCGCTCGTAAGCGGGAAAGATTGCCGAAACGGTATAGAAACGAGAATCCACGCTCAGGCTCCGCATCGCGTCACGTTCGCTATGAATGGCGTGAGCAGGAAAGAGAAGAAGAACGGAACAATGGAAATAAACGGCTCCCTTTAAGCTTTTTCACGTATGCGTTTGCACGCTCGTAGATTCTCGCGCGTTGAATTCCTATGTATGCAGAAGCGGTTGTTACGCGGTACCGCATCTACGACTTTCGCTGGGACGACGCAACGTTGCGTCGCGATATACAATACGTATATCGTCCATATCGTTCGGCTGCCGATCGTTCTTCGCCCATCAAACTGTTATGCTATCAACGTAAAGATACACCGCTACCTTCGGCTCGTGCATACCTTTCTACAACATGTTCTACCGTTTGTTTTAGGTGAGAAGAGCCACGGAGGCTGTTCAAAGACTCTGCCAGTGTCCCTCCGAGAAATGCTCCAAGCTGAAGGTGCGCAAAGTTGGCGAAGGTCGTTACCATATCGCGGGACGAAACGTCTTCATCAGGGTCAGTAACAATTTTGATCGATAGAATTTATTTATCCAACTCGCGAGAACATGCTACGTTACTAGCCATAAGCGTTTTTCATTGCTTTCTGATTTATATCATCGATTATATTATTATTTCCATCGTACTCGCAATACGAATGCTTACGATTTCTCGTTTCTCATCATCCGCGTAACAGAATTATCTTTATGATTATTACTCTGTTAGGAATATTTTTACACTTGTTTTCGATTCAATCTCTTTCATACTTTCGTGACTGTAATATTTTTCATACTACACTCATTTTCTGAAGTTTCGTATTTGAGAAACGTTTCATACGTTACCTACAGTGGGGGATAAAAGTATTCGTACACTTGGAATATAGAAATAAAAGCAACAATGTTTTCTATATTATTAATTATATTCAAACATATGTAGCTGTATATTGTACATAACACTTATAACAACAAATAAGCAAAAGACAAAGGCAATAACATTATTTAGTAACTTAAAATGAATAGAAATTCACACAACCGTAAGAAATTGCCGGGACAAAAGTATTCGTACATTTAGTTATTGTAATTGTAGCAATTAATTTAACGGGAATATTCTCAATTAATACTTTGTAGGATAGCCCTTCTGACGAATTACTTCATGTAATCTATTGGGCATTGATAACACTAAACATTTAATGAAGTCAGGTTCTATATTACACCATTCTCTTTTTAATATTTCTTTTAACTGTTCTTTTGATGTTATGTCGTGTTTTTGTAAGTTTTTTTCAAGTTTCGCCCATACGTGTTCGATTGGATTTAAGTCACGTGATTGCGGGGGAGTTACTAACATGTGGGGAGTATTATACAATAACCACTGACGCACTATATAGGCTGTATGTTTCGGGTCACATTCTTGCTGAAAGTAAAATGTTTTCCCAATACCTAATTTATCTGCATTTTCTTGTAAATTTGCTTTTAAAATATTTAAATATAAATGTTTATCCATTATTCTGTCTATTATTACTAAATTTCCGACTCTAGAAGCCGAAATACACCCCCTCACCATCACACTACCACCTCCGTGTTTCGTTGTCGGTTGCATGTTTTCGAGATCCAATGCAGTATTAGCTCTCCGCCACACCTTTTTATGACCATCCGACTCAAAAATATTAAATTTTGACTCGTCGGAAAATATTACGTTCTTCCAAAAGTCGTTGCTAGCGTTTATGTATTCTTTTGCGAATTCTAATCTCTTTTTTTTATTTACTTTGCTGATGAGTGGTTTTCTCCTCGCAACTCTGCTGTTGTATCCTGCCCGATGCAGCACTCTTCGTACTGTTTTCGGATGAACTTCCTTGTGCATATATTCCTGAAGGTGTGATGCAATTTCTGATGCACTAGTATCTGGTTTTTTTTTAAATAATTCGGATAATTTTACGCTCTCCTCTCGTAGTTAGTTTCCGGAGTCTACCGGTTCTTTCTTTATTCCGCAACGTTCCTTCTTTTTTATACTTATTTATTATACTCTGTACAGTTGATCGACTTCTTTCTACTATTTCTGATATACTTCTTTATGATTTACCTTCTTCGTATAACCGTACAATAATTTTTCTTTCTTCGAACGTTGTTTCATTGCATTTTCTCCCTATATTGTAAATATTTAGTGTTAACGTGTACTCGCCACGACTAGACTAACTAAACTAACATGCGATCTACTAATGTAATGTTTATATTGCTCGGAATGTCCTGATTCCATCGTAACTGTTCTGTTTATGAACATAATTGATATTGTACGATTACTTTTGTCCCGGCAATTTCTTACGGTTGTGTGAATTTCTATTCATTTTAAGTTACTAAATAATGTTATTGCCTTTGTCTTTTGCTCATTTGTTGTTACAAGTGTTATGTATAATATACAGCTACATATGTTTGAATATAATTAATAATATAGAAAATATTATTGCTTTTATTTCTATATTCCAAGTGTACGAATACTTTTGTGAGCCACTGTACCTAGGGTCGGGGTGACCGTTGTAGCGGTTAGGAACGAGCAAATTTTGGTCAATGCTTTCGTTAAGTGTAAAAAGTATGCACTCTTTAAAAACTCTTTTTAAACGTAAGCCTTAAGGGTTGAATTCTTTCGAGATGTTTTCATTAAAAATAATTATGGCAGACGTAAATAATAGACTTAAACATTGCGACCTTTTATCTTCTTCATGACCTTTCCAATAGGTCATTGTATTCGTCTTGAAATACTCTATCAGAATTGAAGTAAAAAAACATATCGTTCTATTTCAAAAAACAAGGATGTCCTTCGTATATCCTCGACGCCTTCGCCTATAAAGGAAGAAACCCTAGTAATATCGGATTATCAGCCCTTCGATACTAAATAATTTTGGCCTGATGCATTTTTTCCTATCACCGATAGCAATCCAGTTATTCGGATGGCCGGTTTTAAGTGTTTCCCTCTATACATATGCATGTTTTCAATAGACAAACGTCGGCCGTCTAAAGCTTAAAAATTGTGTAATCCACGATTAAGAATCATATTGTCCTGTAAGCGTTCAAGTACTTATGGACCGCGACGGCAGCGTACTCGAAACGACGCATCTCTCGTATCAACGATGCACATCGGTGCATCGAGGTGCTCCAGCGAATCCTCTTAAACTGAAATCCACCATGGCCGAGTACGAGCTGCTAATGACCTAGGCTACGTATGTTCGCAGTTGCTGAAGGGTAGACACATGATGGTCAGAGTGGGCGGCGGTTGGGACACTTTGGAGCATTTCTTGGCGAGGCATGACCCCTGTCAGGTGAGGACCCTCAACCGCGAGAGCACACCGCCTTCACCCCTTGGCAACAAGCACACCAACTTTCTTCCCATTCGCGCCAAGTATCGCAGCCCCCCGGCGGAATTCGTCTCGGCCCGCTAGCCTAAAAGCACAGTGCCTGTTACAAGTCCACGCTACTTCACGTTCATGCTGCTGTTAGTCTGTTACGTACAAGTAGAGTACACACGACTCGTCGACAGGGTGGCGTTGAGAGGCGAGGCACGACGCGGTTGTATTTTGTTTGTGCGCGTGAAAGGTGACTGAACCGTGGCGAGTTTTTAGGGGAACCAAGCTGATAGAGGATAGACGCTGGCTAGAACGGATACGATCGATAACCGGATCGTATACCGCGAGCACGCGGGTAACTCGTGGTGTGCGGAGACCTATGTTCTTGTTCCTTCTTTCCAACCGCTGTCAGGTGCGTTGACGATGTCGAGGGATTCGAGGGCTCCTTATCCGGCTATCAGCAGCGGTTCCAGTAACACGCGTTTCTCGCGCCATGCCTATGTTATCTAACAATTACACGTCTTCTCTATTTCTATTTGCGTTTTACATACACGTTGGTACCAAGTGCACCTATCTCTTAGATGCATATGTTATACAGGGGATGGCACTATTTTTTCTTACATGTCATGTAACTACGGCTAGGGAGCACTAATATAATTGTAACGTACGTCCTTGCAAGCGTGTTAATATGCCATCTTCTTGCGCGAAGACCCGAGCCGAAATACTAAATTTTTCGCGCTCGAGTTGTTTACTTCTCCACTCCTTTCCTCTCCTCTCCTCTCTCCTCTATCGATTAATCTCGACGAATGTACGTGCATTTACATTTAATCGTTTCCATTGTATACTATCGAGGCAAGCGTTGCATTTGTACAGGACGCACGGTGGTGGGGCAGTTAAGTGGGTACCACTGAAAATTGCTTCTGGCAAATACCGTCTAAAGAGCTCGATGTAACGAAGCGATTGAAATTGTTTCTCCCGTATCTGAATGTCTTCGGTATTTTAAACGCAGCGTTAAAACACCGAAGATAAACTCCAGATTTTGGAGAGCTCTCGCTCCACTCGCGCGTACAAACGCAAGCCGCAAATATTTATTTCTATTTCTATCATTAATAACTCGCGTAATAAAAGTACAAAACTATTTTTTGTACGATATTCACTTGCTTCGTCGCTTAAACGTTTAACCCTTTCGATGGCGTTTGAGCGTTTAGGGACTTAATCGGTGCGACGTGTTCGGCGATCGCGTTCTCGAGGATCCGTAATAGGTGCGTGCTTTACTATATCTACACATCGTATCACCGTAAACTCTGTGCGCCAGATTGTTCATTAAACGCTCGATACTCTATATAGCACCGAAAGGGTTAAGCGTCATGCATTCCACGAATGACAGGCATATTGACGCTTGATTTGGAAATTGTCTAACAGAAATAGACAAGAGGGCAATGCACCTGGTAGAGGTAGCTTTACGACCGCAATGACCAAAGTTCACAAACGGTGTATGTCGAAACAACGTCAGTGACAGCTGATCGGAATGTTGTTTACTGTGTAGATAACGACCCACGGTCAAACTACTCCCATTGTAACAATCGTTGGATCGAACTAGATTGGCTGCCAAAGGTCACATTTTCCGGTTTAGCATCACAGGTAAGGGTTCTTACAGTTTGCCAAGGTAGAAAAGGATTCCCTACTGGAAGAACGTCGTTGGCTTAACGATTTTCTTACAGATTCTTGTTTACGATACATTTGATATCTCGAAGAAAGAAAGAACTTGGTCTAGAAATTAATTAATTTTCTACGACGATACATTTACACTGGTAAATGTTGGCGAATTTGTAAGAATTTATTAAGAATCTTTACTAATTTTCCAGAAAGATGTATTATGCACCGATAGAATATGCCACGAAGACATACGATAGAAACTATACGATAAAAGTTTGTGAGCCTTCGGCGACCAATTAACTTACTACTTCCAACCCCAAGATACTTGGAACTTTATTCACGCACATACGATTAAAAGTGCGATTAAGGACTCGGTTAATGCTAGCCTAGGTCGAAGAGTATGTCCTGTTAACGCTACAGGAAATTGTACTTTCTCGTGAACGATTCCGTCTAATAAAACTGCGATATCAGGTTCAGATGAATCTCTCGAAATTGTGTAACGCAATTGTCTGTCCTGAGGCGTTCAAATATCTCGCGTAACCCGTACTTGGTCATTGCTGCGGCCTGCGAAGGCGTATATCGTAGTGCACCTAAATATCTCTAGGCACATAGAACATAAATTATAAGCAATGGCAGGGTCGGTCACAGTTATACATTTCTCCGTTGTAAATATTTGTTTGTTTATCGTGTTCGATGAATTAATCGACGACTGCCAAAATTATTGTTACAGAACGTTACGAAACGAAGAGAAACGGAAGAGAAAAACGATTGTGTTCTTTTACCATTGTGAACTCTCGTAATTATACATTCTGTTCGCAGGATAATATCGAAGCGGTATCAATTGTTTACATGTTACAACGGCGTCAAATTCGCCGACCCTGAAATTAATTATTACACATTTGGCACATTAATCGACCCATAACCTCAAATTGGCTAACTCTCGCAAAATGCTTCACGATACTGCCATAATACATACATATATATTTATATATACATATATATATATATACATATCTATGTTTTGTACTTTTATAATAAACTAGGCTAAGGGATTCACGAAGGACGTTATCGTCGAAATTACATTACGCGATGTGTTTGTTGGGTTCACAGAAATGCAAGGGCACAGGAATGTGCAAAGGAATACCAAAGCAAAGAAATGCGCGACGAGTATTGTCGGCACGTTGAGGCTATTGTCGTTCGAGGATTTTTTTGTTAGACTCTTTCCTATTCCCTTCAATTGACCATTGTATCGTAGAGTTCATTGTTTCTTGCGTGATTGTTAAACGCGTAACACATAATTCATTCTGCGTCTGTAATTTCGTTTCGTATTTTTCATCGCAGAGATTGTATTTATTTTATAAACGGTAAACAACAACGCAGTGAACCGCGACGCAACGAGACTTTGTTCAGTGCGCTTCGTGTAAAATCATTTCTACTACGCACGGATAAAGCGATTCCGCCATATTATATTATTATAAACTACGTTATTTGGTAAGCTGTCTATATAATTAAGATTAAGTTGTTTTGTACCTGCTTGCTTCCACGCAGAGTATTGAAAATGTCTTTTTTTTTTACTATACTTTCTTGTCGAAAATCTTTTCGTTTAGGAATGAATCTTTTTCGCTAAACGGCTGTCGTGCGACATGTTCAGTGGATATTATGCAATTCTAAAGATACGATCAATTATTTGTGTGATTTTAGGATTCTCGACATTAACTTGCAAAAGTTTAAGTTGAATGTGTAAATCCTTTGCCACGCGACAGTCATTATCGAGTATGGCTTTTTATAATTTGTGATATAATCGTATTAAATATATGCTATTTTCAATTTTTGCTGTACGTTAGCAATCGAAACATGCTTTTTGTAAAATCTACGTCATAATCGTTTCATTATATTCACGTAACGTGTACGATTAATTACGTTAGGTTTATGTAAGTACGATGCAATTGTGTTAATTGTTATATTTTGTTGAACAATAAAATATTTAATTACGAATTCACTCGTTCACAACGTGACGAAAACTCGAAGACGAAACTGTTGAAACGAGTCGATTTAATAAGTAACAAATATATTTTTATTTGTTTCTTCATGGTGCATATGTTATTATAAAAGTAACTTAAATTTGGTAAACATCACTGTTGTAATTATCAGTCTGGCATACGTAAAACCTATAGTTATAAGTAATATAAGAAAAAATTACAGCGCTTTGGAAACTTTGGATAATTTAATATGTCATCTCGGTAGTCAAGTATCAAATAATTAAGATAATAATACTCGTTACGTTATGGAGTTGCGCGATATAATAGTAGTTTTATTTCTTCTTGCTTTTCCCTAGCGTTAGCGTATAAGGCTGAGGTTGCTGAGTGAACTGCATCTTTCGTCTACTCAGTTCGATAATATCGTCCTCGAGTTTCTTCCTACTCTCCTCTACCTTTTTCTTTTCCTCTGTGTGATCCTTTTTCAGCGTGTCGAATTTAATGTGTAGCTAGTTAGTGGTGCATAAAACGAGAAATTATCACTCTGCAGAAAAAATACTAAAATATTAAAGGTAAATAAAAAATAATAAAATTTATACTTCTTTTTCTGCTTCTTTCAATCCAGCCTCTGTTTCTTTAACTCTCACTACGAACATTTGTCTCATTTCATCTTCCTTTTGTTGAAGCTCTTGCAAGTGGAGAGTTCTCTTTGCTTCACATGTTTGTTGGAAACTAACTGGTTTGTTTTCACTATCCACGTCACTGAAGCCCATCTAAAGATTAAAATTAAAATGTCTAGTATTATGTCTAAATATATATATATAATATGAAAAAATTGTTATCTTGATACGAATACCTGTTCCAATTGTCGTTTACGATAAAGTTCATAATGACGACAATGCGTTTTCTCTCTCATATCTTCCATGTTTGTCCGTATTAACATTTCACGCAGTTTAACGAAATCGCAATGGGATTCGTTTTCCACTATAATAAGACGTGATCAATTAATAGTGAAATGCTTTCAAAATATCGATTTATTAACATTAAATTTAAGTTGATAATATCAACTTAAATTAAAATTGTTAGAACCTGTCATTGTGACAGGTCTCGTGTAACGGTTAAGAGTTAGTTTTAGTACAATACTTTACCTTGCACTGTACCCCATGGGTATTGCCTAGAACGCATCATTTTATTTCCAACTCGTACAAAATCGGTACTACCAACTACTGCAAAGGGTACATGAGCATTCATACTAGTATTCACTTCAGCTACACTTTCATCGTCTATGGGAAACTGATAAATATGTACTCCATTGTTTTGCAATTCAGATATAATTTTGCTTTTAAACTTTTGCAATTCGGTCTTGGAGATTGTGTCTGCTTTAGCAATGATTGGAATGATATTTACTTTTGTATCAAGCTTCTTCATACATACAAGATCAATGGACTTTAATCTGGAATAGAATGTAGAAAATATGATTATAAATGAAAAATATGATACTTGTATGGAGTAAAATGTTTTTGTACGTATACATACCCATGTCCTGTAGGACAAATAAAATATAGACAAACATGAATGCGACTATCGTGGTAAGTGGCCAAGCAACGCTTTATTTTCAGTTCTTCTTGCAAATAGGCCTCGAACTGAGCATCTATATAATCAACAACCGCTTTAAAGCTATCTTCCTTATTAATTTGATCTCCGTATCCAACGGTATCAACGATAGTTAACTTCAGTCTAACATTGCTCTCCTGTAACTCGTACGTGTGTGCCTTGAGTTTCACAGATGGAAGATTGTGGGGACTTGGAGTAGACTCGAAACTTGTATTAAAGAGTGAATCCATAAGCGTGGATTTCCCAAGACCAGTCTCACCTATTATAAGAAAAGTTATTATAACAAAGGTTAGTATAAATATCTGAAAAAATTTGTAATATTAGTTTGTCGCATATGAAACATCCGATTCATAGTAGAAACTTTAAGCAAACATATTATTCTTGCAACTAAAAATTATTAATTAAAGTAAGCACCATTATTTATAATCATCATATTCTATTAATAAATGTTGCATTTTTCAATTAGACTATGGTCACAATTAAATTTTTGGTCATTCATGTTCTTTATTTATAAGATTGTCAATGACCGTGTCAACAAATATTGAAATAAACTGTATTTAAAAGTAACATTGGCTATATATTGTAATAGTACTTCTTGTTTAAAACGCTTCATAATATATGCATTCTACAATCGGGTATTCTGTATGCAACGACCTAATACTGCAAATTAAAATAAGATATACTTCGTACCAATACAGAGTATGTTAAATACAAATCCATTTTGCACAGATTTATTAACCAACTGATCCGGAAGACTGTCGAATCCGACATGGCCAGATAACTTCAAATTACGTATGTTAGACTCCAACTGAAAGTACGAATTAGCCATAAATGTTAAATAACACAAGCTGACCGGAAATTAGCAGTACTATCTGTAAATGGAGCGAGAACGCTTCTTCAAGAGTACTGTTGTTGTGACAGAAGACAACCAACGCCCTATGGATTCTAAACACTAACCACGCGTCGACAACAGGTCAATTTTATATTTGTATACAAAGAGTGATACTTGAACAACAGTTTGAAGTAGCAGTAGTGATCAAGAGGAATGTAAATAGACATAAAATTGCAAAAAAATGACACCTACCTTGACACGCTCCACTTCCACCGACGCCATTTTTGTTACTAGCGACGCCTGCGTACACTCATACTGCGGTTCTCAGAAACAAAGTCTGTTTACACACGTACAACGTAATCCAGTAATTCTTAATACTATTGTACATTCGACCGGATTAGAGACGAAGTGAAAACGAATTATTATAGACTGTTAATGTTAAATCGTTACATCGTACTTTGTAATCGTTGCACAAATAAATGAAGATGCATTTATATACTTGGCATAAAAATAAACGAAGCAATGCAATGCAAGTCCATTCATGTTCAATCAATCGATAAAAATATCGTAATGAATCAATAGTAGACTATATTGTTATCGATTGTGTTCATGTACAGGCAGCGAAGTATACTGAATATAGGTATACATACAGAGTAATTCTTCTAAACGGATTGTGTTTTCTTCGAAACGGATGGACATACGAGAAAATCGTTAGAATAGAAAGTGTTCTGTTCGGAAGGGGGCATCTCTCGATATTTACGTCGGCGCTATAGGTAGAAGGGTCTAGAACATTTTAAAACTAATTTAATTTTTTTCAAATGGAACCCTCTTTTTTGCTTTATATAGTCCGATCGAGTTTTGAGTTATGTGTTCGTTCACCACGGTACAAGGTCATTCAAGGTCATGTGGCATTAAGCCACACGATTAAAAAAACTTCAACTACTAGGCTTAAACAAAATAACGCGTTTATTATTGCGTTATTACAACGAGTGCTGAAAATGATTGATTTTTGCTTGGTTGCAAACATCAACCCCGTTCGAGAAATTGCCTGCAGCTATCATAATAGCTCTGGCTGATAATACAGACTCCTTATAATCGTTTGTAAGTGTTAATATGTTGTACCCGTACGGCTTTCCGTTTCTCGTAATACGAATCAAGAGAAGTAAATCAAATTCATAGAGTACAACGATTCTGGCGAACGCTTTCTCCACCCGTAGCATTCGTTTCGTTATTTCCGTTTCTCGAGGGTTGTGAACAAGCCACCTTCGTTCACACATTTTCAATGCTTTCAAATACAATTATATTTCAGTGAATAGTTTCACAGTTGTCCAATGTTCATGAGAAGAGGACGCTCTGAACGGTCTCTTTTCGAGTCGGTACAGCAGTCAACTATGGGTTACCGAAGCTCATTTCCATAGTATATTAAATTTATTCTTATATCTTCTCTGTGACTGTAGTTCTATTTACTGTAAGAATCAAACCAATTTTCGTAACAGATTTCTCGACATTTTAAAAAATATTCTAAAATCTAAGCTGTAATACAGATTGCACGCAGCATCATTTTATTTTTGATTTACTAATCCGTTAGCATTAGCCACAAAGATGTAATTTCACACACGCTCAAGCATTTTACCAATTAAATGTAATTGTACAGTCCAGCATTAAATCATCAGAGCGACGAACGAGAAACGATTATTGTAAATTCGCTGTCGGAATGGTATCCTTTTCAGAGATTCGAAATAAGTTATTTTCAAGTTGTCAATGAGAAAAGTTATCGAGTGAAAACTAATGTTTATTCGAACGAATATTCGTTGTCGATAAAGTCAAAGAATTTTTTAAAAAAGATTATTATAAATATTAATGTTGACGAGTCTGATTACGAATAACCATTATAAATGATTAATATCTTTTGATTTTGATTATTATTTCATATTACCAGTAACCATTTTCGATGACCAGAATTTTATTTTGGTTACCGATAATCATTGCTCGCGCGAACAAGCTTTATTGTTTTCCGCATTCGATTCATCAGCGGGAGTATAACCTATTTCCGTTTAATAGATTTCCTTAAAAGCGGTGACGAAGTTACTATATTATATGTAGAAGTTATAGAATAATTTCATTAATTGCTCTTCCTCGTTAAAGATCAAATAATGTTTTCTTCCCAACGATATTGATTATGCTAAAACTAAAATCTGATTCCGTTCGTCGTTAACGGTTGTCGGTGACGGGTTGCTGGTAGCAAAAATAGAATTGTGATAATTTTTAACGTTTAACCGCCTAGCCAAACTAATTTCAGTTGTCAATAGTCGCCGTTAACGACGAACATTCGTTGATCGAATGTATTTCAACCGTTGTATCGTGACGTTATAAATTTAATAATACCAAAGGTTTCGCTGATTCGATTCGTAAAACCCGCTCAGCCTCCCCACTCCAGCCCATGCGTGCGCGCGCAGCCGCGATCAGGTACTTAGGCGCTCAGTTGGTGTCGGGACTGCGAGTGCGTCGCTAGGGTGTTTCGTGCTGGCGTGCTGGCAGACCGCTCATAACAGTGTCTACTTTCTAACATGGCAGATCAATTTGTGTTGTATTATCATGTGACGGGGAAAAGCTCTCGTGCATAAGACGATCTTCGTGTAAACTATCGTAGATTCTCCTCGCGGGGGAAACGTGTTGCCAGCGTACGAGTATCGTCGCGATGGCGGACATGAAGAGTCCACCGTTCAGTGACATTAAACGGCCCGAGGAGGTGGTGGCGATGGCGATGAACGACAGCCTGAAATTCGCCGTGCTAATCGGGCTGATCGAAGTCGGACAGGTGTCGAATCGGGAAGTTGTCAACACCGTGCTTCACCTGGTGAGTAACCCCGAACGTTTTCGTACACGATCGCGGAGCCGGCCGTGCGTTTCACGGGCATTCCCGCCGATTTCGGTTCATCGGCCTAAATCTGTCAATTTGAACTGTCAAACCTAAGTCGGTCCACGCGTTCCCGTACCACCGACGATTACCGCTTTATTTATCGGTTATCGAACGGGATACTCCACGAGCATGCCGAGTACGAGACAGCCTTGTACAGTTTACAATTCTTCGTCCCACGATTCTAGTCAACTTTAACCGCTAAACTCGCCTCGAACACATTGCCGCGACACGTTTTAGGGATCCGCGGCCTCGTCCTTGCACGGGTCCCTCCCTCTCTCTCTCTCTCTCTCTCTCTCTCTCTCTCTCTCTCTCTCTCTCTCTCTCTCTCTCTCTCTCTCTC
>CM052082.1:5008425-5021721 GCA_028453745.1 Agapostemon virescens | reverse complement strand
TGTCCCTCTCTCTCCCTCTTTCCCCTCTCCCTTTCCCCTTTCCGACCATCGGAACAATTTTCAACACACGTCGACTAGCTCTAACGCGTTTCTAGCTGATAACGCGTAGGCATTCCGTTTTTATTAGCGGCCGCCTGTTTAGCCATTGCTACTTCGTCGGTATGCGCGGATTCACTTCGAAAAAAGGATTCTCCGTTTGTTCGACGTTCTACGGAACGGTGTCGTCGATGCCCATATTTTTTAGTGAAAGTAACGTTGTACTTTTTCGAGACAGCCTTGTTCCTTGTTCCTTGTTTTACGAATCTCCGAGCAAGAATCGGAAAGCTCGCGGAACGATGTAATTGGGAATCGTAGGAGACCACCAAACGGAATACATGCGATCGAATAACTTTAACAACACCGTAGAACGTGTGCTCGTAAAACTGATATTAATGTTCCACAAATCCAATTCCATTGTCGTGCCAGGATATATATATGCGAACCCAGGTGATTGGGAATTTTATTTTAATCTTACGGATTTATTTTACCGGAACTATGGCAATGGGAAATTACGGATTTAAGAACAGCGTTTTTTTCGGAAGTGAGATCGAAGGTTTAGGTCGCAATTGCTGCCCCCCACCCCTCTGAACCCTTTCCACTGCAGCCACTCTGACTTCATAACATGTGGTTGGCAGAGGTGGGATGGATGATTGTTACGATCATCGATGTATAGTCATTGGAATTAATATTCAAATGGTCTCGAAAAGACGATAACCTTCTTAATATTGGACCACACGGTTTGGATTTATTTTTGCGTAGTAAAAACAATTGGTTTACCACACGTCGCGAAGACAAAATTTTGAAAAGATTGCGATTCGTCCGAATTGCAGGAGAAATACTAACATGGTTTGTTAATGTTTTAAATATTTAGATATTTACGAATTTAAATATTTAAATGTTTAGAAATACTAACAAGTTTGCATGTTTTGTTTAGGCGAGCCTGTACCGAAAATTTAAGATATACGTTTTGTGGATGTGCGTCGATTTTAGCGTACCTTTCGAAAAATTCATGGCAATCGGTCGGCGCGTAGGAAAACGAGAAACATCGAAACAACGTGAGAATTTTTCGATTTATCGCAGTCGCGTTGGTCGAACACCGTGAAAAAACAAATGGGATTTTTACCGTCCTTAAATGTTTGCAGCTGATTGCAACGGGAACCCTTGACAACGTTTTCAAAATATGTGCGATCGACGCAGATCTACGAAACGTACTTTTTAAATTATCAACGTAGGCCCGCGCAAAAAGTTGTCGCACACTATCTGTTAGATTTTTTCAATATTTTTGTTTGTCGTGTACGAAAGTAATTCTCTAATTTCATTTGTTTAGAGTGTCCGAATATTAATGTCAGCAACTGTAACACCGTGTATCTTTAAGAAAAGCTGACAATAGTACATTCTTTATACGGTAACGTGTTCGTTTTACGTTCATCGTCGAAGTATAGGTGCCGGTATGGACTTCGCGTTGTTAGAAATCTATAATTTATTATAATTAAACGGTGAATATCGTATTTAAGACCTCGATACGAGTACGACTGTTGGATGCAAACATATTCATTTTTTTTATTGATTTAGTCATACGTTCGTTTTAATGGTTTCCAAACGTGGAAGACCTTCGGTCCAACTAAAATAGCATTTTATTGATATTACGAAACATCATTACCATGCAAACAGAACACCGGTACAGCAAACCAAAACTCTGCCATAAGTTTACAGTTAACAATTATAGCGCATATCGACGTATTCCAGCGCATCGGAGTGTACCATGGACGTAACACTTTTTGTATGTTATTTGCAAGTTCGCATCGTCAAATGTATACTTTGTTCCTTAATCAATTCCCATTCTTAGCTTTGAAAATCTTTTCCCCCTGTTCTAGATTTATTTGTTTATTTATTGTACTTATATATTGACACTTGAGAAAGTGTCACCGCGCGGTGCAAGGTATACCGGCATATCAAACTTTCTTCTAAAAATCATCCTTACCGCTCTTCTCGAGTGGAACAGAGAAACGCCCGGACTCTTAACACTTTGACTGCTATGTCACCCATATATGGGTGACAGAATTATTAGTTCATGTTTAAAAATAAATTTGTACGTTATTATATTCGTTGCATTCGATTTAGTTGATATCTGAATAATGCAAGAAGGTTGATAGATAACTCTATGCCATACATTTAAAGTTTTCAATCTCTGCTTCATTAAATAAATTAATTTGATTTTATGGTATTTTTGAGGTCGTCAGTTAGACAGTTAATGTGTTAAAAGCGGCTAATATTTGTTCATATATCTCGGTCATTGTACCATATTTTGATTTGTTTTCTTATGCCATTTCGAAAGAGTACACCATTGATAACATACGTTCCTTCAAAAATCCTCAAAAAGTTACGGTGGGACAACTTCATTCTCGGTAATCACAAATGAACTTTTCTATCCCTTCCGAGGGGATATCCAAGTGTTATGTTAGACTTAGCATGCCCTCTCAGAGGGGACAGCGGAATGCAAAGGATTGATATAGAGAAAAGCAATCGCGTTTTTGGTAAACATTGCACGATGACCATTACGAAGAAACTAAAATATGAGATTCGTCATCGGATACATGGAAATGCAGAACGCGTAAAAGCATGGAGCCTGTCTGGGTATTTAGATACTGGATCGGGACATCTCGAACAACGAAAAACCGAGTAATTCTTTCGATCGATCAGGAGTTAACACTTTACCGACCAGCGATTATTTCAGTATCTTTTAACCCTTTGCACTCCAAGCAATTTTAATTCCTAACTCGAGATATTTTTTTGTCGTAGAATAATTCCATTGTACGTGGTTCATTTCCTTTCGTGCATATCAAATTTGTTACTATTAATCGTACGTATAACACTTCAATTTTTACTAGCTTCTGAAATACGAACATTGTAACGTAAAAATTGTTTTGAATAATATTCTGACAATTTTGAATGTGCCCTCTAAGGAGCCACTGGAGTGCTAAGGGTTAAGTTCATAAGCCATCACTGAAAACTTTTTAATGGATCCCTCAATGCCGACAGTAATTTTTATTGTAAATCAGCATGACATTCTCAGTAACGTTGTCTAATAATTTCGTTATAAATTACACTGTAAAAGCAGCTTTTCAAGCCTCATTTATTAGCGGGGCAATTATTGAAAGACCTATTCCGGTCGGTAAAGTGTTAAGTATCGGCCAAGATACGTTCTCGTCAGGCGAAATTGAACAGAACGTGCAGACTTTTCGACGAATTAGGTGTACACGGCCTCTCAACGACGTTCCTACGCGAGAATCGTTTACGTCAGAGCGTTGATAAGCGTCTTTTCCTACGTGGCGTCCGGCGACTATCTTTCCTGTTGATAGTAATCCTCGGAGAAATAGAAACAATATCGGAAACGAGATCCGTCGTCGTGCGAATAGTTTTTCGCAGGTAAAAGAGCGTGTTAACTGCATAATTATTGAATGCTGTGAAAATGTAAACCATAGATGCTCGGTCCGGACATTTACATATTTTTCATACAGTTGCACAACGGAGTCGTCGAGCCTTTCTCGCCGCGTACCGAACGACGATGAGTCTTCGACAGAGAGAGATCGCTTAATTGATAAAACCCGACAACGATCAAAATCTATAAACAGTTGGTCGAGTCTACGACTCGAGATTGCGAATAGATTTCTTTCCGCGCGATGTGTGCGATCAATGATGAGGTCACGAAACAAACGTTGTACGATTATTTCATTGCATAATTACGTACGTGGCCGTATAACATTTACCATTGCCGTTCGCAGCGTAACACGATCGTCGTCGAATACTACGCACAGTCATGTAATACGCGAAACGAGAATCGGGATTCGGTAAAAGGAGCAATTCTACGGAGAACGCGAGTTATTAGCGTTAGGGAGTTGGATGCAACGCGATAATAGCGAGGAATTCGATTCCCCAACACTTTGATTCCAAATAATGTATTTTTCTAATATACTGGCCTCATTTTGTTTTACTTTCAAGCAAAAAGAGTGGACACCTTTTCGAACGTGTCGACGCAATAATGCTAAACCTGCCGAACATTAAAATTGGCTAGCACAAGTAGTCTTTATTCAACTAGATTTTCTGCAATTTTTACTAAAATAAAGAATCTGAAATAAAGATTCGATCGTTCTCTGCGAAGGCAATTTTATAAATTGCAATAATTGCAAAAGATCAGATCTACCAAGCATCGACTGGTGTATATTGTCTTATAAAAATGCTAAATGATTTAACCCTTAGCACTCCAATGGCTCCTTTGAGGGGACATTAAAAATTCGCAGAATATTAGTCAAAACAATGTTTACATTGCAATTTTTGTATTTAGGAAGCTAGTAAAGATTGAAGTGTTGCTCGTACAATTAATAGTACATATTTGATATGCACGAAAGGAAACGACCACGTACAATGGAATTATTGAAGTACAGAGAAATGTCTCGAGTTAGGAATTAAAATTGCTTGGAGTGCAAAGGGTTAATATAGTTCCGAGCACGTTTTGTCGTCAACTGCGATTTCTCCTCTGCTCGAGACAAACGAAAAGAACGATTATCGGTCGAATTAAAACAATTAGCGCGCGTATTCGAAACGATTGGCGGATGAATTGTCCCTACAATAGGAAAACGCAAGGTTTTACAGAAATTGATACTTCGATGTCACGTTAAAAATGTGAAACGGTGAAAAAATTGTACGAGGTATGGATAAAGTTTAAAAATTTGAAAAGTTGGAAGTGGGTACTGCAATATGCGAACAGAAACATAAGAGTACAAGTACCTTCGAGTTGAAAGAGTTGGCATGGTAACGCAGTGGTTATATTTGACTATGAAAATGAAGTATTGTAAGGGGTCAGGTATGGTCGTGCGTACAAAGTGACTTTGGTGTCTGTGCAGCTGAAAGTATTTCCTGTTCGACGGCTGATGCAAAATTGTACTCTTCTTACGGTCCCTTCGATGCGACCAGCATTGTCGGGAAAATTGGGAGAAGTCCCAAATGGACGCGCGCAAGGCGCGTTTTCCTGATTCGCTCCGCTTAGCCTCTTCGCGAGAAAATATACAGACGTCCTAAACCTTCGAGGGTCTCGCGAAGAGGTTCTACGTTATAGCGGTGTCGATGAAAATACGCCTATGTTTCTATAGTAAATCAAACGTGTATTTGTATTGGCGGAAAAATAACACCAGTCACCAGCAACGTCGGAAAAAGTTGTTTAATCTTCTTAGTTTGTACCGTGTCACATATTGATTCTTGCATACCTATTAACGCTTAATTTGTACTCGTTGCATAATTCGTTTGCACGCGCACATCGCGTTCGTCGCACCGTTAAAAGTTTTTCGCGATCGCTATGCACAGTATTGCAACAGGCAGTTCGGTTCGACCGATCGAATACTGTTTACCAAGGTCAATGATCACTTGTCCGTTGATCCTTGCGCATCCGTTCCATCTACAAATTACGTAGTGCAACAGATCGTCCACTTTATTTGCGTCGTGTGAAATGTTTTAGATCGCAAAATAAATATCGTAGATTACATTTCTTCTAAAGTTTCCCCGAAATAATTGACGAGTCCAGAATTTTCAAGATCCACCCTCTAGCGATGTCACTGCCATCGTCTGCAATTTTACCGAACACGTGTACCTACCCGAACTTTCTGAAAAAACTTTGAAAGTCATAAAGTCTTCGACGAAATATCGATACTTTCTACCGGGAAACTGGCTACGTGCTACACTTACGTAATCCCGCTATAACGATTTTCCAAATGTGTTTACCGGGGTGGAGGAGGAGGAGGAATTGCAAAAGTTCTTCGGACGTACGAGAATGATCGAAAAAATTCCGCGAGAAATATACAGGGTGAAGAGTAGAAGTTGTACGTCGCGATTGTTATAGTTTGATTCTACACCGTAGATTTGGTGGAAATTAATGCAAGAAAGATGCTCCACGATTAATCATGACTTCGAATTCGACGGTCAAAAGATCATCGAGTTCTTCTATCGCGTCGTATTCTACTTGTCGCAGGTAGAAAAAGTGCATAAGGGACTGAAATGGGATCGAAACTCGATTGTTTTCTTAAAAAATTATGGTAAAGTCTTTTCAGTATCGAACAGGTTTTTATTTATATTTTCTGTATATTTTTGTACATTTTATTAACACCTGATTAAAATTAGGTGGCGTATATTGTCTTGTAACAATAACAAAATTTAATTAAATCGGATTATTTGCTATTTTCATTACAAAGTATAATTGAACAGAGAGAGAAAGATTCATCGAACCGATTCCTATGAATGTAATTTTATAATTTCGATAATCGTAAAATAAAAAATCTGAAAAGGTTTATTTGATCCATTGTAGGTGACGGAATTATTTGTACGGTTTCTAAATAAATTTTTACGTTAATATATTCATTTGTACCAAAGTTGACGATTATACAGAAAGTGCAAGAAGGTAGGGCGAGCACTTTACAGCATACATTTTATTTTTTCAATTTTTATTTCAACCAATATCTCATTTCGATTTTTTTAGAAATTTTGTGGCTGCTAGTTTGGCAGTCAAAGTGTTAATCAAACACCTATTTGTCCGACAATGGAAAAACTTTAGTAAACGTTTTAAGGGAATCTTTTTTCTATGGTTTATTTTATTACTTGCTTTTAGTTATTTTCAATCTTGTGGCCAGTAGAATACGAATGCAACAAAAGAAATTGTTGATTTTATGACCGTGAAATTTAAAGCTCTAGATAAATTTTGTGCAGCTTTCTGAAATCGATTTTCATTCGGAACCGATATAATATCTTTACGTTCTGTATGTCCGAGTGATATCACTTTTAGACGCTACCCGCCACGTAGTCTATTTATACGTGGCTGTTAGAGCGGCCATCGATCACGGCCTTTTGAAATGCTTTTTCCGCGGGTAACGACCGACGAATCTCGTTAAGATTTCACTGAAATTGGCTTGAAAGCTCTGCCGAGCCGGCGAGCAACCGGACGTGGGCAAACGCGGCTTGTTCCCGAACTCCGGAAGACAAATACGTAGCACGTGGCAACGATTAATGTCGGCCGTCACGGTTGGACCGGGCTGCGAACGCTCGCGTTCCCGCTTTTTCGATCCGATCTGCTCCGGTCCGTTCCGTGAATTAGTCGTCGATACCACACCGACGTCGCTGTTTTCTATTGATCTTCCGAATCGTATTCCCGCGATCAAGAAGACGGCACACGACCGTGCGGAACGGAGCGACGGATTTTCCGAAAAAGTTATACAGAAATCTGTATCACTTGACCATTTAATTCATCCGCGTATAATTTCATTAAATACATCCGTTAATCTTCATAAATAGATATATAATTCTTGCCGAACAACGACTCAACGTTACTATCGTTTACGATGAGTTTCTCTAATGAAAGTTGTGCTCTAATACAGCTGAAAGGGTGAAGTGGTGGGAGAAAAGGAAGGGAGCTACCTAGCAGGCCCTGCCTTAAACGCTGCGATATCGGAAGATGGTTAAGGTACTAGCGGGAAAGTAGTCTTATTGTCCCTCTGTTGGTGAGCGCAGGAGGTAGAGCCACCGCCATAATGATCATTAAAATTTAAATAATTTTCAATACTTGGATCTTGTTGGTTACAAATAAAATTCAATTGGAAAAAGCTTGGCGGATAGAAATTATAAAACAATTTTCAATTTCTAAAATATAATTTTTTTTTTATTTTCGTTCCGGTATTCGGATTTATCGACACCGTGTATCGTGTCGTCGGACGGTAGCGTTCGCACGGCTCTCTTTGATCCTGAATTAATTAGTATCGTTTGCGAATCTGCACGGTAGGGAGGCACAAAGGAATAGAAATTTTCAGGAAAAATGCCTAATTTTCTGGCGCGTTAGTCCCGGTAGCTGGGACGATCGGAGGCCGCCGCCCTGTAAAGAGAAATATTAGGTGACTGCGAGAATTCCCGAGGGTTTGAGTAATCGAACGTAATAATCGCGTGTTAGCTGGCGGCAGATGTTTCACGGCCCTGTACCAATGTGCTCGAGAAGGATCCTGTTCTCCGAGGAACGTTTGTTTCGAGCTGTAATTAAGCGATACGATTTCGGATAGCTTTCGCAGTTTGTTTCGTAGTTTGTTTTTCGAAAAATTATGCGATTCGATGTCTGAAGTCGATGTCTTTTCATTATTCCTGGAGCAAGCTTTTGGAATATTCGCCAGTGTTTCGAATACTTGTTCGGTTGTGTGTCGCTTTAGGAAAATCATCTCTCGAGGAAGAAAGCCGTTGTAGAATTTTATTAGTGTCTCCGACAAGGCACGGTACACCGATGATCTATCTTAAGAGGGAAACAAGCTATAATTCTTTATGGTTCATCCAGGGGTAGCTTGGACGGTTCTTTTTCTAGGCCGACCGTAACGCTTTGTTCGCGAAGATAATCCATTGCTATTGAGCCGCACGGTATCTGTATTTTAGTCAGTTTTACTCACACCTCGTACATCGTCCAAACATTCATAGCATTTTCATATTTTTACCAGAAAATATCTCTTCTAGTCAAAAAGAAAACGAATTTTCTTCTTCGTTTCTTCATCGCGTTCGAAAACGGTTCTTCCACTATTGAGCAAGCATGTTTTCCTTCCTATTTCAAAACCGACACTCCTAATAGCTTCTCCGATACATATAATAATACAATAATTAATTTCATATTTGAAATACGGTAAGATGCTGATACAAAATCGACCGTTATCATTTTCTTTAACACTTTGATTGCCGAGCGAATTTTGTGTGCTTCGACGCCATTTGCAAACTAGTCTTCTTAAATTGAATTCGTACTTCTCGAATACATCGAGGAGCAGCAGTTGCCGAGCAGTGTTTCGCATCCTACGAAAATGGTACGAAAATGGCTCGATGACTGGTTTGCCTAAAAACAGGAATAGTTTTTGTGGCGTGGCATCCGCAAAGTGTCGGAGAGATGGGAAAAATGTATAACTACCGATGGGCAATACTTCCAATCAAATATTTTATATTATTTTCACACGATAAACGTATATTTTCTATAAAAAAAATTCCGGTTTCGTATTTACAAAGCTGGTAGTTGAAGGAACGGAGTTACAGTGAGTAACTTGATTCTAAATTACATTCCTACATAATATCTAGTTAATAAAAGTATAAATTTCATTTATATAATTACTAGCGTATATTAAGTATACTATTTTAAACAAAATAATGTCTGGTTTTAACGTTACAATAATATTCGGACACTTTTAAAAACTGATAATTATTGTAATAATTTTTACAAACGAAAAGTAATTCAATATCGTGTAGGATATCCTTCTTGACGAATGACCCCTTTTAATAGTTGAGGCATATTGCAAATTATTTTTTTCAAATATTCTGTACTAATATTATTCCATTCCTCTTTCGGTCGTCCCTTTAACATTTCTTTAGATGTTATTGCAGTTGTTCTAATTCGTCGGTTTAGTTCATCCCATAAATTCTCTATAGGATTCAGATCTGGGGACTGAGGTGGCCGTTGTAATAATTTTCGACAATTATACAGCAAATATTCCTGTACGATACGTGCCTTATGCTTGGGGTCATTATCTTGATAATACTTAAATCGCAATTTTTATTGCACTTTTACGTAAATTATTTTTTAAAATGTTCAGGTATACATTTTTGTCCACTATGTTATCAATAAAAATTAATTCACCCGTTCCAAATGTTGAGATGCATCCCCGTACAAGTACAATTCCACCTCCGTGCTTTATAGTCGGCTTCGTATTTTTAATTTTTAATTCTTCATTTTTCTTTCGCCACACCATTCTTCGCCCATTCAATCTAAAATTGTTGAATTTACTCTCATCACTAAAAATAACGTCATTCCACCACGTATCTTCTTTTAAAACAAATTCTCTCGCAAAGTTTAATCTATTCTTTCTATAAGTTTCATTCGCATACGGTTTTTTCCGAACAACTCGTCCATTATAACCACATTCTTTTGATGCTCTGCGTATTGTTTGCGGGTGCACTTTCTTTCCGTTCTCTTCTAATAACTCGGCAGCTAATTTTGGTGCACTTAATGTAGGATCTTTCTTTATTTTTCTTCTAATTTTTCTTTTATCTCGCGTGTCCAAACTTTTTGTTGGCCTCTTTGCGGAATAAATTGTATTCGGTCTTCATACGTAAATCTTTTAATAATATCTCAGACTGTACTTTTACTAATTTTAAGCATTGCTGCAATTTTCCTTTACGATTCATCTTTTGCATTGTGGAAAGTGACAAGTTGGCGTATGTTGCATAAAGTGTTTCTCTTGCGTCCGATTAATTACCAGTGAACTTAGTGAATATCTAAACACAACTGATTTTCTGAGGCTCGAGACAGTTTACACAGACTGTAATGTTTGTAAACATACATCACAATCGCATTAAATATCGCACTAGCTCACACGAACTGTTACATTCCGAGGATGTCCGAATATTATTGTCACGTTAAAACTAGACATTGTTTCGTTTAAAATAGAATACTTAGTAAACGTTAGTAATTATATAAATAAAAATTATGCTTTTATTAACTAGACCCTATACAGTAATATAATTTAGAATTTTTTTTTCTTTATCGCGAACAAAATTACAATGCGGCAAAGTGAAAATTGTATAGTGTCCGAATATTAAAGTGATTCACTGTAAATGGAAGTTGTCTCGGTGACGGTCGAATTTGGAATCTAAGCGAGTGCAGAAGAATGTGTGATAATTATAGAAAATGTGGTGCAGACTAGCGCACCGATCAGTTGTCCTGGGTTTCCTTTGAGCCTGGTTGCAAGATGTTGGATGTGGGAGAGGTTTCGGCGGTTCATGACAATGGAAATGTACAAATGTCTTGGCTGAAAATACACCGGGTGCTAACTAAATTAAGTTTACGGGGAATCGTGTATGTTTCGTAGTATATATCTAAACGTTATTATGGCCGTAACAAACGGCGTCCCGTACGTATTCGAGGTAAATATTCTTCTTGTCTAAAATCCATCGTCTAATTATGGTCGATCAACGATTTGTATTTTGTGCTGATTCAATGGGATGTGCACGGTTATGTCGAGGTTGAGCATTCGGGGAGGAAGCACGGTAATCGAAGCATGGTATTGAAGGAAGTAGCACAGTGTCTTCCGATGATCAAGTAACCGAAATCGGAAGTTTGTATTACGTTTAATAGATCGATAGTGGTTTCATGGGGAAGTTTGTATGGATAAAAGAGACTTTGAAATTTAGCTTGAAGTGTTTAGGAAATGTCAATGAAATTACTAGTTGTCTTTAACAGCGAAAATTGCTAAAGTCTGGCAACAGGGCACAATAATTGGCTCCTTTATCCTATCTTGGTTCGGTGGGTATATTTACATAAGTAACTGATAAAGTGGAAGCGGTTTCAAGTTTTTCCGTCTGGAGGATTATTCGTTTACATCCGACGCGCGGGGAGCGTTCACGAGGGGGCCCTCGCGAAACGTGGCGCAAGGAAATTGGCTAATTAGTTGAGTAACCGAGCGGCAGCGTATTCCTCCTTTTTTTCACCCTTTGCTCTCGTTTTGGCTTTTTTCTCTTCATCCCGTATTCTGTCTCTTCCGAGGTATCCGGATTATCGAGCTATACAGGTGGTGCCGCGAACCACCGTGCCTCGCGGTAGCTCACGTTTTCGAGCCACATCGAAACGAAAACGTGCGTCGCTCGTTCGTTAGATCGTTGATACGCGGATAAACTCCGTTAGATTAGATTAGGCGATGGCCCTGCGTAACGCGAAGATAATACAATAATTTCATTCCTTCCAGCAACGCTGCTACAATTTTTTTTACGGCCGAACCAACTACGATATTCCGATGAAATTATCGAGGCTTCAGCATTCGAAAATTTTGCAAACTTACGGTTCTCGATCGTTCTTGATCGCTTTTGCTACGTTTTAGAAGTTCCCGTGAACCGTTTGTTACGCGTTTAACGCGACGCAGCGACGAGGATTTCGAGCAAAGTTTAATAAGTGTTACTAATTTTCTCAAAATCCAAACAAAAGTTCTATTTCGTTGTTGCTAAAATATCGCCCGTTGCAGCACACCGACTAGGTCTCTTACGGGCCTCGAAGCCGTAACGCAAAGTTTGAAGAAGATTTATGTCTCTTTCGATAACTTTGTTTCGTTCGTACGATACCTACGAAAAATCTGAAAAGTATAACTTTGTGGTACTTCTACCTGCTACGCTCGCCAATAGATGGACAACTGCACAATCAGAGACGCCCTATCCCGCTACTACCTGGTTCGTCAACGACTTCCACATATACCGGCCTTAACTGTTCTCCCATGTCCCAGCGTTTAAGATCGGAGCAGGTAGATACCCATTGCTTACCTTATCTTACCTTACTTTACCTTAGGTTTTGTTTCCCTTCCTCCCCCTCGAACTCATACATTTTTAACCGGCGTAAAAACTTATATTTCAAAAAGATCTACCGTGCCTGGTGCTAGATTTTCACCTGCTACCGAAATTACTTCGCTTCTACGAAACTTTTGATCTACGTTGAAATTTTTACAATTTTCGATAACACGGTCCTAGTACAAGTTGGTCGTTGTCTTTACACGATGAGCGGTAACTTTCGTCGCTGTTTGCACAAGGTTGTTGGATCAAGGTATTGGCTCAGTTTACAGTTTACAACTTCGGAGTCCGGTTAGACTATGGTAATCAATTGTTACCGGGCCTGTGTCCGTTTCCTCGTTCGTCTGAATTTGGAACCATTGTAGTTTCGTCGACGAGACACGTCAACGGGAACATTGCATTTCTTCTCTCTAATCCCGCATTGCCATATTCCCAGCGTTTGCTGTCATCCGGGTCTCGTTTATCTCGTTTATCTCGTTTACGCTAGGAACTCGCAGCAGATTCGATTTGATTTTGTTGCGCCAGCGTACAATTAATCACTCGCGGAATACGCGTCAAACCTGTTAAACGGTAGCTAATGGACTTTTTAGCGAACTGATAATTAATGTAAACGAAGAATATCAGTCTTTAACGCATCCACGTACACTCCGGGACAAAAAGATAGCACATCTTATATTTTCCCATATTTTGTGATAAAAGCTGATTAAGATACATATTTTCTTTTCCTGATAACTCAGAGCATATCCGTGTATACAATTTACGAAATATCGTCCACAACATATACTTCGACGGGATTCTAATAAAATATGTAATCACTATTGTTTGCAAGCAGGACAAAATGATAGCGCATGTAGTAAATCTACGCTTTCCAGTTACATC
>CM052082.1:4991926-5003425 GCA_028453745.1 Agapostemon virescens | reverse complement strand
TCCAACATCTTGCGACCAGGCGCAATGGCCAAATCGAACGTTTACCCGCGATCGCGCCGCCTCTGATTGGTACGCTTACATGAACCATTTTTTGTATAAATACTGCACACTTTTCGTATTCTTGTAGATTCACATTTCGAACGTCATTGAAACAACTTCAACTCAACTAAACCGCTCGTTTTTAAATCCGTATTATTTTCGTAAGAAAAACCAGTACATCGGAATTATTAACGTCAGTTCTGCGTACTAACAAGTCGAGTGTCTTTATAATATTATTTGCACCACCCCTAAATATCAAGTCCTGTTAAGTTGAGCGCATGGATAAATATAAAACGTTCTTACAAAACAATTTAATATTGGTGCGCTTAAAACGACTATGATAAAAAGAAGAGTTCCGGACGTCCGCAAAATCTAAATACCCGAGAACGACGTGCAATACCAAGAGCAGCATCAAATTCTATGACTGCTAGGCAAATTGCTCAAAGCGTTGGTGTAGACATCAATATAAAGAATGTGAGACGTGTTTTACATAATACGAAGAAAATTGACGAAAAAGCCTTGGCTAACTTTTGAGTCGTGGGGAAGGGGGGGGGGGGGGGGGTGCGATGATTTGGCGCGGTATCGAACACTATGGTGAAATGGAAATCAAATTTATAACAGGAAAAATGAATAGCAAAATGTATTTGGAAATGATTAAGGAACAAATAAACACGTACACCACCAGAATTGCTGGAGAGAATTTTATTTTTCAGCAGGATAATGCCGCAAAAGTGCAAAAGTAGTAAAAAGCCACTGCAAAAGTAGTAAAAGAGTACTTTTCTCGAGAAAAAATTCGCGTTTTGGATTGGCCAGCAAGGTCACTTAACATTATTGAAAATTGTTGATATGGTAGACAATTTGAAAATATTGCCGAATTAAAAAAATGTATTCAAGATGAGTGGGAGCAATTCAAGCAAAAAACTATTAAAATGTCTATAAATCTTTCCCAAAGAGAATGATGGCTGTTATTAAATGTAAAAGAGGGACCATAAGGTATTAAGCATTAATATCGTTCGTTCATTTATTGTTATACATAATTTTAAGTTGAATGTGCTATCATTTTGTCCCACTATATTTCCTTAAAAGTTTTTTTTTATAAAATTGTATAGACTGGCGAAATTCAATTCAATTTCATTTGTGTATGTTTATAGAGGTATTCTGCAAGAATGTATAAAAGCAGAACCTTGGTTGTAATGTTAAATAAATAAAAATTACGTTAATTTTAAAGTGCGCTATCTTTTTTTCCTGGAGTGTACACGCGAGAGTATCGTAATGTGTGCCAACACGACGCGTTACGCATTGTCCATTTGCACCTGATGCCCATTCGAGCTCATTTATCCGATGCTCGTGAATAGCGAATAGCGAGACCTTGATGTTTGCAAACTGATGCGAAATAGATTAGCGAAAGATACTTTTATGTTTAGGAGCAGTTTCCCCAGCACTGTACACCAAAGGTTTTTCCTAAAATAAACGACAAAATGTAGTAGTTTATTTTTCTTATTTGTGCTAGTTATAAATCAACAGTGTTAACAATCGAAACGAAGTGAAAAATAGTTAACTCTTTGGGAATCGTTAATTTAAATTAAGGCTATACTTTGGTTACATTATTTTAACCCTTTGCACTCCGCTGTCCCCTCTGAGGGGACGTAAAAGTCTATTTGTGATTGTTGAGAATGAACTTGTTCCACCGCAACTTTTTGAGGATTTTTGAGGGATGCATGTTTCCAATGGATGTGTTCTATTGAAATGGCGTAAGAAAACAAATCAAAATATGAGCCGTTTATTTTGAAAGTGGCGTAAGTCCATTTAAAAAAAAAATCGAGTCAGCTACCATAATAGTTACATTTTTACAAGATCTTTTCATTCTGGGACAACTTGTTACTAATATATTTAAAATCGTTAAAATTTTGTAATACGAAAATTTACTGGTTCATGAAGCGATGAAAAAGTTTATTTTGAAAGTGGCGTAAGTCCAAACTCTCCATTGTGAGAGTTTGAAATGAATATGGAAAATAATTATGCAATAAAATTTTATGAGATCCCAGCTTTATGTTTAATTATCAAAGTAACAGTTGAATTATCAATGTTCAATGACTTTGTTTTAAACAATGGAATAGTGCCTGTCCACAGAAAATGCGATTTTTAAAAGGCTAAAAAATACTGGCGGTGAAAATAAATTGGTTTAAAGTATGTTGGATGAGATTTTTGAGAAATCATTCATATAACTTATTCTATGAAACGACAATGAACGAGGGTGCACCGTTCAAAACATTGGATTTACTACCGTAACGGGGAAGACCGAAAAACTTTAATAATATCCAGTTGGCATCACTATACAAAAAACCGAGGCCACTCACAAACCTAAAATATAAGGACTTAATGGATTTATTACATTATATACCACCTATACATCACAGTTATTTTACATCCCTCTCGCGTACACAAACTCGAGAAGACTGAATAATAATTAATAAAACTATATTAATTTTAATGTAAAAATTATTTAACAAAGAATGAAAGTTGAATATTTTTTTGATTTTATAACATAAAAGTGTATACATTTATTTTAACTTCAAAGGAAATTTACTTTTCCTATGGACTTGTGCTTTCCTAAGAATTGAAAACGTCGTTTTATTGATTTTGAAAATGGCGTAAGTCCATTCAAAGCAATCAAAAACATATTATTTCTTCAATAATGTTAATTATGCTAATTGGGATGATAAATTTCACACCTTTAGAAACCCAAAAACATTATTCTATTATGTTATCTGTTACCCATATTTTTAAATTTAATCGAACGCAAACCTTTCAATATCTCGATTCGAGCATAAATGGACTTAAGTTACTTTCAAAATAAACGGCTCATATGACACAATTACCAAGATATATGAACAGATATTAGCCACTTTTAAGGGACTCTAAGAAGCGTGTTCACGACGGTCCTGGCGTTTCTCTATTCCACTTGAAAAGAGCGATAAAGATGATTTTTAAAAGAAAGTTTGATATGCCGGTATACTTTGCACAGCGCGGTGACATTTGAGAGTACAAATAAATAAACGTATAAACGTAAAAAATTGAAAAACATAAATATTAATCGGGAAGAAAATGGAACCGTATTGTTTGTTATGCAGGAAAGCACCTGGTTGAGGATGTCAAACAACTTACTATTACGAAATTTGCACAAATCTGCCTGCAATGCATATTAGCAATCGCTTCGATGATTGTCATACCATGTATATCCACTATTAGGTGCCGCATGGTATTAGTTGAATTTCTTCTGTTTCGTCTATCACAGCCTGATTTATTTAGCATCGTCTTGCGATTGTCGTGTCTGGATATTCATGCGCATCGATTCTATTTTTAAATCGAATGGCGTTAAGAGCTGCTTTCTCGAAGAATCGTTAAAATTTTTATCAACCGGTCGATCAGGTATTATTGGTTTAGGTTAGGACAATCTTCGTGACTTTATTTTTTAAATAATTTCGTATCTCTGTAAGATGCTATCGTAGATATAAATTACGTATTCGTAGTTTCTTCTATTTTCTATTATTTTACGATCATCGATCATTTTCCATTAACTAAGGTTAATTTTATTTTTTAAATGACTCGGGCTGAAACAAGTAGATGCTTTGTTTCCTACAAAAATGTATGGTTTCCGAATGGTCAGTGGATCGTATAGTTTCAAGTGCGAGGAAAGTGGCATTGGAGGTTTGAGTTAGGTGGTAGACGACCTTGTATCATGCTATCCCAACCTTTGAGGGAAGGGTTAGATAAGAATCGTACGAGAGGGTAAGGAAGGTGAGATACATTTTGATAAGAGTACTGTAGCGGGAAAATTCAATGCTGGCCTCAGACCCGTAACATCGAGAGCTATTTTTGTTTTCATCTTGCTCGATTTATACAAGTTTCTCTGCTTTCTATACACCAAGGGGCGCGGCGCTGTAACGCTATAACACTCGTCGTGTATAATAATAATTTCGCTTGGGATTACAATGCGATAAGAAACTTTCTATGGTTTATTCTGTAACAGTGTAATTATTGTGTTGAAAATTCTTTTAATAGAATGTTAACATTGGGGGAAGCAACGAATATTTCCATACTGAAGGGCAGATATATTTTTTGTTCTCGTGACTGCTCCATTAGAATAATACGCTGCTCGCGATAGACATCTTGCACTGCCATACTATGCGATCAATGTTTCGATTAGAATAATCACTCTGGATTACGTGTAATGCCAATCCGCGTAAAAGATGCCTTTAAACTATAACGATTAGACCTACACCGATCGATTGTCGCAATTAACTCCGAGAGAGAGACAGCTAGGGGCAAATCTGTAGTGGCTTCGTGTATTCCTTGCTGGTACATTTCGTTATGTATCGTAACACGTGAAGGTAACTTACAAAAAGGGTTGTAACTTGGAAACGAGTCGTATCGGTTATACGTTCACGTGAAAATTGTTTTTGTTGTTTAAGTCTGTTGAATTCGTCCTTGTAGTTACGTCCACATGTTTTGAAACTCTCTGTATATTCTCTCTTTCTCTATTCCTTCCAATCGATCGTTGCTAATTGATCGGACAAAAGCGCGATTTTGTAATTTCCATATAAATGGGAATGCAGATTCGGCGTGTTGCAAGATCGACTGGCGGAATTCATGGCCTATTGTCATCGTTCGTTTCTGATTCGCGTTCCGTGGGAGACGGTTACCCGTATTTATCGATCGCCGGCCAAACGGTAGCGTGCATCGATTGCTGGCTATGGCGTTCTCGTTTGACCGTTCCTGGCATCAATACGTTTGTCTATTCGATGAAAATCAAAAAATAAATGAAAAAGGTAGAACTCCAGCCGGTCGCAATCATTTTTTATCAGGTCCGGAACGGAAACGTCTTTCATTATCTGCGTCACCATTTTGGTTTACTATGGTGGTGGCTAATACAGTCTCCTTTGTATTATACTTTGCCGCGCTATCACGTCAACGGACTTTTTAACGTTAAGAACACTGGAAGGATAAGCACTAGGCGAAGTT
Source organism: Agapostemon virescens (assembly GCA_028453745.1). NCBI lineage: Eukaryota > Metazoa > Arthropoda > Insecta > Hymenoptera > Halictidae > Agapostemon > Agapostemon virescens. The sequence goes on along the minus strand of CM052082.1, from coordinate 4,998,364 downwards.
TTATGGCAGGAGGTCGCTATCGTTACCCTGGGCCTTGGTTCTTTGACTTTAGATTCTTAAGGTTACGGTGAGGACCTGTCACCGTCACATCTGGCAGCCATTGTCGGCGGATCCAAGGTACAGGGGCTGCACCTTCTTCGACTCGAGGCAACCCTTAGGCCATACAACGTCGAAGGCTGTACAAGTGAGTTCTTGAACTACGCTTTTCGAGGGGTCGGGTTTTTCCACCTGTTAACGTAAATTGTTGACAGATGTGGGTACACTTCCTGGGTCGACAAATTTGGTCACCCCTGGAAATGTCCCAAGCATCCCCATTGTCTGTCCCCGATTGTCTTCACTTGTACAGCCCCCAGCGAATCGTAGGGCCCAGTGCATATTCGTAGATTTTCGTTGGTCCACCCACTCGTTCTGAGAGAAGGGGTGATCAATGGAAAGAGTAGGGACGAGCCTTCATCAGGGCGAACTCGCGGCTGTCTTGAGACATAAAAATCATAGAATTAGCATCTTGTCACTTTTCGTGTTATACGTCGTACTTTGTACATCACGATAGCCTCAGTCGGTACTTCTATTTTCGTAAACGTTGTTATATATAGTTAATATATTCTCGATTACATATACAGGGTGTTTCGTCTAAAACAGGACACGTAAATATCTCCACTACCTCTGGAAATACGAAAAATGTTGCTAACGTAATCTAAATGGTTTCAAAAGACGAATCAGATGGAAGAATCATTTTCTGTAAATTGTAATTTTTTAATCGTTTCTCCAAGGTCACTCATGTTTTTTTACATATATATATACACAATTTTTGTTGTTGTATGTTATAGCAAACATTATTGTGCATACATCAATGTTTAATAGCACGACCTTGAAATAACCGTGAACTCTAAAATTTTCTAATTAATGCAGAACTTTCTTTCAGCGACATTTCAGATTTCAATGGTAACAGGAATTCGACCATGAACTTGAACTTGTAAATAATCACATTTATTACTGCAATAAATGTTCGAAACGATGTCCTTCCGTTGTGATACATTTCGTTAGGCGAAAAACGACAGATTGTACAGCTCTTTCGATGATTTCAGGTTTCATATCAGCACATGCTGCAATTATTCGTTCCTTCATATTTTCTGGCGTCGTGGGCTTCTCTTGATAAACCGTACCCTTTAATGTCCCCCATAAGAAAAAATCAAGTGGGGTGAGATCGGGTGAACGAGTCGGCCATAATACAGGTCCATTGCGTCTCATCCAACGATTTGGGAATTTTTCGTTGAGGACACGTTTTGCAATATTGGAAAAGTGTGCTGGACACCCATCGTGTTGATATCATAATACTAGTCGATCCCTAAATGGTACATCTTCTAATAAACTTGGTAGAATATGTTCTAAAAATTCAGCATACTTTTGCCCAGTTTGCGTTCCGTTGATAAAATACGGCCCAATTATCCTATTATTTAGAATACCACACCAGACATTTATGGTCCATGGTCTCTGCTTATCGAGTTGTTTAAACCATCGTGGATTTTCAACCGACCAATAATGCACGTTTTTGAGGTTCACCTGACCATGATTTGTAAAGGATGCTTCATCTGTAAACGATACTGTTTGGAAAAACATTTCATCACTTTCATATTTCCGTATACCCCATTGAGAAACGTGTACGCGGTTTTCAAAGTCTCTTCCATGGAGCTCTTGGTGAAGAGATAAATGGAAAGGATGAAATTTTTGGGAATGAAGAATCCGGAATATGCTTGTAACACTAATACCAGTTTCACGTCCAAGTTGCCTTATACTAACATGCGAGTTTTTATTTACTTTCGCGATGATATTGTACACATTTGCTTCATGAGTAACAGTCTTACGTCTCATACGAATGTTTCTGTTGACAGTACCAGTCTCACAAAATGTTTTAACAATAGTTGAGTATGCAGAACGTGATGAACAAGAATGTTCTGGAAATCTGTCTTTGTAAATTCGTATTGCTTCTCTTAGACATTCTCGAGCTTCACCGTAAATTAAAACCATTTGAATTTTCTCCTCTTCTGAATAACGCATTATGGATCGCTTGTCGACACACTGAGAAATCTAGCAGTGAGCAAACTCTTAAATACATATCTCTCTCTCACTCTCTATGTACGCAGACGAATGATACAATGTGTTTATTTACATGTTCAAGTTCATAGTCGAATTCCTGTTACCGTTGAAATCTGTAATGTCGCTGAAAGTAAGTTCTGTATTCATTAGCAAATTTTAGAGTTCACGGTTATTTCAAGGTCGTGCTATTAAACATAGATGTATGCGCGATAATGTTTGCTATAACATACAACAAAAACTGTGTGTATATACATATGTAAAAAAAAACACGAGTGACCGTGGAGAAACGATTAAAAAATTACAATTTACAAAAAACGATTCTTCCATCCGATTCGTCTTTTGAAACCATTTAGATTACGTTAGCAATATTTTTTGTATTTTCAGAGGTAGTGAAGATATTTAGGTGTCCTGTTTTAGACGAAACACCCTGTATATAGTTAATATATTCTCGATTACATATATATTCTCGAAGGAACGATCCGCAGAAAGGGTAGGGACGAGCTTTTATCAGGGCCAACTCGCTGCTCTCAGGGGCTGTTTCGAGAAAAAAAAAACACTCTCGCGAACATTGTTGTATATAGTCCTTCCTATAAAGGGAAGGTAGTTCTCCGAGAAGGTAGTCAAATCATTAACCCTTTGCCCTCATGGCCTTTTTTGCTCTGGCGAACCAGCAACTCGAGACGATTTCGGCTATGTTAGGGGCTCGTCTTATAGGCACTTTGAAATCATTTTATAATCAAAAAACGTATACAAATATTAAAATTTCAGTAATTTATTTATTTTTACATTGAATACAACAAAATCTGTTAAATATTACACTCTGTAATTAGCTTTTGTGTGATATTTAGTGAAACAATCCCCAAGATGCATCCTTGGTTTGTCAGAACAAGTATCACAATAATACGAGGTTTCTCGTCTACAGCCAGGCTTGTTGCGGCCAGAGAAACCTTGCAGTCCCTTTTTATCCCTTTTAGCACAATATGGAGCTTTCCGCTTAATCGGGGTTCATCAAACATCCTGCCACTGGGATCCGCTCACGGAGGTCTACGGTGTTCGTTGACATTCGAATGACACCGGGCTCGTCCTAACTTGGCAGATCATCGCGTCCAATTACCATGTTCGTTAAGATTCGATAAGAGGCTGGTTCGAAAGGCTGAAATTCGTTTTGACACGGCCAATATTCCATTGCGTGATGTTACATCAACAAACGATAAGACTTTACCGCTGAAAATCCCTGAATTCCTTTCAAGAGAAACGTAATACCTTTCGGTATACCATTACCTTTGCGTATCTTATCGTTCAGAAAGATAGACGTATGCAGGCCGCTGTATAATTCGCTTTCGCAACGGTGAGCAGACTTGGACGGCTATTTGCCGATACGCGGTCGCAACGGGAAAAAGACTTGGGTAACTATTTGCTGACACACGTCCGCAAAGGGTTAATCAAAACCGTTTTATGGGTCGTTTGACCATTGCCGGGTCGAACGTGTTTGTTTGTCCAACGAAAAAAAACTTGAAGCAATGATAGCGTTTCGATCGGTTATAATCACTTTTTAACTACTTTGGTTGGCTGTCAAATGGTAACGCTTTCTCGGTTCCCGAAAAGCTCCTCTCAACCGATCTATGAAAGTTATCTTAGTAATTGTATCATATATTGATTTGACTTTTTGTGCCATTTCAACAGAAACCTACAGGGAAACATGCATTTCTCAAAAAGTTGTGCTGGAATATGTTGATTCCCCGTAATCACTGATAAACTTGAATGTCTCCTCGGAAGGAACATCCGAGCGATATGCTAGATGTCCCCTCAGCGGGAACAAGGGAGTGCAAAGGGGTAAATTTTTTTTTTACAAGATAGTAGTGAATATTAGTAATCAATAAGTTCAGTGCTTGTATTGTACGAATAGCCTGTAAGTGTGTTTTTTACACCACGAGAATCACACGACATCGACAAGGCTCGCGTTAAGGTTCGCGAAACGTTATTGAATTGTTAAGTCTAAAATTGTTAGATTTAGAAGACGAACGAAGCCTGCTATTTATTGCGGGACACCAACATCGTACACGCGAGTGTATTTCGCAAGTAACGATCGGGATTTGGGAAGTAATTCAAGGAGGTGCCTAAGAAAAGCCTTATTGGCAGTTTCGCTCCTCCACAGAGCGCATCTCGCCTCGCATCGAACGAAATATTAGACAACGAGTTAGAAAGTAGAATTCTCGTAGAAGATGAAATGAACCTTTTAAATATTTACGCGGTGTCGATCGGACTTCAAACTCGGTAAAACTTCAGGCTTGAACTTTCTGACCTGTTTTATAATGCCGTAAACATTGGGGACTTTACGATTATCCGATTTGTCAGAATTATTCAGCTAGGAGAAATATAGTTGACTGAAACAAAACGTACGTTTCGCCTTGTTTAGAACGCAAAGAACGTTTCCAAATAACGAATAAATTATTTTCTTAAAAATTTCAAGACATTATTGCTTCGTTTTATTATAAATGCTTTACCGATAATAAACGAATAGTAAACTACCAATAGAATAACCTAGTAACGATGTAGAATATCATTACGTACCGTTTAATTCGTATTAAAAATAGAAATATTGATATTAGAGTTAAATCTCGTTGCTTGCTCGCGTATACGCACATTTTTTGAAAAGTAATTCACAAAAATTTGGAATTTTCTGTAATATCGCGAACATCTCTTTGCATCGCTAAAACGAAACTCGTCAGAATTTTCAGATACTAAAACAAATAGCATAATTTATAATGCTGTTCGGAGTTCGCGTTGCAAATAAAAAGTTTGTTCGCAGTTAGCAACTTTATTGACATCCTTTTGTAGTGATCCGAATTCCGACTTCTAGTTAGTCGACCGTGTTTCCCTCTATGTTTCTTGCGAAATCGATTTGCTTCGTTTTATTCGGTTAGGCAAGTTCTCGAGTCACCTTTTTCGCAGATGTTGACAAGTGCGCCCCAAGGACAGGGTTGTAAAGCTGGCAAGACCCTTTTAAGATCCGCTGGGTCCATAAACCAAGGCAACCAAACATTTCGACGCGGAAAGCAGTTTTATGAAAAATAGAGTGACTCGTTCTGATAAATGGACGCTTCAAGATTTGCATATCGTACATCTAATACGGAACAGTTGCCATTTCATAAATCTTCGGTCTTTTTCGTAAAAGATTCTGCGAATTCCCTGGGTATTTTTCTTGTTAACACTTTACGGCTGTGATCGCAAGCGTCTCAGAAAAAGAAAAAAAAAATACCCTGTCAAGGCACGATAACAGGAACTCAACATTAATATTGAATTATTACTATCGTTCTTTGTTTGGGTTATTTACGTACATAATGCACAGCTCATAGTTTGCTTATAATATTATAGGTATTATATTCGTAATACGATATTGTAACAATAGAACGTTTCGTCGTACGCGAATGTACAGCACGCAACAATGAACTAATACGAAGGGGTAATGTTCACGTAGATGTTTGACATACACGTGCCAGACCTGCAGATTTGTGTATGTCTGTGTCACGCACCCGTTACGACCGACAGGTCTCTTGTCAGTGGTCCATTAACCCCTTCTCGCTTCCGCAGGGAATGATTCATTCTTGACGTTCGGTTTGGGAAAGTAAGATATATGCTCGTCCGTAACAAATATATGCTCGTAAAGAATACCGTCGTTTCTAATCTAATCAAAATAATAGTAGATTCGTTCTGACTCAAGGTTTCAAAAGTTTTATCATTTATAATATAATTCTCATTGATATGGTTTGTTCGATGCGTTTTGGGCACCTCCACTTTGAGACTTGCTTCATTTTTCCCGATGATATTTGCCACAACGAAGGGACCGAGAAAAATCTTCAGTTTTCTACCAACCATCGAATAGTAATTATAGATCTTTCAGCTGCATAGTCAACTTCCAAATTCCAGACATTCTTACTCACCCTGTACCTTCTTACTCACCCTGTACCCTCTTACACCCTCTTACTCACCCTGAACCTTCTTACTCATCCTATCCCCCACTACCTTAACCATTCACTGACCACTGCACCCCACATCACTCTTCTTCATCCACATAAAAACCCCACATATTTTTTGCCATTAGTTCAGATTTCTGTAATTTGTGCTAAAGTGCGGAACTTGCCGTTACGTGTTAAATAAACTTCAAACCTCTTCAAAAAGTGTTGTTATTAATCTTGCAATCCGGGATTCAACAGTGGTGAATACACAGACAACATTTAACTGCGAAAGTAATATATACAGTAGCGGACAAAAGTTTAAGACGAAAAGAAAAGAAGGAAGTAATAATTCAATTGACATGAAAAACATAAATACAGTGGTTTTATT
>CM052082.1:4955275-4981582 GCA_028453745.1 Agapostemon virescens | reverse complement strand
CATCATTTCGAACATTTGTAAAATACAGGTATTCTGCTTCCATATTTTAGTTTTATACGTATTTTCTGTCCTTGACCTTGAATGACCTTGTAATAATATAGTCATTGAATTCCTAATGAAAGGGACTATCATTGTAGGTATTTAAAAAAGGGTGGTTCCATTTAAAAAAGTCAAGGTGACCTTGATATCTCTACAAAACTGACACAAAAACAAAATTTTTTACAGCATCATGTTAGCCCTATTGTACCATTCAACTTTGTCCTTACCATATTTTACATATCTTTAGAAACAACAAAGATATTTGAGGTGCAAACGTTTGAAGACTCACCCTGTATATTGATAGACTTGTGAGAGCGTATGTATACGCATTTGTTGGTCAAAGGGTTAATAAGACAAGCAACGACGATGATTTTGATACCAACGATGAATAAGTAATAAGTAAGCGCGTAAGAAGATTAACCCTTTTAGTGCCAATAGATGATATATCGCCGTCCGCAACTGTTGCGAAAAGTGTCAACGACGATATATCGTTGCGTGTCCGATGGCGCGTTACTATTCGCATGGCGAGCGAATTCTATCTCAAAATAAATTTATGAAATGTTATAAATGGTCTAATTTCATTACTAACTAATTAAAAAAATTGTTTTGGGGATTTAATTTGTTAAAAAATAAGGTTCGTTCTATGAAGTTTCTGGGGTTCGACACCGTCCGCTTACCAGCAGTCATTCTAGCTGCCCCACTTCGTAGCCAGGATCATTAAGGTACCGAATCCATAAAATTTGGCAAGGCGAATTATGAAAATGTAATATTTATACTTCATACTAAGTAATCTACATAAAGCTGTAATCACACGATGATTATTTTTATGTGCTAATATTATTTGTAGAAGAGAAACTCATTTCTATGTTTTCCATAATGTTTTATATTGACGTTATTCGAATGATTTTCAACAGATATCGAAATACAATTCGCATTACTTTACTCTTTCTTTTTTTCTTAATATGCTGCTTTTTCAATTTTGTAAATATCATTCTTAGATTGATTGTTACTTAAACCTTAGCAAGCTCGTTAGAGTATTCCGGCATACTTTGTATAGGTACAATACTTTCGTTCGATAATAAAAGGGTTACTTGTAGAAAATTCCGGTTTCATATTTATATACCCGGTATTCGATCACCGAAGCTTCGAATGATTCAAAGCTCGTTTCGCGTGTAATGCTGTAACACGTGTTGCTAGTCAGTACGAGTGGAGCTTCGGCGAAGAAGCATGAGAAACTAGGAAGTGCGAAGCCGGCCGGACAAATAGTAACGTAGACGAGAAGCGGTTATCAATTTCTATTAACGTTTACGTTTTATCCAGCAGTTCTGTTATTCCATGCGTTCGCTTCGCGCCCACTTTTCCGATCGACGCGACGCAGCGACAGAGTTTCGAAATTCGATTTCGGTCATCGTTCTCGCGAATTCGACGAGCGTGACGCGGTCGTTACCTCTTCCCTCACGCCTACATTTCGGACCAAATCGTACACCGCCCCCCCGCCATTCGCTGTTCGCTTATGAACGGCCAGCGATATAAACGATGATTAATTACATTGGGTGTTGTAATAACTCCCAGTGTACACCTTAATTCCACCAACTAATTAGTCCTCATTGTAATGAATGCGTGCGCTCTCATTGTTTGCGACCTCATAGCGATTCGAGCTAAGCGACTTCCCTTCGCTCGGCACGTTTCGTTGCTGCGTGTGTACGCTGAAGTAATTAATACCGCGGGTCAAATGAAAGGCGGAGCAAATAAGGGGACCTTCAAAGGTTCTATTCGACTCGATCGTAGTCGGGCAGATATAGAATTCCCCCTGATTAACGCCGCATAACGAAGCAAAATCCCCTAAACATGGTAAAAATTCTAAAAATATTTTTACAGATGTTATGCTATTTTATGATTTATCATAGTAAAATAAAGCGTGCACTGTTCTCGAATTCGTAAATTCGTACGTCGATTTTCACGTCGTTATTAGTAATTTTCTTTACCTTCATAAATATAACCGGCAACCAAAGTCACCGCTCCAGCAATTTATTTCCTACAGTAATGAATAAGCGTTATCCTGCCGATGGGGTCCGTTCGCGAAGGCCTACGAGTGGCATTCGCTGACACGCGAATGACGCTGATCCCGTTGGATGTCCCTAACATTGCAAATCACTATGTTTAATTACCATGTTCGCTCTGCCCGACAACGAACGTACCATGTACGTAGTAAAATTAATTAATGGAGAAGAAAATAATAATAATACTAATAAGAAATCAATTACGTTATTTCCAATTGTTATTCGCATTAATTTTCAGTGGTTTTGACAATCTTATGTTGAATAAATATAGACACGAAGAGGAAGGATACGAGAAGCGTGTGTTGATTTTTAATGTATCGTCATTCGCTACTTCATTTCGGCATTCGTGGTTATTTTATTCGGTGTTTAAAATTGTAACATCACCCAGTCAATAGGCTAATCGCATCGCCGGCTATAGCTCGCATTATACCATTCGCCTGAGCATCTTGGACAAACAATTCGTAAGTTTGATAACACACGTTCAACCTGTTCGACGCGACCTCCGAGATAAAAATTTCATCGAAATAGAACACTACAGCGAACGCTCGCAAATGGTACAGATGGTGCAAGACAAGAGACGACGATAATAAAATGCTATGCGTGGAGAGGATAAAATTTGATTCCCGTATTCGCTACGATCGATGTGCAGAATCCCTCAAAATTAGTCTGTTAAAACATTATTAAAAGAAAAAATGATTTTGTGTTATTTCATTCGGGGGCTATACTGTAGCCTCGCTTTTTTTAAGAGGTCGACAAATTTATTTCCACCTTTTATCGTATGTTAACCTTATTAGTTTACCAAGGTTTTAAGCAAAATAATACATAATACAATTCATAATACATATCAACGCTTTAACTGCCAAACGAATAACCTCAAATATTCCATAAAATCAAAGTAATCTATTCGATAAAGTGACGATTAAAATCATAAATTCTCCACGACAAATGGTAATCCTTCCACCTTCGTACATTCTCGAACTCTAAACTAAAGTTGATGCGATAAATCTATTGAAACATATTTCTTTTTACATAAGGACAAATAGTTTGTAACAGCGATGCGTGGGTAACGTGGCAGCGAAATTGTTAAATTTAACGAGATCATTTTGCTTTTACTTCCGGCTTGTGTCGTATCTGATCTTATCAGTTCATGCATATTTTCGGCAAAATTTCAAACGAATTGAAATTGTAAATAAGGTTTTCAAGGGAACCGTAAACACAAAGGGAGAGGTACATTTTCACCGGTTCTTCTATTGCTGGAGTGTAGATAATCAAAAGTTGGTGAAATGGCGATAACGAACACGACCGACGAGTTAACTCGTCTAGCCCGGTTAACAAGTTAATTACGTTCGCCAGAAGTTTCAGCGCCGGGTGTCCCGGCGAATGGGGACTGTTCGTCGTCTCCGTTTTCAATTAGAAAATTGCCATTGGCTTGTCGCGCGCTAGCGTCGCTTTGGCTCGTGGGACACAAGCGAAATGCGGCACACGCTCGGTATTAACGGTTTGATGCGACGACGATGACATAACTGCGTCTTAACACGATGAATTCGCCGTGGTTACGCGGTAACAGGTCGGATGGCGTTCGCCAGCGTGCGATCGCGCAGATTACACGCGTACGCCGGCCGATGCCATTAACAAATCATACGCTGCACTATTTGGAGACTAGCCGGCTTATCGAGATAGCATCGATGCCATCGGTCCAGCATTTTCAATAGCGTTGTAAAGGGTGTCCCCAAATTCACGCGATAACTAATGTTGATAGAAAACGCAAGTTTTTAACCCTTTGAGTACTGATTTGCTGACATTAATCCTTTCGCAACGGCACACCTGTACCATTCTTCGCTACTTTTCGCGACAGCGCGACTGACCATACTTCGCCACCAATGTATTTATAGCTTCATTTTGAGTTTGCTATTGAAATAAAATAATAATATAATTATGATGTTAATAGTATTTATTCCATATTATTTTTTAATAATCTTTTATAGTATGAAAAATTTTAAAACAGGGACAAATAACAGCCGCTGCAAACCAATAAGTGACGGCCGTATATACACGGCACCCGTCGCAAAAGGGTTAAGCGTGCGCCATGGACTGGCCACTCCGTACGAAAAAGCCTACCGTGGGCGGCGTACCATTTACGAAAGAGCGCAAGTTGAGCAGACTGAATTTTCATTGCAAGATATATTGATTGTAACTGAAATAAATTATGTGGTGACCTCAAAAGCCTTAATAACCATTTATTTCGGTTACGGTTTTGCAATCGCAAATAACGAATGACTTAATGTCAAATCTACTGCTTTTTGATGGAATATATTGTTTAAAAGATAATCTTCCTTTATAAAGTAAAAGATTTTCGTCTATGCATAAATATTCATATGGATAAAATGATTTAGAAAATGAGTTTCTAAGTTCACTAACCACCGGTCTTATTTTTATCAACGGATCGTGCGAGCTCATATTATTGTTATCATTAAAATGCAACATTTTCAGCAATTATTCATATATAACTCTGCTCATTAGTTTTGAAAACATGTCAGTTTTTATAACTTTATCGGTAGATGCATTCGACGCTATTCAGCAGCGGTTGCTAGCTGTCTGTCGTCAGCCGATGCACAACGTAAACATAAGCTAACGATTTACCTTTATCGAACTCAGAATACTACATTATAGCACCTCTTTGGATTTGTCTTAGTGCCAGCATTTACTTTCTGAAGAAAAGAATATAGCATTCCATTTGAGAAAATTAGATTGACCTTCAGATCTCCTCTACTACTCCACCCACAAAAAAAACAATTATTACTACATGATGTAGCCCGTCCTACCAAACAACTTTTGTATGAACACATTTTTAATAACTACAATTCCTTCCGAGATATCCTGCTGTACTCATTTAAATGGGACACCCTGTAGATGTTTTTTTTTTCATTCTGGACATTAGCATAGTTACAGCAATAAATAAATATATTTCCGAAGGTGAAGTATCTGTCCAGGTATTTACGCGTGATGAACTGCATGTATTTTAGTTTTCGCTAGATTTTTATGGAAATTAATTGTTTTTTCGCAGATACCAGTAATTAATTTTTCCTAGAAAAATACCTTAAACGCATCCAAAGGAGTCGATATTTTCGATAAATGTACCCTTATCCCCGAATTTGATTCATCAAAATTACAGTGAGGGACAAAAGTATTCGTACACTCTTCAAACCTAAATAACTTTTTTAAGATTGGACCAAACGTCTTGACTTTTTTTGAGCAATTAGTTGCATTGATTTAATAAATGATATACAAAATAAATTTTGTAAATATTGGAATTGATGTGAATTACATGACCAGTAAAAAAGGAACTTTTTAAATATTTTTTATTTGAGCCACGCACAAAAAATTTTAAAAACGCATCTGGTAGATCTATGATAGTTATACGCATGCAGAAAAATTCATTAAAATCGATCGACGTCCACACGAGCTACGTGCCATCGAAAATGGTGAAAATCGGAATTTTTCACGATTCTTGATCAGTTTCTGCTTAAACTACAGAAATTCTTACATCTTTCTACGCGTGCCATTTTTTCCCGCGTCAATCGATTTCGGTGAGATTTTCAGCATGTGTATAACTAACACAGTTCTGAAAAACGCATATTTTAAATTTTCATTACGAGTTGAAAGAAAAATGTTTTAAAAAATGTCTTTTCTTCTTTCCCACGTAATTTCTACCAGTTAGAATTATTTCAAAATTATTTTTGCATATCATTTAGTAAATCAATGCTGCTAGTTGCTCATAAAAAAAGTCAAGACGTTTGGTCCAATCTTAAAAAAGTTATTTACGTTTGAAGAGTGTACGAATACTTTTGTCCCCCACTGTATATAATTTTGGTACAAAATTTTTCTTAGACCATGAAAAGTTTTCTGCTGTATCATTAGATGTCGAATTAACATATTCCTGTAGACCTTCATCCTCTTCACAAGATGAGTTAAATATTCGAAGACGTCTTCTCATTTGCTCATACAATGGAACTGACTCTTCGGTTTCCGAAGCTACAAAAGAAGGTTTGATTATGTTTGTTCTAACATCCAACCTATTGTGCTGATATTAACGTTTGTGTCACTGCTTATTTTTAATCTCCTGGTCTTCTTATAGATCTCGTCGAAATCCGAAGACAAATTCCACATCCTTTTTCTTTCAAATGTTTTAATTTCAACTGTTTCAATGTCATGTTCATAGGCCATGTCACTACCACTGTTACTAATGCGTTCAAACTCATTCTCAGACATTTTAGGGGTAATTAACCCTTTGAGAGCTGAATACTTGCGGTCTATGCGGTCCGTACGAACGGCGCGCGGCCAGCGTTGACGGTCGCTGTGGACGAAATACTTTTTCGCTAGACTGAACTGTGTTGATTAACTATTCAAGGCGCAAATAGTAATAAGTTATAGTAATTCTTTTGCACGTTGAACATTTATTATAAACATTAAAATTTACAATAAATTAGAATTTGACCAAGAAATTAGAAAACAATTAACTAGAAAACTAAATTTAGTAGATAGAACAGAAGTTAATAATTCAGTTGTGTGTGAAAAGTTTCAAAACAATTATCGTTACATAAACCGGCATAGCATTTTCTGCATTCGTATCGCGTGTCGTTCCTTCTCTTATTTTTTGTACAAACAACACAGAAGGAATGCATTTGTATCCATCTCACACAAAAGTAATTGTATTACTTCTACGTAGGTGATGGAAAAAATTGACAAACGCATATATGCGTCCTTAGTCGACACCGATAGCTTTCGCCAGACGCATATATGCGTCCATAGCGCTCAAAGGGTTAAAAATGAAGTTTTAAAACGCAAGGAACAGATTTTCGGAAAATAGCAGTACTGATAACCTCAAAAGTCTTTGGAAGCGATATGTTAACTAATGCGCAATGAATGCACACACAAATTTAATGAACAATACTGATAAACGATTGCACAAAAGTACATTTAATCGCTTATTGTCTTTTTATATTTATATAGGCTTACAAGCACCAGTCACATATATCTCTTCATAGATTTCTTCTTTCCAGATTGAATGGTTTTGTGAGAACCCACATATGGGTTCATAACCTAAACCGAATGGTTATGCGAGAACGCATATATGAGTTCATAGGCAAAATCGAATGGTTATGCGAAAACGCATATATGGGTTCATAGCCAAAATCGAATGGTTGTGTGAGAACCCATATATGGGTTCATAGCGCTCAAAGGGTTAAAAAATTGTGAATTTGTTCATTCATAAAATATGCGGTATACGGTATACGGTATGGAATAGCATATCGGGTAAATGATCTCCACGGCTCTGCTGACGCATACGAAATCACTTGTCGAAATTTTCCATAACCGTTTTGCATAAATGTGGCTGAATTTCGTCGATACGACGCTCAATTTCCTCCTTCGAGTCGCGAATGATCGTGGACTTGTTGACGTAAACTTTAGACTTCAAAAAACCCAAAGGAAAAAAGTCCGACGGCGTTGATTCGCATGATCTGGGTATCCAGTTCTGAGCACCAAAACAGGACCAATGATCGTAGCACGCTTGTACAGTTCTTCGATTCTCGAAGACTACGCATCGCGACACTACTATAAGACAGATCGCAGTTAAGAATCGTATAATTGTCTTAAAATTGGACCGGATAAGTTGAGATTTTTGAATATGTTAGAAATACTAAATAATAAGTAAAATTTTGCTAAAATTGCTATTGTTCGGAATTACGAAGAAAATGAGGGAAAGCCATGTTTTCTAACATTTTTATCCGAACTTGTAGAGAAACTTGTGTTTTGTAGATTCATGTCGCATTTAAACTTGCCTACTTTTTGGTCTTGTTAAGGAATCTTGCCTGTACGTGATAGTTATGTAGAAGTGGGCTAGTCTATTTTAAGCTGGCTATGCCCGTAGATAGCCTATTAAAACTCATTTATCGGCAGATAATTGTTGAATCGATGTAAGATAAGATAATTTTTTCTGAGAAAACAATTATTTGCTCGAGGGATAGTTCGTCCTGAAATTACAATTAGCGCCAAGCCATATTATACGTTGTTAAAGATGGCAATTTTCATGGCAATAGACTACAAATTCTCAAGCATTCGTAACTCTTGGACCGTGAAAAGGAGAATAAAGTACTCTACTGAAAAGAATCGCGTTCGTCTTCCGACCATCTTCGATCCGTCGAACCATTAAGGTGGAAAATAAAATTCGATTTCGCTTCAGGCTGAATATACTGTGGTGAAAACGCGAATTCGTATAAAGATCCATAGTCTGAACGCGAGCCATTGTTTCAAGATAAAAACTAATTGTACCGTTCGATAAATTATCAGAGTGAACAATTCGTACACTCACTCGAGGGTTTTTTTTTTTTTTATAATAAGACTGCCAATCGGTCGCTTTTTGGAAGAGACGGATAATGGCACGTTTAATCTGTTCTCCTCGGTTATTCGCTTACCACGAAGTTTCTTTCGAAGTGTTCGTCGATCCATGGTTCGGCAACCGACCGAGTCCCGGAGAAAAAATTGCGGCGATAAGCGAAATCGCTTATCGGTACGGCATGCTTAATCGCGGTAATCTCGCCGAGCAAATAGCAGGGTGTCACTTGATTCTGTGCATACCTGTTCGAAACCTGGTCTCAATTAGGTAGCGTATCTTGCCGCGCGAAGCGATTTACCTGTGCCCGTTACATTATTCGGTGTCCGATCAAGCTGATTAGATTTTCGTTCGAAGTTCGATGGAACGCGTAACTTTCCTACACGATCTGTGTAAATTTCTTTTGTGGGGAGGGCGAGAGGTTTAAAATTAAATTTTTGTCAGGTTAACAAAACAATAGAAATCGATATATATTTTAGATGTGGTTACAATGTTCCAGTTACGATCGGTTTGAAATGCTAGGACTTGACTTGTAACAGAGTTCTTCGCAATGTGATAATATCAGATCACACTCTGATCTCTCTACTTCATATCAGCTATCACACTGGCTGATCTATATCACTGTACTCTTTTACCCTGTGGACACTGGACTCTAATATATGCTCCATCTCCGCGTACACACGCGTTGTTTCTACGTCGTTCGATCACTAGTTTTTCGAAAAAAAAACCCGCCCTGCGACGTCGCTGGAGTAAGGAACCCAAGATCGATGGGGGTGCATCGTCGAGGATACACGAGTTTTATGGTGCGACCATTACCGAGACATTCGGGGACTCCTGACCCAAATTAGACACTCGTCGCTGTTTCTTTAAGTCCCTCAATCGATCAAATGTCACGTCTGTGTCATAAACTCGCTTCCTTCGCTCGGACCATTCACCCCTACTAAGGCCCTTTTACCTGAAAAATGCCTACATTTAAAAAAAAAAAGAAGAAGACGTCCAATATACAAAGCTTGCTTTATCTTTCTGCTTCCAACGAACTGTAAAATTATTGGATACTATTGTACGAAGAAGCAATTTAGCAACAGAGATTTCTCCCTGCGAATTTTCATGTACACGGTAAATTGTTCAATGTCTGTTCAGGCTAATTAAATCTTCTTTCAAAGTTCAATGGTGTACCTACATTTTTCAAAGAATCGGTGTAGACCCTGCGAAGATGAAAAAGATTAAAACGAAGAAGAAAGATTTCCTTGTCTCGTTTGTTCCAGCAAACTAGAAAAATATCGGACGCTTTAGCAAGAAGGGGGAATTCAGCAGCTGAAACTTGTTTCCGTAATCGAAAAATACTATGTACGGGTTTCCGTTACGATTCAACGTCTAATTAGGCCGTTGAGATTTCCACGACATTCGTAGCAATGGCAGAACTCCCCACAAAATCGTCGTAGATTCCTTCTTAACCCTTTGAGCGCTAAGTTGCCCGACGCTAAGCGTGCTCCGTGGACTGCCCTCTCCGTACGAAAAAGCCTACCGTGGGCTACGTACCTTTTACGAAACAGCGAAAGTTAAGCAGACTGAATTTTCATTGCAAGGTATATTGATTGTAACTGAAATAAATTATGTGTTGACCTCAAAAGCCCTAACAACCATTTATTTCGGTTACGGTTTTGCAATCTCAAATAACGAATGACTTAATGCCAAATCTACTCCTTTCTGACGAAATATATTGTTTAAAAGATAATCTTCCTTTATAAAGTAAAAGACTTTCGTCTATGCATAAATATTCATATGGATACAATGATTTAGAAAATGAGTTTCTAAGTTCAGTAACCACCGGCCTTATTTTTATCAACGGATCGTGCGAGCTCATATTATTGTTATCATTAAAATGCAACATTTTTAGCAATGATTCGTATCTAACTCTGCTCATTAGTTTTGAAAACATGTCAGTTTTTATAACTTTATCGGTAGACCAATATTCTCTTATAGATGTTTTTTTCATTCTGGACATTATCATAGTTATAGCAATAAATAAATATATTTCCGAAGGCGAAGTACCTGTCCAGGTATTTATGCGTGAATGAACTGCATGTATTTTAGTTTGCGTTAGATTTTTATGAAAATTATTTGTTTTTTCGCAAGATACCAGTAATTAATTCTTCCGAGAAAGATACCTTAAACGCATCCAAAGGACTGGATATTTTCGATAAGTGTACCCTTATCCTCGAATTTGATTCATCAAAATTATATAATTTTGGTACAAAATTTTTCTTAGACCATGAAAAGCTTTCTGCCGTATCATTAGATGTCGAATTAACATTGTCCTGTAGACCTTCATCCTCTTCAGAAGATGAGCTAAATATTCGAAGACGTCTTCTCCTTTCTTCATACAATGGAACTGACTATTTGGTTTCCGAAGCTACGAAGAAGGTTTGATTATGTTTGTTCTAACATTCAA
This sequence comes from Agapostemon virescens, assembly GCA_028453745.1. NCBI lineage: Eukaryota > Metazoa > Arthropoda > Insecta > Hymenoptera > Halictidae > Agapostemon > Agapostemon virescens. The sequence goes on along the minus strand of CM052082.1, from coordinate 4,970,640 downwards.
CCTATCGTGTTGATATTTACCGCTTGTGTCACTGCTTATTTTTAATCTCTTGGTCTTCTTATAGATCTCCTTGGAATCCGAAGACAATTCCACCTTTTTCTTTCAAATATTTAAATTTCAACTGTTTCAATTTCATGGTCGTAGTCTATGTCACTACCACTTTTACTAAAGTATTCAAGCTCATTCTTAGACATTTTAGGGGTCATTAAAAATGAAGTTTTAAAACGAAAAGAACATATTTCCAGAAAGTAGCAGCACTTGACCTCAAAAGTCTTTTGTAGCGATACCGTTAATTAATGCACAATGAATGCACACATAAATTTAGTGAACAATACTGATAAACGATTGTACAAAAGCACATTTAAACGCTTATTGTCTTTGTATATCTATATAGGCTTACAAGCACCAGTCACATATATCTGTTCATAGATTTCTTCTTTCTAGATTGAATGGTTTTGTGAGAACCCACATATTTGTTCACAGCCAAAATCGAATGGTTATGCGAGAACGCATACAGGGTGTCCCGAAATCGATTGACGCGGGAAAAAATGGCACGCGTAGAAAGATGTAAGAATTTCTGTAGTTTAAGCAGAAACTGATCAAGAATCGTGAAAAATTGCGATTTTCACCATTTTCGATGGCACGTAGCTCGTGTGGACGTCGATCGATTTTAATGAATTTTTCTGCATGCGTATAACTATCATAGATCTACCAGATGCGTTTTTAAAATTTTTTGTGCGTGGCTCAAATAAAAAATATTTAAAAAGTTCCTTTTTTACTGGTCATGTAATTCACATCAATTCCAATATTTACAAAATTTATTTTGTATATCATTTATTAAATCAATGCAACTAATTGCTTAAAAAAAGTCAAGACGTTTGGTCCAATCTTAAAAAAGTTATTTAGGTTTGAAGAGTGTACGAATACTTTTGTCCCTCACTGTAATTTTGATGAATCAAATTCGGGGATAAGGGTACATTTATCGAAAATATCGACTCCTTTGGATGCGTTTAAGGTATTTTTCTAGGAAAAATTAATTACTGGTATCTGCGAAAAAACAATTAATTTCCATAAAAATCTAGCGAAAACTAAAATACATGCAGTTCATCACGCGTAAATACCTGGACAGATACTTCACCTTCGGAAATATATTTATTTATTGCTGTAACTATGCTAATGTCCAGAATGAAAAAAAAAACATCTACAGGGTGTCCCATTTAAATGAGTACAGCAGGATATCTCGGAAGGAATTGTATTTATTAAAAATGTGTTCGTACAAAAGTTGTTTGGTAGGACGGGCTACATCATGTAGTAATAATTGTTTTTTTGTGGGTGGAGTAGTAGAGGAGATCTGAAGGTCAATCTAATTTTCTCAAATGGAATGCTATATTTTTTTCTTCAGAAAGTAAAAGCTGGCACTAAGCAAATCCAAAGAGGTGCTATAATGTAGTATTCTGAGTTCGATAAAGGTAAATCGTTAGCTTATGTAGCTTATGTAAATCGTTATGCCTACCAAACAATTTTTGTACGAATACATTAATAATTTTAATAACTACAATTCCTTCCGAGATATCCTGCTGTACTCACTTAAACGGAACTCCCTGTATATGGGTTCATAGCCAAAATCGAATGGTTATGCGAAAGCACATATATGAGTTCATAGCCAAAATCGAATGGTTATGCGAGAACGCATATATGGGTTCATAGCACTTAAAGGGTTAAAAAGACGAAGATTGCATTGCAACGAATCTGAAAAATTTCATATACTACAGCGTCGTGTAGGTGCAATATGATAATAAAAACGTTTTCCTGCGAATAATCGTGGCAAAACGACTTGCACGCACGCGTTACATTTCTCGACACCCAATTAAGCTGATTGTATCTTCGTAGCGAGTTCTTAAGACCGCCAAAATTCCTTAGAAAATCCTTGCAGGCTGTCTCTCTGAAGAAAAGTAAAACGAAAAAATTCCAGACGAACAAGATTGCCTTCTTAGCTTCGTTCCAGCGAACTAGGAAAATATTGGACGTTCCAGCATAGAGGTGCAATTTAGTAATAGAAACTTTTCCCTGTGAATTAACGTGCAAGTGGAAAGTTCCGCATGGTCGAAGGGAGCAAAGTATCGAACTGGTCCGGAGGTAGATGGAGAAAATGCTCGCGGAATGAAACCGAGAGACTACAGGTAAACGGGATACCCTGAAATTTGAAATTCAATGTTAAAAATACCCTCGACCGCGGTTGGAGCGGGGAGAGTCTGGCCACGCGGATTAATGAACTCCCTTTCGACGATTGCGGACGGCTCCCTGTTAATTGACGTTGAAAGTTTCGACGGAGAACTCCATGGTCAAATGGATTTTCTTTCCTTTTGTGTTCCGGCGCGCCCTCCGTAGAGAAGGATAATATTAGCGAGCGACTGAAGTAATTGAAACGCGATCGGCCGGATTGTATACGACGGCGACGGATAGCCGCGGATAAGGGGTTTCAGACTGCCGCGGAAACTCCATTTTTAACGCGTTCGCCATCCGCCCGCCGAGTAATAGGGCTGTAATGCTCCAAATTTCTGGCAGCAGTCCACAATCGCTTGCTGTCGGAATTTTTACGGGCGCTTTAAGGCCGTCGAGTTTCGGGACAAAATTTTCCGACCGCGTTTTATAACCGCCACCAGGCCCGCTGCTCAAAAATATATGTCCCAGGGAATTATTAAACTGACTCGTAAGATCGCATGTTCGCATACTTTTGATTTTTAATTCTTTCACCTAGATGATTTGTCTTGCTCGCCAACAGGGTCTACATTAAAAATCAATATATACCAGGCCTGTAAATGTGAAATCGGAATTTTCGCATAAGGCTTACTCGCCTAGACTTGGCTCCAACCGAATATTACTTATTTGCAACGATGGGACACGCAGTCGCCGAGTAGCGCTTCGCATCTTACGAAAATGTACGAAAATGGCTCGGTGACAGGTTTGTCTTAAAAGTTTTTTTTTGCATGAATTCACAAATTTTCAGAAAGATAGGAAAAATTTTTATAAAATGAACGTGTATTTTCTATATAAAAATTCCGTTTTCATATTTACATACCTGGTATACATTTGATCAAGGGGTTACTTATTTGTAAAATACATAGTGGCTTTTAAATCATTCAATTCGATTCTATGCATTTATAATAAAGTTTTGTATCTAATTAGATAGTTAACGTTCGATCGTTTTGACGAATGAGCGAGAAAACCTAGGCATTGGTTTTTTTCGCAGAAACTTTACGGGGAGAATCCATTGATACGTATTACCTAACGTGAGTAATTGATATGTATTATCTAACGTGAATAATCCATTGTTCAACGGAATGTAGTGAGATACGATACGATATAAAACGTAAGAAAAAACAAACGAAGGGTGAAAAAGTTAAAGTATCAAATTTAATTGTTCCCGCCATTTATAAAAAGTCACAACTGACCGCGAGAACGTCGCAACTAAACTAAACGGTGCACGGGACGGAAAACGTGCAATCAATTTGGGTATTTTAAAAATTATTTCGACTTTACAGCGATATCGTCGCATACACGATTCAGCAGAATCGAACAATGCCTTCGATACGAAATTTCAACGGAATATACTTTCAAAAATTCGACCCATTTTATCCGCATTGGAATTACATTCCGCCAGTTAACGGTATCGCGTTTCAGGTTTACCCGATTTTCCGCGCGGAACTTTCGAAAAGGCGCATTGAAATTCCCGGCGAGAATCTTTTGAAAACTCGTCGATGCACAAGTACGCGTAGCGCTGAACTTGGTCTCGTTCTTGATGCGCGGCCTCGTTTTTATTCGTCTCCGACCTATGTGCTCCTAGTGTGTCGGTCTTCTCTCTCGTTCATCTGTTTCTAATCACGGAAATTTTTCTGTTTGTCCATGAGACCTTTCGTGCGAGAAAAGCTCGTTAACCATAGGGAGCTATGGACGGAGTACGAGGGAAAAAGGGAGACGGAGTGGGAGAGAGGGAGAGAGAGAGAGAGAGAGAGAGAGAGAGAGAGAGAGAGAGAGAGAAAGTCAGGGTCCGTATGGACGAGAGCTGCAGTGGCTCGGTCAATAAAAAGCACCTCCACCTGCACTGGACTTTTGCTGATGCAAGTTCTCTCGCCCGCTTCCCTCCATTTTCCTTGCGCATCTTGTGCTAAATTCGCGTATCCCTTTTGTATAATGGAATTTCGTGTGACACGGCGCCGAGTCGATACTGTATCTCTTTCTCTCTCACTCTGGCCGCTCTTCAGATGCCGATTACGGATCCTTTTACCGGCGATAGTCGAACCACGGTAGTTGGGACGCGCGACTCGCCTCGCACGCCAAGACAATGCGACGAGATCCGCTCGAACATTTTACGAACCGCTTCGACGCTCTGGCTATTCGGGAATTGATATCGAGACACGCGTGTGTCGCATCGCAGATAGATACAGAGACAGAGAAACGATACTGTCTTTTTGCATCTTTCTCTCTCGTATAGGGAATGGGACGTTGGGCGACGAGTCGCGTTCCAATTAAATCGTTCGAATTAAGTGCGTCAAACGGCGGGACCAGGTCTCATCGAGATGTACACCGTCGACGACGAGCTCGTTTGCGATTGCGAGCTCAAGGGCAAGCAATGCGTACTGAAAGAGTACAGTGAGTATATCGTGCTGTTGTGCGAGAGAAAGAAGCTTCGCCGACTCTAGCTATCCTCCCACCACGCGAACTCGGGGGCAGAACTGTTTCCCCACTCTTCCGCGATCCGCCAATCGGAACGGTTCTTTCCACGACTGTGCATTATTTCTAAAGGTCTGGTTATAGTAAAGAAATTGGACCGTTTATTCGGGAAGCACTTTTTTTGTGAAATTAATTATTTACACTCGAACGACGACTGTAAACTCTTTGGTACGATGCGCTACTGTAGTGGCTTTCACGGATGTTATATTGTATTAAAATGCATCACTGTACTGGCTTGAGCACACGCGATCGTATCACTGATTATTAAAATTAAAGTATACGCATCATCGTATCTTTAACCAGTTAACTGTGGCGATCTCTTTTCAAAGCGCGCATCTATGTGCGTCGCGTAAATCAAGAGTTCTAGCCAGAGCGTACAGAGATGCATGAATGAATGTAAAATTATTTATAATTTTCATTTGTTTGTTTCATTTCGTCTTGACCTCTAAACATTTTAAACATATTAAAATTTACGAATATAATTTAGTTTTCGCCAGAATTACAATTTAAGTATCAAATTGTAATAAAATTTTACGCATGACGGATATAATCGTCATGACACAAAATTCTGCCACATCTCCATGACGGATATAGTCGTTAAACACACTTAACTGGTTAAGGAAAATTATAATTTCGTTATCAAAAACTTCATTCTAATGTGCTCTGCCGCACAGAGAAATCGCCCCGCGCAAAATTCAGCCATACATAAGGGGCTAAAGCTTCGCTAAAAATAGCCATACCATAATTTAAATGAACTTTCACGTCATAGCGTTTACATTTAAAAAGTAGATAAACATCGAACTGTTGTAAGTACGAGTAACATTGATAAACTTCGCATGCACGAAAAGAAACAAACCATGTACTACTGTGGGTTCCTTGACTCCGTGGATCCTACGAACTGTCCATAGATATTAATGAGTGCGTGTCCATGTTATCGATGGAGTAAGTGTGTGTGTAAAGAGATTGATCTGGGATTGAGATGCAGGACATTGCGTTGCCAGTCATGAGATTGCGAAGAGTTCAAGAGGTTGAAGAATGAGTTCAGAGGAAGAAAGAGAGAGAGCGAGTTTATTTATACAGTTTGTGTATACCATTTGTTTTTTTTATTTTCTATAAACTGTTCCAAACAAAAAGATGCCATGATTTTGGAATTAAAATTTGCATCGCGTAAGGTCGCACGAACAATATCGTATTGCGGAAAATCTTGTAAGTGATTGCAAAGCGGTTGTAAACTGCAGCGAAAGGGAAATTGTTTAGTATTTCAATTTCAACGTGCCGTTTACCTACGATAAAATATCTAATTCAATTTCTTGCACAACGCGGGGGAATGTTGTAACGGAATTAGTAAGAAATTAGTTCCGGAAGCGATTCCGAGATACTTCATTTAATTAAACGGGAGGGAATTCGAATAGAAGCGGTTGGTTTCGCGAACAGCGTTAGCGATTCCCTTTTCACCTATCTCGGTCATCCTCTTATGCAAACTCTTTAATATCATTTTGACGTACGTTCCCCGCGAACAAAACGAGCAAAATTACCGTCCCTGATTTGCCGTCTGCACGAGTAGTTCTATGGTGATTAGTTTACGTACTTTACCATTCGATAGGAGACTTTGCTCGGTCATCGAATGTCCCAGAATTAATTATTCGATTCATGTTTGCCGGACAAACTCGCGTTTATAATAGACGAGCCATTTTCATTTCGTTGCAGCTTCGTTCTACAACGAAAGTTTCGTTCTTCTCTTATCTGGTTTTCCTTGAAACGATTTTTGTTCTCTTTTCAAGTAGAAAGTATGTTTGACCCATAGTGGGTCAAACGACCCGTTTTAGATTTTCTATTTTACTATTATTGCGATTACAAAATTCTAAATAAATTATATCTTGCCATTTTTATAAGATAATGTACACTTAATGTACAGGGTGTCCCACATAAATGGGAACACCTAAATATCTTTCGTATTTACAGTCCTATCAGAAGACTTCAGAGGACAAAGTGACACTATTGCAGGGGGCAATATAATGGTGAAGAAAAAAATGGTTTATGTCGTGTTTTTTTAATGAAATTTCGAGGTCACCGATATTTTTTAAAATGGAATAGTATATTTTTCTTACGATAGCATGATAGTCAATAAAAAACTGAATTTAGTGGATACCACCTTTTTGACCTTGAAATGACCTTGAGCAAGAATAACCATGCTGAAGCGGATGAAACGTGGAAGTTTAAAACTTACGTGTTTCAGCAAAGATTGCGCGTTGTTTATGTCGGATTGACCTTTACATATCATAATAAATGTTCGAAATAGTTTTCATAGTAAACAGCGTATGTTTATGTTAGAGTATGTATCATTGAGATCGTTAACGGAAGGTTAATCGGTTAGAATAAGTACGTTGTTCCTTCTGCATTATTCGAGTTCGAAACGTGAAAGTGATAACAATGCGTTATACTGTACAGGAACGAATCGATATGGTTTTCAGTTATGGCGAAAGCCACCAATCTTTGAGGCAAGCAGTACGTTTGTATCGTGAAAAATTTGTGAATCGTATTTGTCCTTCGTTACACGCATTTTCCGTCATGGTAAAACAATTTAAAAATACCGGTAGTGTAAACCCACAACGCCAGAGGACATGCGGCAAAGGATTACTGCAGCATGTGCTTCAATTACGTCTCATGAAATCGACAATGCCTACAGATCATTTATTAAAATATTGCAACATTGCATAAATGAGGATGGTCAACATTTCGAACATTTATTATAATATGTAAAGGTCAACCCGACGTAAACAACGCGCAATCTTTGCTGAAACACGTTTGTCTTAAACTTCCACATTTCATCCGCTTCAATGTGATTATTCTTGCTGAAGGTCATTTCGAGGTAAAAAAGGTGGTATCCACTAAATTCAGTTTTTTATTGTCTATCAAAATATACTATTCCATTTAAAAAAAAACATCGGTGACCTTGAAATTTCATTAAAAAAACACGACATAAAAAATTTTTTCTTCACCATTATATTGCCCCCCTCTAATAGTGTCACTTTGTCCTTTGAAGTTTTTTGATAGAACTGTAAATACGAAAGATATTTACGTGTTCCCATTTATGTGGGACACCCTGTATAATGAATTCTTAATAGGTTTAGCGTTAACGAACGGCATGCGCTTAATTGAACGTTCCGTCGGTTAGATTTACAATTTCTCTGACAGTTACACTGAAAATTGTCAGACTATTATTCGAAACAATTCGTACATGACAAATGTTTGTAATGAAGAAGTTGGTAAACATTGAAGCGTTGCCGTACGATTAATAGTAATAAATTTGATATGCACGAAAGGAAATGAACCACGTGCAATGAAATTATTTTAATACAGAAAAATGTTTCGAGTTAGGAATTAAAATTGCTTGGAGTGTAAAGGGTTAAGTTTCCGGAATACAACAGTAATTCTGCTTATCGTTACAAAGTCTGCACTGTACAAAGATAAATGGGACGCTACACGGTTTTATTTTGCAGCGACGCGTGTCGCAGCTACTAATTGTTCGCGACCTTTCGCTGTGTTACAGAATTTTGTTACTTGTTGGTAAATACATTACGAAGTTGTAGTGAAAATAAAAAACGGGAAAGCGATACGCGATCGCGTGGCTCGATGTTAAGTAAAATTCGATCATTGCTGTTAGCGGCCGAGGCAAATCTTATTAACAGATAACGAAGCTTTTAAACACTGCACTCAGATAATGTACAACCCTTAAGGGCGTTGTCGATTCATTCTTCGCGCTCGTTCCATTTCAATATCTATACAATTTTCCGATGAAGCCGAACCTTCCGTTTTCTTTCTATCGAAGACAATAAAGAACAACGTTGACGTTCAAATAAACATATTCAATATCAGAATTTCCTATTCGTATTGTAATGTAAAAATTTTCAAGTGTTTCTTTTCATTAAAATTGAAATTAGTTCACCGTAATTGTTCGTTTCTCTTTGAAAACTTTCCTTATTTATGGGACTTTCTTTGGTCTCTCCTGTTTGGGTTTATTTACCGGTCTTCTGTTCTCATCGCAATATATTAAAATACACAGCATGGCGGGAGAATAAAAGTATGAAAAGAACCATGCTTTGCGAGCGAACCGTTCCCTAACAAAAGGTTTGCAAGTTTCCGCCAATTGAATTGTGAACAGCAGCTTCTGGGCGTGTCTCGAGTCCCCTTCCACCTAAAGTCACACTATCGTGGGGAGCTTCGCTACACGGTTGGTCTGACTTTTGATTTGCTTTTGTGTCAAAACGATCTGTCCGCTTTTCACGATTCTTTTTACATCATTGTTTCTGTTGAGATCTCTTGGAATCTGCGACAATGTAAGTAATATATCTAATGTAAAATATTTCTAGAAATATTTCTGTCTACACGAGTTCATTAAAAAAATCTATTTGTCGCCCGTTGTCTTCGGTTAAATTACACCATTCGCGACACACCTTCGCATTTTGAGGTTCAATTCGATAGTTTTGTCGTTATGCACTCCGGGACAAAGGGATAGCACACCTTATATTTTCCCATATATTGTATTAAAAGCTGATTAACACGGTGACTGCCGAGCGAATTTTATGTAATTCAAACGAGTTTCATTTATTTGATTCATACAAGTGATCAGTGTTGTTCAAGAGAATTGTTAGTTACTGTATAACGAAGCTTTCACTTCATATTAGAATCTGGTTAACTTTCACGATACTAAACCGGCGTGCAATGCCATTAATTTAATGATTATCACTGTTAAACGATGCAATGGCGCCGGTCACCGGTGACCACCGTGGCATTCAACGTGTTAAGATAGATATTTTCTTTTACCGATAATTCAGAGCATGTCTGTGTATACAATTTACGAAATATCATCCACAACATATACTTCGACAGGATTCTAACGCAAAAAATGTAAATACTATTGTTTGCAAGCAGACCAAAATGATAGCACATATAGTAGATCTACGCTTTCCAGTAATATTATTTCGTGTTGTATATTTGTTCAAAAAAGGCGGAATATTATAAAAAATGGGTCGGGGACAGAGATTGAACGCGTGTGAAAGGGACACTATAATAAAATTTAAAGAACAACAATATTCAGTGACAAAAATAGCAAAAATTATGAATAGAAGTGGAAAAGTAATAATGAATTTTTTGAAAAATCCGGGAAACTGATAAAAAGAAGCGTTCCGGACGTCCGCAAAATCTAAATACCCGGGAACGACGTGCAGTACCAAGAGCAGCATCAAACTCTAAGATGACTGCAAGGCAAATTGCTCAAAGCGTTGGTGTAGACGCTAATATAAAGAATGTGAGACATGTTTTACAAAAATGCAAATTCATAACACAAAGAAAATTGAAGAAAAAGCCTTGGTTAACTGTGCAACATAAGATGAATCGATTACTATGGTAAAATGGAAATCAAATTTATAACAGGAAAAATGAATAGCAAAATGTATTTGAAAATGATTAAGGAACAAACAAACACGTACGCCACCAGAATTGCTGGAGAGAAGTTTATTTTTCAGCAGGATAATGATCCAGTACACACTGCAAAAGTAGTAAAAGACTACTTTTCTCGAGAAAAAATTTGCGTTTTGGATTGACCAGCAAGGTCATCCGACCTTAACATTATTGAAAATTGTTGGGGAAATCTTGCCTGAGCTGTATATGGAAATGGCAGACAATTTTGAAATATTGCCTAATTAAAAAAATGTATTTAAGATGAGTGGGAGCAATTAAAGCAAAAAACTATTAAAAAGTTGTATAAATTTTTGCCAAAGAGAATGATGGCTGTTATTAAATGTAAAGGAGGAGTCACAAGATATTAAGCTTTAAATATAATTCGTTGATTTATTGTTGTACATAATTTTAAGTTAAATGTGTTATCATATTGTCCCACTATAATTCCTTAAATGTTCTGTTATTTTTTTTAATAAAATTGTATAAACTGGCGAAATTCAATTCAATTTCATTTGTGTATGTTTGAAGAGGTATTTTGCAAGAATGTTTAAAAACCTAACTTTGGTTGGAATGTTAAACAAATAAAAATTACGTTAATTTTAAAGTGTGCTATTTTTATCCCGGAGTGTATGCAGAGTTCTTGAAGCCGCGATATTATGGGAGATGCTTCAGGAGAAAATGCAGCACAGATTGCAAAGTTAAATCGTAAACGGAGCCTGTTCGCTGGGATGGAAATTTAGTCCCTCGGATATAATTTACCGCGTATATTTTATGCTCTTAGCTATCATTGGATTACAGGGAATGTTTATGTTTAGGTTAACCCAACGGTAAATATTATCCGTTTTTTTTTAAATCATTGTATTTCGTCTGCATTTTATTGAAACGTTGATTTCTGCATTTATGCCAATTTGTTTCGCTGTTGATTTTCATTGTTTCCTATTGAACTATCATCGCTTTATACGCGTGAATTGAAACATATTTTCGATCGGCCGAGCCCTTCGGAAACATCTCTTGCCCCTCAAGTGAAACGATAACAACGGCTTGTATCTTTTAGAATCTCATTAAAGTCTTAGAATCTGTTTTGTAAGAAAGTTTCTCGATACCTGTTAAGTTTCTTGTGATCTTTCGATGCACCGTTCCGATGCAACGATCGACGAAGTTTCCTGCTCTTTGAATCGTCGTATGCACAATTAGTTTCATATTGCACAGTAGTTGATTACACTCCGACAGTTAAAAACATCATTATAAAATCAAATAAAAACGTGGTTCGCTCGACGACTGTGCAGCGCTTGTGGCTTTCTGTCCGAATTGTAAAAGCTGTTCTTTATAATTCTGTTGGTCTATGGGATCCAGCAACCATAAGCCGGATAATTTGGAATTAATTATTGATCGCAGCCGCGAACAATGTCTGAGGCGCAACTCGCCGGCATTGTATCATCGAAGCACGGTTTTTCTACACTGGAAAAACTTCGACGCGTAATTTATCGTGCACGGGTGACAGGCTGCAACTTTCCTGTGCCGATTATGTAAAAAAACAAGATTATGGTGATTTATGATGGAAGTGAAAGGTATATTTCATACATACCTAACGACAATTTCGCTTCGAGACGAGGTGGAGCTGTAACGATCGATTTTTCCGGTTAAAAATAGATTAGGTGATCAGTTTTACGACATCGATCGAAAGTTGTTACGTCGTAACAATGTTTAAATATACTACAAAACATACACATTTTCCCGTAGATTTAATTTAGGCACCCGGTGTATTTTAAGCCAAGGCACTTGCACTTTTCCACTGTCATAAACCATCGAAACCTTCCCCACATCCAACATCTTGCAATCAGGTGCAAGGAAAATCCTGAACAACTACCTGCGATCGCGCCGGTCGACCGAGTGATCATTGACCCTGATTTGCGCGCCAGTCTCCAAATTTTTTATAAACACCACGCATTTATACCCTACACCCTGTTCTCAATCCAATACAAATCATTCATCGGCATATTAGAAATTGCGCGTTTCAAGGCCCAAGGTTCTGGGGTAAGTGCCGTGGGGCTCATCACAGTCCTCTTTTCGTTGTTTACAACCAGAGTTTGAAACGGAAAAATCTGAAAATAATACCTAACATGTGGCATAGTATCCGAAATGTGTCAGAATTTTTTCAGAATTTTTAATTAATTAGTTAATTAATAAATAGGTAAAATGTGCCAGGAAATCGTTTTTTTATTTTTCTCAATAACTACCCTTACAGATGAGATATGGGGCTGAAACTTTGCAGACGGGGATCTTTTTGGGTAGGCTATCACATATTCCAAGCTCGATCAAAATATCGTCGGAGGCGAAAATCACCTCCAAACCCGGCCATAGCTTTTATCAACGGAAAAACACCCGTTCGGTCATTCTCACCAAATCTTCTCGTAAAAAATGCGTCGATGCTAACAGGCATTATTAAATTTCCCTGTAGGAATGATTCATACAAGGTCGTCGGAAACCTATTTCCCGGTTAAGCGTTTCCATCCACCGTGTCCGCACGATTCCTTTTTTTCACAGTTTTGCGATCAGCCGTTTATTTAATGGAGGAACCGATAAATATTTCAGGAAAACGGAGGATCGGGGATTCGATCTAGCCCCAGAGAACGCCCGGGAAATTCGACACGCGACGAATCGTCTCGTTTATCATCCCCCGGAACGTATTACAATCCATAAGTTATGTAATGGACCGCCTGCCCGTTGACGCTCTGGATAATGTTTCGTGAACGGTAAAGCATAACCACGGGGACGCGGATCCACGCGCATCGGAGTGTCGAGCAGAAAATTATTGACACGGCCTGTCGATAACATCGCATTGGATAAGATCCGGCGTGTTAGTGTTTCGCTTACTGGAGCGAAGTCGAAAATTTCAACCGAGTCTGGACAGACTCGTAGGAAGAGGTTGCCTTATTTCGGCCCCTGCCCGATACTCGTCCTTCCTGAAAGTAAATCATTCGCGAATAAGGAATATCCATTAACCAGAGGAGAGGGCTGCGAGAACGCGAAAATGTCGAGCCTAATCGGATTCTCGGAAATATTAACCCTTTGCACTCCGAACCGTTCTGGACGTTGGCTATCAGCTACTCGGCGCTACTTTGTGGCAGAAACGTGCATTTACAGACCCTCGTATTATTTAGTATAGTTTTGGAACCAAATAACATATTATAATGATATTGGATTTATGTGAATTGCTTGACATCGAGAAATTTATATTTGCAAAAAAATCAATATTTTATTTTTTATAATTTTGTACAGTGTGATAAACCTTGACCCTTAGCACTCCAATGGCTCCTCTCGGGAGACATTAAAAATTGCCAAACTATTATTCGAAACAATTTTTACATCACTATGTTTGCATTTGACAAATCGGTAAATATTAAAGTGTTCCACCTACAAGTAACAGTAATAAACTTTATAGGCACGAAAGGAAATAAAACGTGTATAGTAGAACTATTCTAGATTAAAAAGTGTCTCGATGTTGGAATTAAAATTGCTTGGGATACAAAGGGTTAAAACACTCCCCAATATGCATTGCAGGCTGATTTGTGCACGTTTGACAATAATAAATCATTTGACGCCTGCCACCAGGTGTTTTCCTGTCAGAACAAACAATGCAATCCCGTTCTCTTTGTCCCACATCGTGAATATGTAGTTTATTATCTAATCTATTGTCCGCAGAATATGTGGATGGACGCGTTCTCGATTCACGAAAATCATCACAAAAAAATGGATAAATACATGAGTTGAAAATTTCTAATTGTTATTACTAACTCGCAAAACGATATTTACCAAAAGAACTTATTTACGCGAATAGCGAATAGCGACTCTGGGACATCGGTAAAATTTATGCTATTACTATGATTACTTAATTATATGTTACTACTGTAGGATCTTAGGAAAAATAAAGGAAATTCGCCACGGCAAAGCTCGAACCCGCATTGCTTATTGCAGAGACTTATGGAGCCTTCAGACTTTCCTTGTTCTCCATACATATTAGGTCTGGAGAGTTGTGATCCTATTACTCGGTCGTCCTGCAACGTTGTTCGCTCTCGGATATCTGTCACAGCGTCGTCATCGTCTTCTTGCATATTTTGGCCTCACTCCAGCGGCCATCGACTCGGATCGTCATTAGTTTCGTTAGATTTTGGAAATGTCGTCCTATTACCACCCTACAACCCCTTCCTAGCAGTTTTTCTCTCTGTCATGTGCTTTCGTTTTGCAAGTGCCTCTTCGCTCGCGTGCGACCACTCTCACAACGCTCGCGCGTTTCGTCGTCGTTGTGCCACAATCGATGTTCTCCCCGCCCTGGTCCGAGCCCATAAATGTACAATCTGTAGGGAAAACGGAACGTAACATAAACCCTGCGTCTTTTCTGATCGTTGCCGATCAACCATCTCGCGGACCCATGGATTTCTCCTATTTCTCTTAATTTCTGTACGCATTTGGTCTGTGTTGCGCCGAGTCCGCGAACGCGATTTCCGCAGATTACTCGAATGCGTGTGTTCGGCGTCATAATAGGGCTCAGCAGCGACAGTGAGCCGTAGTCTAATGCACGTCTCACCGCACTTGTGAGGTGATGTGAGAAATGAAAAAGGGGCGGTAATCGGTTGACCAGTACATGAGTTGTATTTGTAACCACTTCGGTACGGCGCCCATCGGCCACGGAACCTTGTCCACAGCCGAGTGTCGACTTTAGTCGACGGCCGTGATATGACGGCCAGAAGATCGACTGGCAAAAATTCGGGGACCTTTGGATAAAATGTGCGAAACATTTAAAAAAAAATTTTCTCCATTCATGAATTTATGCATTAATGAGAGTCTGTTACTTTTTAAGGAACGATTATTTTTCAAGCAATATATACCATCCAAGCGAAATAGGTTTGGGATATAATCATTTGTATTATACGATTGTTCAACGGGATTTGTTTTAGATATAATTGTTTATACCGGCTCAACTTCCGAGGTGCAAGCATTTTCTCCAAAATTAGGTAAAACTGGCAATCTTGTCGTATGCAACCTTATTTAGGAAAGGATCATCAATTATTCGTACAGTCCGCGACAATAGAATAGCACACCCCGTAAAATTTGTTAATTCTTATTTATTAAATTATATTTTTATACTTTAATAAATAAGAATTAACAAATTTTAC
>CM052082.1:4898945-4954875 GCA_028453745.1 Agapostemon virescens | reverse complement strand
GCCAGAAAAATTACAAAAAGGAGATTTTAGTTTTAGATCATTAGGAAATTTGCTCGCACTGAAATGGCACGACAAACGCGAAGTTTGGATGTTGTCCACGAGTCACTCAGCAGAATATAACGATTGTCAAAAGAAAAATTATCGAACGGGTGAAAATATTCAAAAGCCTTCATGTGTTATAGATTATAGCAAGTCGATGGGTACAGTTGACAAAAGCGATGCAATCATTAGTACGGTTTCAAGCACAAGAAAAACACTGAAATGGTACAAGAAATTCTTTTTTCATTTACTAGACGTTTCAATATGGAATGCATATTGTTTGTATAAATTTAATACAAAAAAGAATATATTAATGTCTGAATATCATTTAGCGTTAATAACACAACTTCTAGAGCAGTACTCGGAATCGAGGGAATACAATTCTTGTACTCCGTCAGCAAATCTTAGGCGTTTCGAAGAAAGACATTTTCTAGTGCTGTACGAAAGTGATAAAACAAAAAGGGAAAATACATTGAAAAGATGTATCGTGTGTTCAAAGGATAACAAAAGGCGTAGTACTAGGTATTATTGTAAACAATGCAATGTTGGCCTATGTGTAGTCCCATGCTTTGAAATGTATCACACAAAACAATAACATTTATTGCAATATGTATTAAAAAAACTTGCGATATGAATAAAATATATTCTTTATGATATGAATAAAATAAAACAATAATTTTGAATTAAATTTTCTAATTTTTCACTTATCAAAATAAAATTGTGAACATTTAGAAATATCGTAATAAAAACATCTGCTTTCTTGATTTACATTACAAGTAATGTCCGTCTGTAATGAAAAAGAAGCTTTCGGTGTTTCAAAGCTTTCCTCATCACAGATCAGTAAAAGAGCAAGACAGATTCACTGTCGATGCACGAAGCAGCATGCGGACGGTAAGTGCCGGCTGTGCGCGTTCATCTGTGGCCGTCGACTATAGTCGACGCTCGTACCGAAGTGGTTAACTTATAAATGAATGCGTAAGTATAGTAAATCATCGTCGTAACGCGTGGTATTCAAACAGCGCGTATGGCGTAACAGTAAAAACAGCAGCGAGAGCGTCGCAGTGCCCAAATACTTATACTAGTGCTTACTGATGGGGGGAACATCCATCACCAATGAGCATGTACAACGATCTATGTGAACCATGATTGGTTTTTTAATTTGCCGCCCTGCACTGATGGGGTGAGTCTAGCATCGAATTTTCTTCAAGACGGTACGTCCCTGGTATTGTCCCGACGATAGTCGCGCGCTCGGTAATGTCCGGTGGTGCACATCTGAAGGTTTATGGTACGTCAATTGCTATTGAGTACAAAGTCGACGTCACGGCCGTGCACGTATCCATAAAGGACAACACTAATAAATGTTCGTTCCGAGTTTTGATAAATACTACCTAACGCATCTGGTATTCAGCTGAATTGGTTCCTCAAAAATAGCGGAACGTCAGAGCCTGTGTCATAAACCTCTTCATTCATTAAAAATATTCTTAAGGCGCTGTCGCGTCTTAACAGCGTGGACGACGAATCGATGCGCCGGTATTGTAACGACAGCTTTATTTTATCGTTGAATTAAAAGTGTTTCGTGGTATAAAAGTATCGTTGGCGTTTACGAGCAAAGGTGTCTCGGTGTCTGTGTCCGTGTAATTTGAAAGATCCCGGAACGAAAGATATCGAATTGGTCATTACGACCAACGCTGGTAGGTTGAGCGTGAATATACGCTTAAATAATTCGTTTAATAATCTTATTCCCAATTTCGATCGAATATTTTTTGTTGCGGGTGGTAGTTCGTCGAAGTTCGGAAAGCTCCGGTGCGGTCATAAATCAATTTAGGGATGGAGGCTCGAAAATGTCGGCTAAAGTCGGTTAAGCTCGACCACGAATTCGCCGCGAGTAACGTTTCAGCCTTTAGTCTCTTAATAAGTTTCCAGTCCTATCCATCGAAATTTGACGGTAGGTCGAAGGGATAGGCTCTAACTTCTTTATGGCGCACTTGCGGCTGCGAACCAGTTGTTCGAGAGCTTTAAGCGCTGGTAATTTACCAGCTTACGGTTGAGGAGTTTGAAGAGCCAGCGAATCGCTTCGTTCTCGCCGATGTTGCTCCTGTTGGCTGTATTTTTAACATTTCCGTGAAACTTTATGCATCGTTAAAAATATTCGGTGCGTTTATTAACATTTATTTGCATTGGTAATATTTGAAAACAGGGGTTGGTTCACCGATTTGCAAGTGTTTTACGTACGAACAACCGAAAGTTAAATATCGGTGTAGGGATGGTAGCGATTCGAGCAGAATTATTCACTAGTGCGTTCGGTAAATGGAATTTGCAGTTTTCAAGAATATAAGAATATATTATATCGGGCAAACATTGATAACATCTCTGGCACGTTTTCACTGTCTTGCTTACATGGTTGCACTCCTTCTGCAGGGGCATGTGTCTTTGTTACATCTGTACCGTCCAGTCCGAACCGAGTAAAAGTCTCACGTATCTCGTGAAAGAACTTCATACTTATCTTGATTACTATCGTAGCATCTCTGAACTCTTTTCACCTATAAACATTCGTCAAGATACACGCGTCTTGCAACGATTTGTTTTGTCCGATGTAAAGTTAAACTATCCATTCGAGACAAACTCGAAAGCATTTTTGCTCTACTTCATCTTTCGAGCACAAAAGCAAAGATTCGTGCAAAGAAAACTAACATGCTGTGCGCTTTTCGAGTGACCGAAAATGATTGCCTCGTTCGGGAGTCCCTTATTCAGAGGTTCCGACGGGTCACATTGAATTTCATTTGAAAGTGGTCGCCGCGTTGGCGTAGTTTCAATCGACGCACGGCAAAACCCGACGAGGCGAAATGATCGGTCAGTCATTCGGTTCAAAAGGAAACAGAAGATTAATTGTTGCACGCAGTTGATCGATGGAAGCATATATCAAATTAGCCGGGATCGTTTTTCATTCGACGGATAAAGCGGAGCTACTTGTATCGACGGTGAATAGATAGTTCGATCGCCGCAACGAACGATATTTAAAAAGATCTACGACACGGCGGTGGTCTCGAGAATTTCTCTTCCCTTGCTCGCGATTCAAAATTTTTGCCGGGCGTGATGAAAATCTGTATTCTTGAATATGTTGCGAGAAATGCAAAATTTAAAATGAAAAATCAAATAGCACCTTGACAAGCACTATCTTTAACCGAATTCTGGCGAACATCGATCATTTCGCGTGTAATTTTACAATTAAAACATAAAATCTAATACGATGACTTTAATATTAAATCAGCGTTTCAATTAACACGTTGAGCGCCACGCGAATTCGTAAGGAAATCCCCGCCAGGCCACGCGCGCTGCTTAGTATTGCGGTATAGCAATGTGAAGCGCACTACTAACAGACTGAAATTTATTCGATACAGATGTGTAAATATATTAGGATCATTGTTTTTGATCACAGTAGAAAATATTTAAGTTTAGAAGGAAATGTTTATAGACATTCATTCAACGCGTTATGCGCCAAGTCTATTTTGTTTATCGTTCGGCCCGCTGGATAAGATTTCATCGAAATCGGCCTTTGAACTATTATTCAGTACTACAGTTCTAAATAGTTACATTTTATATAAAAATATTAAAATTACTGAATTCCGGAAAAAAATGAGTAGTACACCTTACAAGTTGAGCCGAGAAGAAGATAAATCCATCTGACAGTATCACAACAACTTCTAAAAAACAACGACATAAACTGCAAAAAAACCTGGAAAAGTCTCTGCAATGCGAGAATATTGTAAATCATGTTACGGAAAAAAATGTAACACAATATGGCCAATAAAATAAGTAAACGAGTTGTCACATTTTGTGATACCTGCGAAGGTCAACCATTTTTATGTTTACCGTATTTCAATAAAATCCATTAAAGTGTCTTAATGTAACCTCGTAATAAATAAAAATTAAGTAAATTTTAGTGTTAATTATTGTAAAATATTTTATTTCCCGATTTCTTTGAATACTTCGATCGCACAATGCAAATACGTTGTCCAAAATACCCCAAAAAATGTCATTTCGTTGATGTTATTATTTGCTATACGATAGCAGGTTGTTGCTGGCATGTAGTTAGAAAATTTCATTTCAGCCAGTTTTTCAGTAACAGAAAAATATTGTTCCGACGATAACTCGGAACCTCGAGACGACGGTGGGTTTGAACAACCTAATTATCGAAAATAAAAAAACAGGAAAATGTCCAGTGTCGTTCATCGGGACACGACGCAGGGTAAACACGTTTCAGGGCGTTGTCGTTGTGCCTTTTCCCTCGGAGAGATCGATCGATCGCAAAGTTGCCCACCCACGTGTATCGGCTGCGGTCGTGTTGCCGCCAGCTCGACACTGGGTTAATGACTCGGACAGTAAATGACAAGACGATCGAGTCATTGTCATGCGGCGAACTAGAGGGCACCGGGTCCGAGCCTTTTGAGGAGCGGAAACTTCAATTTCACGCTGGGGGAACACGAATTGCGCTATCGCAGAGAAAATCGACGCGACGACTCGCGCGATCGCGAGCGAGTAGCTATTTTCCACCGGGAGGAGAACGATCGACGACGGGACGCTGCAAAGTGGTCTCGATCGAACAATTTACTGACATTTTGGTAGAATTTCCAAACTATATCGACGCCTCGATTTATGCGAAACTTGTAGGACCGTAGGCGATTAGAATTTTGGCGTTTCCACATTTACCCTCTGCTAAGGGGGAATACACTTTAGAGCGCCTAAAAACTAGAAATTTTTGGGAATTGTTTTCTCAATAACTACAAAGCGAATCATTCTCAAACTTTCATGATATTATGTTCTATATTTAAACAATACAAAAAATTTTCTATTTTAATGATTAATGTATTTCTTTTCGCAATATTTATAAAGCTTCACAGCTCCGCGCCACGCGCATCGTCAGTTTGTGTACATCCTAGATCCTCCAATTTTCATCTGAAACAGGAAAAGAAAAGTTTTTTTTAATCCTTATAAAATTATCTCGTCGATGAACTAAAAAAATTCTAACAAAAAGTACAAAAATGCAAAAATTTTGAGCTGTATTGAAAAAGTTACGATTTTTCGCTAAAAATTTCGAATTTATAATGTAAATTGAAAGGAAAAAATGCAACTATTTAGGAATTTTTTTAGTTCATCGACGACATTTTATCATTACCTAACGAAAAGTCGCCTTAGGAGCTCAATTGGTCCAATAGATCGTTCTGTATCGTGTACACAAGATTCAGAAATATGATATTGAGAAAAACGCGTTTAAAGTTTTTCGACTGTTAGAGTAGTAGTTATTGAATACTTACTTCTGGAGGAAACTAATCCGCTCTACCAGAGCCATATATTAACCTTCTGTGGCTTCAAAAAATTCATTTTGCTCCATTTGGTGCATCCTACGAGAGATTCGTGCCTGTTTTGTACTGCTTTGTCTGCGGCGTTCTTGTCTCGTTATGCGCTGCGCGTCATACGTATCGGCAAAGAATTTACATTGTTGCCCGATATTAATATTTAATACATTCATTATTTTTAATATAGCTGAGTAGCCCTCGTTAAAAATGTCAGCCACAATAAATGCGGAGTTTTCGATCATTTTTGCTCTGGAATTTAGACGCTTTGGATTTAGGCGCCAAACCGTTGAATTGAAACTTTCATTGCAATTCTGTGTGTGTCCACCTAGACACCTGGTTAATAAATCCTCCTTTGAAAGTTCTTCATATATCAGTTTTAAATGTTTAAGGACATCTGGGTGAAGTGGTCTAGGATGATTAAAATTATCTAATTCATCTTTCGCTTCAGCTTTGCGCCACTTGCACCTGACGCTTACCTGTTCGGCTAGCTGTATCTCCCAAAATACATAAAATTTTGCTCCGTAACTTTATACACGTATTCTAGTCACATACTGGAATCAATTTCAAACAAAAAAAAGACAATCGAATATTTTCATCTTATAAAGTGTATTCCCCCCTTAAGGCTTCGTTCACTGTAGTGAATGAAATCCTCTGAATATTGCACTTAGTGTCTACTGACTTTGAAGGACCACCCACTAGTGTGGAACTGAATGACTTTAACTCGTGAGAGACGTTCAACTTGTAGGTTTTGGTTGAAGTTTATTCTGCGTTTCTGTACCGTACAAGTTTCAACATGAGCGGTTTGATCGAATCTGATTTGTATGGACACATTGGCTGCTCATATACTACTTTCGTGACCAAGTATTGGCCAATGGTGGTGCTGGATTTTTGTCCATTGTTTGAAGCGTTAAGGGTAGTGGGAGCGCGGATTTTCCCGGTCGGTGGTGACGTAGGCTCGACGACGGGTGTCGACAGGTAAAACGTGAACGGTCTAATATGTTTAGACTGTTGCAAGACCTTCGAACGTTTCAAACGATTGTACATTTTTTTGCGAAGAGAAACATACTTTGAAAGAATCGTTGATTTTCATAAGAGATATTAACGGTTGAACAGCCGAATCAACAACAATCGAAAACTTAAAATCTATAACACATAGTTACTCTTCGAACTTCTTATATTCTCCATGATCTCGACTAAATTTAGTGCAATGAATATATCAACGTACAAGTTTATTTTTAAGCATGGACAAAATAATTCTGTCACCCATATGTGGGTGATATAGCAGTCAAAGTGTTAATTATAGCGAAAGGAACAACCTCGTCTCGTACCTCGCGTATTTTCGGTTCGGGCGAAATATTGGCTAAAGCGGTCGCACATGCTATATACCGTGTGACGTCAAAGTGTAAACATTGGACTACGGTGGCTTAAAGTGTGAGAATGGGTGGTTCAAGCGAGGGTTCGGTGTAGTTACGAAGCAGAAATTCAGGGGAATAAAGTTATCGGTCTCTTTGTCGTTACCGGGTTTGTCATGTGACATTCTGGCAAATGCATAAGTACAGAGAAAACATGTTGTCGGTGCTGGCCCATGACGAAGGAGAGGGTCGTCGCCGTGGAACGAGTAAGGTAGAACGGGAGATACGTCTCCATGTTCACGAGGTGTCGACGTTCGAACTGCTAGCCCGAGCGAATCTGGACATGCTCGGGTCTGATGTTGCTTGTGTTACCGTGAACTCGGTTGATTTTACTAAGGATCGCCGTATATTAACCCTTTTAGTGACGGGCGAAAAAGGGGTGCCTGTGCGAAGATAATCGGCCGAATTTCACGATTTTACTAGGATTTGGAAAAAGGCTCATAAAAAACAAACGAAAAGCAATATTTACATAATTCAAAAAGCAGTGTATTAAGGACGAAATAGAGAATAAAACTGTTGGGATCCCGGGTGGAGAATTTACACCAGTTATTATAACACTAACTTTATTTTAAGTGAAACGTTCGTACTCTCGGAATCAGATTAACGTGGAACATACGTAATACGACACGGTCCGTTCTAATCTGCTCTGCCGTGGGTTTTTCGGGGCCTTTATACATGTTATGGTAAACTGAAAAAGGGGAGGAGAGATAACTAGCCCTTAGCTACGGGGTGACTAATTTGGGTATCGCTTCGATTTTGGACGGATGACGGACAGAGAAATGACGCATTCGAAAATAAGTGATTCACCCTTATCGCATGAATCGCTACCTGGAGATTCTAATAATTGGGCGGGTAAACAGCTGTGTGTCTAACAAAACAGTGACGCTAATTTTTCTATATTCATTGAAAATTACATAAATAACAAAGGTATAAGAAGTTATCATGTTTACAAACATTGTAATGGAGCATAACGTAGGTACTCCGGAACACTTGCCGAGAAGCCGAAATAATTCAGAGAACTTTTAGCTTCGATAACTTCTTAACGAATAAGTTTAGGGCATAAGTATGTTAGTACTTTTATGTAGAGCACAAGAAACTGCATCGATTGGTGCAGTCAAAAATATAGGTTTCTATTTAAAAAAAATATGCAGTTGCATTTTTCTGATGCACCGATGCACAAAAGTGCATAAAATTAGTTGCATATTATGCACCGCCTGATACCATTTAACTTCTACTTATAACATTTTCTTCTATTCTCAACCATTTAGGAGGTACAGCCTGTTTCAGTTGCGTGGGACACCCTGTATACTTTGCATTTCCAATATACTATACACAATATACTACTTGGTGCCACAATTTCATCATCGTCACTATGTGCTACATCCATCTGATCAAGTATTCGGATTAATTCGGCTTCATCCATGACGGTGTATTTTTTATAAAAGGTCGGTGGCAAAATTTTAGAAATCGTGTGTTGATAATTATAGGTTTATCAAAAACAAAAATGTTTCACAAAAGTGGAAAACAATGGCAATAACAAAATTGACGCTTTTCGAACTGTTAGTGCGACGAAATGTACTGCTCACGACAACGATCAAGGAAAAACTAACTGGTCCTACGTCTCGCTGCCCCAATGCGATCTTATTTCGTGACAGCTCTCAAAGAGTTGTTTATAAATAAGAATTCAATGAGCTGTCGACATGTTCCGATAAGGGTCCAACGACGCCACCCGTGTTGAATTTCTACCGTATCGCTCTCGCGAATAAATAAGCAGTCTCAGCCATCAACTGGCATAGAATATAAGGGAAAGTTAAACCGAAAAACTATTTATTTTAATTCTCTCGTAATGAAATTAGACCATTTATAACGTATTATAAATTTATTTTGAGATAGAGTTCTCTCGCAATGCGAATAGTAAAGCGCTACAAGGTGCGGGCCGATATGTCGGCCTCCGGCACTAAAAGGGTTAAACTTTTTACGCTTAGCTTGATGAAACACTGATTTTATTCAAGCCTGGCAATGTGCCGTAACACAGGCTTTGCTATAGAGTAACTTGGCCTCGGTGTTTTTGGGGTCTTATATACAAAACGGATGTTTTCCCTGCTGGGGTAGAAAGTTTGGAATAGCTGAGTCATGGGGATGGCACAGAGTTTGCGGGTGATTCGTTGTATGAGGTATCGGGACCCTGGTCGAGCAATGGGGCCTTTTTTTCCAGGGGTGGGGGACATGCTGTTACGCCCCCCCCCCTCTCGTGTGGGGGGGGGTAGTGTGGAACTCACCAACGGAACCTGATAACGGCCACGGTCCTACCAACTGAAACCCCCACCCCTTGGGGGTGGCAAGCCATTCCCGTCTTCTTCTGGGTCGTCAGGGGGGCACCCACGGGTCTACTATTCGCATTTCTCACGGGTGCCCCCTTTTATTCGACTAATCCTTTCGTCTTCCTTCTCCTCTCCTATTCTTTTCTATTCTCTGGTTTCTCTTCCATTCTATTGTTGAATTCCGAGTCGCAGGTTTAATAACAACACTTTTTAAAGAGGTTTGAGGTTTATTTAACACGTAACGGCAAGCACTACAGAAATCTGAACTTCTTCTCCAAAAATGTGTGGGGTTTTTATATGGATGAAGGAGAGTGATCTGGGGTGCAATGGTCAGTAGATGGTTAAGGTAGTGGAGGACAGGATGACGAAGCAGGTACAGGGTGAGTAAGAAGGTACAGGATGAGTAAGGCCAGGATTATAGTGGAGCGGTAAAGATCGAGGATAGCAGCGAGGTGAACATCGCGGCAAAATCAAACCAATGTAATCAAATGCAACTGTATATAGTGTAGCGGTGACGAGAGCGGTGCGGCGTATAATAGCGGTGCACATAGAAACAAAACACGCACCGCATCGCTTTGCTCACCCTCTCCGCTACGCTCTCCTCACCGCTCCACTATAACTCCGTAATAAGAAAGTCTGGGATTTGGAAGTTATGTTTGGATGAATCATACCGTGATGTTTATGTCGACTATGAGTCGGTCATACAACACTATACTTCTGTTTTCTCCTCTGTTTACTGTACCCTTTCTCATTTCCTGTTCTTTCCTATTCCCTGTTTTCTCTTCCGTTCTATACTTCCGTTTTCTCTTCCATTTACTGTACCCCTCATTTCGTTAGCAACACGCAAGCGTGTTCCCAGGGACCACCACGAGGAGGTGGAATGAGAGGATTTTAGTGTATGGACCGCCAACACTATGGCCATACCCTCTAATGGATCAGAGTCACCATTGGAGATCTCCATACTCCTTGGTCCCCCGAGCGATGATGCCCCGGTGACGCGCTCGATAATTCCCATCGGTCCGTTAACGGGACATAACATTTCCGACGTCATAGGCTAAATATTGTTACTACAGGGGGTGTCAACGGTGGGGGTACGCGGTACGATTCAGAGGCCAGCGTAGTTAGATAACAGAAACTGAGGGCCATAATTTAATTTAATAAAAAATTGGCAATACGGAGAGCGTAACTTAGATACGAATCACTTTTCCGTCCGACCATCCGAAGGTACTGAAAAATCATGGGGACTAATTTGTGCCGCACCCTGTATGCGTGTACGATTTAACACGTTCGAGACGGGGCCTGAATTCAGTGTCCCCACCGTCGGACGGGGTATTTTTTTTTGTATTTTCTCTTATCAGGCCCATGTACCACCGGTGGCATATCCCGTCCCATTGGACAGACAAGAATGTACCACCGGTGATACATCCCGTCGCGAACATGTTAAGAATCGTAAGAGTTATGATGAGAGATAATCGTAATGTCAAGAGCGAAGAGTGTGATTTTAGGATATACCAAGGTCCCGAGAAGGCCTCGCTCTCGTTGCTCATTCGGCAGTGCTCATTGCCGATTCGACTTTTATTCCGCATAGTGTACTCCTTTCGTTCTCGTTCGTGTGTGGTCATTTTGTTCTGTATGAGCGATCCGATGTGGATTAGTTGATAGTTACTACAATAACACTATAATTGCGTGGCACTATCTTCTCACCGCATACAAGAATAATCAAATCTCTCATATACTAATCGGAATGTTAGAGATACAGTCGCACTACAGGCCGAAAGGCCCTGTTAATCCGCGTTTCGCTTTTCGTTTTCTGATTACGCGGTTTCCTACGATTTGTTTAAAAGCTAGGGATAGTAGACACTGAGTTGATAAACCGTGAAACAAGTAACTGAATATATTTTCTAGTTTCAACAAAATTTTAACAACTTTAACAAACTTTAACGAACAAATAGATGTATGATATGTACAAATGGATCTATGCAACGAATATGGGGTGTGCGTCGAATGTGTTTACATTGAGCGAAGTGTTTAGAATGCCGGATGAAGTGTGTGTTGACGAAAAGTAACTTCGGTATGGGGCGTGAATGAAATAACGAGACACACGGATTCGTTGACTGCATATTTTTCGATGTAAGTGAGGGAAACGGTAAGATTAACGGATCGGTTCATTAGTTTGCGTGGAAGGGAAAAATAACCGCCCCAAACTAACGCTCATTCTCGGGTATACTTCACACCTGAGGACGACGCACCCGGAAAATCCGCGTGTCTCGAGAATTACCTGTAGCAGGCAATAACCCAAAAAGACGCCTCGACTCGGACAAAGCATGTAAAAAAAGAATAGATTTTTTAAGGCGCGGAAAAGGCTCGACTTCTGGCTGACAACCGTGGTTCATAACGAAATAAAGATATTTAACACGTTGAGTGTCATGTCAGCCATCGGTGGCTAACACTGAACTTTCCATTTAGGCTGCGTCAACCACCGGTGGCTAACAGTGTGAAATATGATATTTAAATGATGAAAATTTATTTAAAATTTACTTAATTTTTATTTATTACGAGGTTACATTAAGACATTTTAATGGATTTTATTGAAACACGGTAAACATAAAAATGGTTGACCTTCGCAGGTATCACAAAATGTGACAACTCGTTTGGTCATTTTATTGGCCATATTGTGTCACATTTTTTTCCGTAACTTGATTTACCATATTTTCACATTGCAGAGACTTCTCCAGGTTTTTTTTGCAGTTTATGTACGTTGTTTTTTATTAGAAATTGTTGTGATACTGGCAGATGGATTTGTCTTCTTCTTGGCTCAACTTGTAAAGTGTACTACTAATTTTTTTCCGGAATTCAGTAATTTTTATATTTTTATATAAAATGTAACTATTTAGAACTGTAGTATTGAATAATAGTTCAAAGGCCGATTTCGATGAAAATATTAAATAAATATTAATATAAATATATTCTTAAATATTTTCTAGTGTGATAAAAAAACAATGATCCTAATATATTTACACATTTGTATCGAATAAATTTCAATCTGTTAGTAGTGCGCTTCACATATACGCTATACCGTAATACTAAGCAGCGTGCGTGGCCCGACGGGGATTTCCTTACGAATTCGCGTGGCGCTCAACGTATTAATGTATAAAGAGTAATGGCTTTACGGCGAAATTGCCAGCTACGGAGGAATCGTCGTTGTCTCGAATTTTGGGACTCAACATCCGCATACCAGATGGGGTCATTTGGCAGTTCTAAAAATTTTGTATGGATTGGGGGCTTTTATGGTGGTTTCTTCTCTCTCGTGCGAAACAGGCCCCGCTGCCGGGACATAGCACTTGGAAGCAATTATACGCAGAAGAAGCTCTCGACCGCTGAGGGTTAAAGCAGTTATTTCGACTCGAAAGGTGTTCGAACTATTACGCGAATATCCGTATCACAATGTTGCCGTTAGTCAACAGAGATATTGCAAAACTGTCAAAGCCAAATCGAGATCGAAGAGGTGGTCATTGATACGAGTGTCGATCCGGAGTACCCTCGTCGATTGAACGAATTTATTATGTACTTTCGAAATGTGTCGTTGGCAATGAACTGTGAAACATGCGGATGCTTGCTCGATCCTCGCAGGTTCGTTTCGACGACAGTGGATCGACGTGAAGCGAAGCGGCCAAGTATAATGGCGTTGTGGACGGAACGGGGCGTGTGTGTAATTACGAGACGAATAACGGAAACGAGGCGGTTCGCTTTTTAGTAAAGTTCAGTAGTCACCGGAGCTAGACGTTCCAACAGGCGCCAGATGCGCCTTCCGGCAAAAAGTGCTCCGGTTGCGCATAATGCGAACGCCAGCACCGAGGATTCCATTTGCACGAGTCGGACCACTGCGATTCCGCTTTTCACGTAACACGCGAACGCAAAAACATTCTTTCTGCGAGCCTAGTCGGTCACGATTCAAATGAATACGCGCGCGTGGAGTTCTTTGATTGTCTCTAATTCAACGTTTCTCCAGCCATATTTAATTCTATGCATTCATCCCGAAGAAGTACCTCGCTTCCTTGCTCCCCGAGGTTCGCCGTAGCTCCCTTTTCTCGTCATATTTCCTCGCGAGCATACCTCCGGACGAGGCTTTTATGTTTTTAGTTGGTTTTACTCGTTATTTCACCGAGAGTCCGTAAAGGTGTACGCGTGCTCCGGAATGCTCCTACGCGGTCGAAAATTATTCGAATTTCATCCCCAGAAGACGGGCCAGAATTTGTGATTGATGGGGCGGCCGCGGCGAAGTTCATTAATTTCCCTCGCACGCCTTCCGCGCGGAAACTTTGGATCTGGGCACGAATTAATTTATATTACCTGCGATGGAAGTTTTGCTCGATTCGCCTTGTATGTTTATGCAGACCCATTGGAATGGTTCTAATTGGTCTTGATTATCGCAGCTCGGAGTTTGCTGACGCAAACCCACCATCTTTTTTAGCAGTGTTTACACAGGCTTTCGTCGACGAAAAGATATATAGAAAACGTAGTCTAGTCATTACTGCCGCGTTCGCAATTTCGTAAAATCGAGCAAAGGTGGATAATCGCCGGGATCGTTGACTCGGATCAGTTTTCAGGTTCGTGCCCGACCGGTCGCGTCAACCTGGGCGTTTTATGTCTGGCTTGTTATATCCACAGAAATCGTGTACAACTTCTCACCCGCCCGTTATTATCGTAAAACTAATGCACCACCTGTCCGGTCAACATTTCTTGCTTTCTTATTTTACGTTGAACCTCTTACATCCGGTCCGGCGTCACGATTATTATTTATATCGGTGTATTCATACGTGTTCCGCGTGGTAAGCGATTCGATATAATTCTGTCGGTGGTAGGGAGCGGCTGGTAGCGCGAGCTCTATTGATTTCGGATGAAACTGGTCAATCTGGGGGGATATTTCTTTGGCGCAAAACGAGCTTTTTCCCTCTCTATGGGTCGCCCCCGCTTGGCTTGGCTTGACTTGGCTTGGCTTGGCTCGGCTCGGCTCGGTTCGTTTCAACGTATAATTCCTGGCGAAATTGAAACACAGCGCACATATGGCCTCGCTCATAATTAAGCGAATTCGATGCCACGTGGCGAGAAAAACAGGACCCTTTTTCCCTGACAGATCGAAGGGAAATTGTATTGGTTCCACGAGCTCTTTCATCGTTACCGGAATTTTATGCTTCGTCTCTGGCAAGTTCACGATTTCGTGCTTACGATAAAATTTGAATAATTCCAGCAGTAATAATTGCAAACTGTTTTTTAATGATCTTGTACGCGAGTGACATAGTTCTCCGTTTATTGTTAAATATTATTTTTCTTCATGATATACTTGCAATATAGTCGCGCGGTCGAATAACCGGTTTTAGGTTTTCTTATTCCGATTATTAACCCTTTGCACTTCCCTTTGCTGTCCCCTCTGGGGGGACCTCGTAAGTCTAGCATAGCACTCGAACGTCCCCTCTGAGGGGACATAAAAGTTTATTTCTGATTTCTGCGAATGAACTTGTCCCATTTCAACTTTTTGAGAATTTTTTAGGGATGCATGTTTCCTCGGTGTGATCTATTGAAATGGCATAAGAAAACAAATCAAAATATGGTCAAATTACCACGATGTTGTATATGAAATAAATATTTGCCACTTTTAACCAGTTAACCCTTTGCACTCGAATGGCGCCTCTAAGGCGACACTAAAGCTTGCCATACTATTATTTGAACAATTCTTACATCGCTAGGTAAAAAATCGAGTATCGGTAAGAAATCGAGAAAAATGTTAAAGTTCTGAGTACGAGTCATAGTAATTAATTTCGTATGAACGAAAGGAAATGGACTATTTACAGTGGAGCTATTATAGATAAAAATATTGTTTCGATTTTGGGGTGGAATTGCTTCGAGTGCAAAGGGTTAACTGTGGCGATCTTTTTGCAGAGCGCCCACCTGTATAGGTGGTATAGGTATAGTCGTCAAACACAGAGTAAGTGGCGTGGTTGAAATGTTGAGTCAAAAAGACCACTTTATTTTAGAAAATGAACAATTTCATTAGTAATATTTACACAGTCTCTCAACATGAACATATATTTATACATAATGAACGGAAAACTTTGAAAAAAATCAAATATTTTTAGAAGTTAAAAATTTCAACTGTTGCTGTCGTGTGATATTCACGAAACAAAGAACGACGCATAGTGGCACTTTGCATGTCGGACACCAATACCGCGATTGGTTCCATGATTTTTGATACATCAAGATGAAAATCGGGATAATCAAAGATCCAGTGTTGCTGCACTGCTTACGAGTTAGCTCTCAGGAAGTTATGAATCCAACTCAAATTATTTATAATTTTCATTTGTTTGTTTCATTTCGTCTTGACCTCTAAACATTTTAAACATATTAAATTTTACGAATATAATTTAGTTTTCGCCAGAATTACAATTTAAATATCAAATTGTAACCAAATTTTACGCATGACGGATATAATCGTCATGACACAAAATTCTGCCACATGTCCATGACGGATATAGTCGTCAAACACACTTAACTGGTTAAAGGACTTTAAGAAGCGTGTTCACGACGGTGCGGGCGTTTCTATGTTCCACTTGAAAAGAGCGCTAAGGATGATTTTTAGAGGAAAGTATGATATGCCGGTATACCTTGCACCGCGTGGTGACATTTCAGACTGTTACGTTGTAACAATATTATATATAAGCGCATATGAATTTTGCGACACTGTACAAGTTGGACACCCAGTATATTCCTACAAGCCGACTTTTTGGAAATCCCCAACAATAAACCACCCCTACGTCCAACGTCTTGCGACCCGGCGCAACGGCCAAACCGAACCTGTGATCGCGCCGCTTGACCAAGCCATTGTCGACTCTGATTGGTGTGCTTACACGAACCATTTTTCGTATAAATACTGCACACTTTTCGCACTCTAGGCGATTCACATTTCAAACGTCACTGAAACAACTTCAGCTCAACTAAACCGCTCGTTTGTAAATCCGTATTATTTTCGTAAGAATAATCAGTACGTCGTAATTATTAAACTCAGTTCTGCGTACTAACAAGTCGTGTGTCTTTATAATATTATTTGTACCACCCCTAAATATCGAGCCTTGTTAAGTTAAGCGCTCGAAGCGCAAGGATAAATATAAAACGTTCTTACAAAACGATTTACTATTCGTGCTCTCAAAACACAGACTACAAATAAACAAATCTAGAACCGGAGGGAACGATTTTCAAAGCTGAACTCATTTTTAAACAGGTGGTTAAAAGATTAATTAGATATCCAGCGTATCTCGAAGAACAGTTCGTAACAGTCGATTAATATTTGTCTCATTTGCTACATTTACTTTATCTTACCTTTTTTTTCAACCTGCGACTTACAATCGCGAGAACTTTCCTCTGTTGATTGCACGGATTTTGTTTTCCGTGTCACGGACATAAACCAATATTTGCTTATCCCCGAAGAGAGTTTACAATCATAAAAATTGTTATGCAACGCTTGTCAATGTTCGGTAAAAATCTTCATTCGAATGATAACGGACTTAAATCCGTCAAAAGATATACTAAAGCAAAAACAGATGTATCGCAACGGTTTAAAATATTTTCCACTATATTTCGCGGATGATATTACACAAAAAATTGGATTGTTCTCACTGTTCGACCATCGATAGGATTAACGAAAAACGAGATAAATAAATTGAATGTAGTAGTTCACGTAAAAAAAAGAGGTTAAAATCCTTCTTCGTTTCGAGTAATTAATTTTTTTTATCGATAAAATAAAACCTGCACACAATTACAAACGTATAACTTAGCGTCGATAGCTACTATAATTCGTTAAACTGATTTCCGGTTATTGCTCAGCCGATTTACACTGTACCGAGGCAGTGTAAGCGGTTCGCGTCGATCGGATGCATCTTTGAATATGCTATATTACGACGTTGTAAACTTTTACCGTGACACATCGAGACGATTGATCTCGAGAATGATCGGCGAAGAAACGGAACGGAGCTTCGTCGACGCTTTTATTACAGGACATTTCGTATTTTTATTCGCTGCTACTTTTACTGAGAATGCTAGCGAGCGAATTAAAACCATCTCCGTGGCCTAACGATCGCGGACAGTCCATTGCTGGCTATTATTAACTTCGCCTCGATAACAGACGCTTTAGAAACGAAGTAGTTTACGACACAACCCCTGATCCTTTTACAACATTTATTCTTGTTTAGAGTGCTCTTCGGTTAATCGGTTTCTATCATTATAATTTCCAAGTTTAGCTCTAAACTATTAATATTTTACTAACTATGTGATATCGTTTACCAATATTTTTAAACATTTCTTAAAGTATTTCTCAGACACACGTTAAGTTTTCGGTTGTTTCAAATGCAGTAGCTCAACTCATCGAATTATTTTGCTCCATAACTAAATAATTGTGTAACGATTTTAACGCTGGATCTACAGTGAGTAACTTTAATATTCGGACACTATAAAATTTTTACTTTGTCGCATTGTAATTTTTTTCAGGATGAAGGAAAAAAAAATTAAGTCTAAATTACATTCCTACATAATGTCTAATTAATAAAAGTATAAATTTTATTTATATAATTACTAGCGTTTATTAAATATTCTATTTTAAACAAAACGATGTCTGATTTTAACGTTACAATAATATTCGGACACTTTTGAAGACTGATAGTTTTTGTTCTAATTTTTACAAACGAAAAGTAATTCAATATAGTGTAGGATATCCTTCTTGACGAATGAGCTCTTTTAATAGTTCAGGTATATTGCAAATTATTTTTTTCAAATATTCTGTACTAATATTATTCCATTCCTCTTTCGGTCGTTCTTTTAACATTTCTTTAGATGTTATTGCAGTTGTTCTAATTCGTCGGTCTAGTTCATCCCATAAATTCTCTATAGGATTCAGATCTGCGGACTGAGGTGGCGATTCTAATATTTTTGGACAATTATACAGCAAATATTCCTGTACGACATGCTTGGGGTCATTATCTTGGTAATACTTAAATGTATTCTGACTCTCCATTTTTATTACACTTTTACGTAAATTATTTTTTAAAATATTGAGGTATACATTTTTGTCCATTATGTTATCAATAAAAATTAATTCACCCATTCCAAATGTTGAGATACATCCCCAGACATGTACATTTCCACCTCCGTGCTTTATAGTCTACTTCGTATTTTTAATTTTTAAATCTTTATTTTTCTTTCGCCACACTATTCTTCGCCCATCCGATCCAAAAGTGTTGAATTTACTCTCATCACTAAAAATAACGTCATTCCACCTTGTCTCTTCTTTTAACACAAATTCTCTCGCAAAGTTTAATCTTCCCTTTCTATTAGTTTCATTCACAATACGGTTTTTTCCGCGCAACTCGTCCATTATAACCACATTCTTTTAATGCTCTGCGTATTGTTTGGGAATGCACTTTCTTTCCAGTCTCTTCTAATAATTCGGCAGCTAATTTTGGTGTACTTAATGTAGGATCTTTTTTTATTTTTCTTGTAATTTTTCTTTTATGTCGCGTGTCCAAAATTTTTGTTGGCCTCTTTGCGGAATAGATTGTATTCGGTCTTCATACTTAAATCTTTTAATAATATCTCGCACTGAACTTTTACTAATTATACTTTAAGCATTGCTGCAATTTTCTTTTACGATTCACCTTGTTACGAGCGCACGAATATGAAATAGTTTCTAAGAACGTTTTGTATTTATCCTTGCGCTTCGAGCGCTTAACTTAACAAGGCTCGATATTTAGGGGTGGTGCAAGTAATATTATAAAGACACACGACTTGTTAGTATGCAGAACTGAGTTTAATAATTCTGATGTACTGGTTTTTCTTACGAAAATAATACGGATTTACAAACGAGCTGTTTAGTTGAGTTGAAGTTGTTTCAGTGACGTTTGAAATGTGAATCGCCTAGAGTGCGAAAAGTGTGCAGTATTTATACAGAAAATGGTTCAGCCAAGCGCACCAATCAGAGTCGATGATGGTTTGATCAAGCAGCGCGATCGCAGGTAAACGTTCGGTTTGGCCGTTGCGCCTGGTCGCAAGATGTTGGACGCAGGGGTGGTTTTTGTTGGGGATTTCCAATGCGCTGGCTTGTAGGAATATACCGGGTGCTCAACTTGTGCAGTGTCACAAAATTCATATGCGCTTATATATAATGTTGTTACGACGTAACACACCTTTTGCATTGTAAAAAATGACAAGTTGGCGTACGTTGTATGAAGTGTTTCCCTTACGTCCGATTATTACCAGTGAACTTACAGCGAATATCTAAACACAACTGATTTTCTGAGGCTCGAAATAGATTACACAGACTGTACTGTTTGTAAACATACATCACAATCTCATTAAATATCACACTACATCACGCAAATTGTTACATTCCGAGGTGTCCGAAAATTATTGTCACGTTAAAACTAGATATTGTTTCGTTTAAAATAGAATACTTAGTAAACGTTAGTAATTATATAAATAAAAAGTATGCTTTTATTAACTAGACCCTATACAGTAATGTAATTTCGAATTAATTTTTTTTTTCCTTCATCGTGAACAAAATTACAATACGGCAAAGTGAAAATTGTATAGTGTCTGAATATTCAAGTGATTCACTGTAAATGGACCCGGATCCGCCATCCGAGGATCAACTCTTTACACTCGAAGCTGCATTGACTCCGATGCCAAGGCACGTCTTCCGACCTAGAATATTCTCATTCTACACGATTTGTTTCCTCTCACGCACACGAAGATTTTTTTCTCTTAAATCGTTTTAAATAATAGTGTAGCAGTTTTCAGTGGTACCTCGGAGTTATCGTTCGAGTGCCAAGGGTTAAGAGTTAAGTGGAATGAATCGAATGGGTTTTCGCCGGGCGAACGGAACGTTGATGCAATATTTTAAAAATATTTTTCCGACAAGGAGGTACTTTCTTTTCGCGAGAGAAATCGAGAATTTATCGCGCCGCCGGTGTATTCGCAACCGGGGCGCGGAACAAATGAGAAACTGTGGAAGGGTAGAGGGGGTCGACGGTTTCGCGAATTATTTTCGTTAAAGAGGCTCTCCCTCTCTTATGACGCCTTGGCTGATACGCGGGTCTGAGTTTTGCATTCGTCGTTTCCCGACCTGACCCACATTTCATTCAACCATTCATTACGCTCAGATCTTTCGGTTGGCGCGAAGTCGAGCCTGTTCCTGGATTTATTCTTAATCTTGTTGACATTACAAGACGGGAGGGGTACCTTTCATCGATGGCGAGTCTAATAGAGCAATTGATTCTTCTACGCTTCTTGAACGAGCTCTGGCTTGTTGACTTCCCCTGTAAATTAATAACCACCAGACGGCGGATTATCGTCTACAACAGTCCATCCCACCAAAATGTACTGGTTATCGTTATCGTTATATCTACGAATACATCAATGTATTTCTACACTATTTAACCTTTTACGAACGCGAACATCTTCCAATGAATTGTTCGATATGTTACATCCTCTCATTATTCTATGATACAAAATCATATACCGACGACATGATGTAAGAGTTACTGTAGGAGAAATATTAGGGGTACCCATACGTAATAAATTATTTTGAAATCGAAAACGAACTTTGTAGTAAAATCCAGTTTTTATTGTATTATTTATAATCTATTTATATAATTTCCATCATTATGAAGGACTGTTTACCATCTTTCCTGCAAATTTTCAATGCACTTCTTATAGAGATCCAGGGTCCGTGAAGCGAAAATGTGATTCGAGGTGCCTCCGCTTCGAGGCCTGTCAAAGAGATCGTAATCACCAGCGGCAAACCTTCTGAATCAACGTTAACGCTTGTTGACCTTCGATACATCTCCATAAATATCGGAAATATTCTTTGTTGTTACCATTGCATTAAATTCATTTAAATTAAATAAGTAAGCGAGTCTTTTGCTTAGGCACGGTCTTATTCCTTTCTATTTAAAGTTAAATAAAATTGTGACGCGAAAGCTAGGTAACATATCTCCGCGTTCAACGTGTTAAAAATGGAACAGGAAACGGAGCTGTTCGGAATGATATTCCTTTCAATTTAGAAGGATGGTATACATACACTCCAGGCGAAAAAGACAGCACACTTTAAAATTAACGTAATTTTTATTTATTTAACATTACAACCAAGGTTTTTCTACATTCTTGCAAAATACCTTTATAAACATACACAAATGAAATTCAATTGAATTTCGCCAGTTTATATAATTTTATTAAAAAAGATAACAAAACTTTTAAGGAATTATAGTGGGACAATATGATAACACATTTAACTTAAAGTTATATATAATAATGAATCAACGAATGATATTTAATGCTTAATATCTTGTGACTCCTCCTTTACATTTAATAACAGCCATCATTCTCTTTGGCAAACATTTATAGAGCTTTTTAATAGTTTTTTGTTTTAATTGCTCCCACTCATCTTGAATACATTTTTTTAATTAGGCAATGTTTTAAAATTGTCTGCCATTTCCATATACAGCTCAGGCAAGATTTCCCCAACAATTTTCAATAATGTTAAGGTCGGATGACCTTGCTGGCCAATCCAAAACGCAAATTTTTTCTCGAGAAAAATAGTCTTTTACTACTTTTGCAGTGTGTACTGCGTCATTATCTTGCTGAAAAATAAATTTCTCTCCAGCAATTCTGGTGGCATACGTGTTTGTTTGTTCCTTAATCATTTTCAAATACATTTTGCTATTCATTTTTCCTGTTATAAATTTGATTTCCATTTTACCATAGTAATCGATTCATCTTATGTTGCACAGTTAACCAAGACTTTTTCTTCAATTTTCTTTGTGTTACGAATTTGCATGTTTGTAAAACATGTCTCACATTCTTTATATTAGCGTTCACGCTTTGAGCAATTTGCCTTGCAGTCATCTTAGAATTTGATGCTGCTCTTGGTATTGCACGTCGTTCCCGGGCATTTAGATTTTGCGGACGTCCGGAACTCTTCTTTTTATCAGTTTCCCGAATTTTTCAAGAAATTCATTATTACTTTTCCACTTCTATTCATACTTTTTGCTATTTTTGTCACTGAATATTGTTCTTTTTTAAATTATATTATAGTGCCCCTTTCACACGCGTTCGATCTCTTTCCCCGACCCATTTTTGATAATATTGCACCTTTTTTGAACAAATATACAACAAGAAATAATATTACTGGAAAGCATACATCTACTAAATGTGCTATAATTTTGTCCCGCCGCAAACAATAGTATTTACATTTTTTGTGTTAGAATCCTGTTGAAGTATATGATGTGGACGATATTCTGTAAATTGTATACACAGACATGCTTCAAGTTATCAGTAATGGAAACTGTGTATTTGAATCAGCTTGTAACACAAAATATGGGAAAATATAAGGTGAGTTATATTTTTGTTCCGGAGTGTAAGTATTGCTAGGCTAGAGAATTACCAGATTGGATAGCTTGAGGCGCGCGTGACCTGTTCATTTAGGAAGATTAATCTGTTAAATATTGGAACAGTTTTGGTCACATCCGAATACACTACGGATCACGTGTTTCGTGTTTCCGAATTACTACTTTGGTTGTTGAATCATCGCATATTCGCAGCTCTATTGGACCGCTAAATCCCAGTGCATTTAGAGACATTTGTAATTCTCTGAGCTAGATGAGCCTACTAGATTGCGGTTCGATGCCCGTGCAATGGAAATAATGGACGTATAACCTGTGCTCCCGGGGGTGTTGATTTTACCAGCTCGATTGCATGCTTATGAACGGATAATTGCATCGCATCGCGCCAAACTTTCCTCGAGTTCGCGAGTTTTACACCCCTTCTAGGGGAATAATATCGACTTGGCACCACTCGCGATCGTGACGGGAGCGAAGAGATGAATCATTCATTTAACACGGTGAGAACTTAGTCTTAACACGAGTCCATGAATAAAAGAAGCATCCAAGAATTTCGCGGACGTTTAAATAGTATTGAACAGTAATTTGATCTGTTATTCTATTTATTCTACTGCCAAATATAATATTTCCATCATACGCTGCGTTACGTTTTATATATTGTTTAGTAAATCGATGCTTCTAGTTGCTCCAGAAAAATCAAGTCGTTTGGTTAAATTTTTAAAAAGTTATTCATTTTAAAGACTCCCGCATACTGTCGCGAGCCACTGTACAATGTGGACACTTCAGAATTGAAATTTTGCTTATATCATGTACAAACGCGAAAGTACAAGCGTCGAATGTTGAAAAAGATATTTGATGAACGTTTGGTTTCGTTATCATTGGTGAGATGATAGTAATCTTGTAACGAAACGTTTATGATTTTAACTATTGTATTATGAAACTTTTACCTGAATATTTTTGACATTTCCGTAACGGTACGAAACATTACACAATGTAGATCATAAGTACTTAATAAGTAATATATAGCAGAATTTACGATACGGTAAAACCTTTATTATCCGAACAAATTGGTTCAACATGAGTTTTAGGATAATGAATCAGTTATTAGCAGTAACGCCAAATTAAATCTTTATGGATATGTACAAGTAATTGTGGTTTCGATTCATCAGATTTCCATTCACATTATGTCGATTGCCGTAAATGTTATTCTTCGGTTTTCGATTTCGTTTGTACATTTCGGCTGAAATATATACAGGGTGGGACATTTTAAACAGGTCACCTGGATAACTCATTTGTTTTTGAAGATAGGAGAAAATGCATTAGACCAAACTTACTTGGTATCGGGGGGCTCATAATCTGCTATTACCAATTTTTCTGTAGGTGGAGGCGTCAAGGAGATATGAAGGTCAACTCTGTTTTTTTAAAATGCAACAGTATATTTTTTACTTACATGCTGATAGAGTGTTTCAAGGCGAATACAATGACCTATTATTAAGGTCATTCAAGGTGACTCAAGGTCAACTGCAAGAGAAAACTGATTATCTCAAAGCACATTTCGAATACTTGGATACTTTAATACTGCTACTACAAGTGTTCAAAATGGCGACCTTGAACATGGATACATAGTCTAAATCGTTGCAATACTGATGACACTGCCTGCCAAATTTCATTTGTCTCTATTACAGAGCAAGCTCTTCTTATACGTTCTTGCCTGTCAAGTTTGGTAGTTGGTTTTTCGCTGTACACTTCTGCCTTTAATTTTCCCCACAAATAAAAATCGAGAGGTGTCAGGTCTGGGGATCGTGCCGGCCATTTGTTACTTCCTGATCGACCTATCCAACAATCTCCAAATTTTCTATTTAGAAATTCTGTAACATTGCGTGCTGAATAAACAAGCATCCGTCTTGCTGGAACCACATGGATTGTCGTATGTCCAGTGAAGTGTCTTCTAACAATTCTGGCAAAATGTCTTGTAAGATTCTCAGGTACTTACTACTATTTAGTGTGCCATCAATAAAATATGGACCAATTATTTTATTATGAAGAAGGCCGCACTAGACGTTTACAGACCAAGGTCCCTGTTTGTCGATTTCTCTTAACCATCGTGGATTATCTACTGATCAGTAGTGCATGTTGTGACGGTTAACTGCTCCATGGTTTGTAAATGTGTCTTGTAGTTTTCGTAAGCCCCATTCACAAAATTGTAAACGTTTTGTATAATCATATTCAGTTAATTGTTGATGAAGTGATATGTGGAACGGGCGAAATTTGTTAATGTGTAATATTCGTAAAATACTTCGTCGACTAATCCCACTTTCGCGTTCCAGTTGTTTTTTACTAACATGTTGATCTCGTATTATAGCTGCTACAATATTTATCGAGTTTCCATCCACAGTTCCAGTTTCTTGGAACTTTTTTATAATGTTTGTAAAGACAGAAAGTGAATGTCTATTATTACGATCGGGAAATCTTTCACCATACACACGTACCGCTTCCCTCGTAATTCTATGACATTCACCATAAATAAGAATCATTTCTACTTTCTTTGCTATCGTGTAACGCGTTTTAGAAAACTGAACACATAGACTGAATAAATATTACGAAGCTGTACTCTAGTCGGTAGTCAAATTATCAACCATGTTTGAGGATACAGATAAGCGTACAATGTGATTGAATGTTTGTTTATCTTTTGTGACCCGTGTCACGTAATACACACACGTGATACACAAGTATTCGAAAAGTACTCTGAGACAATTTATTTTCTATTGTAGTTGACTTTGGGTGACCTTGAATGACCTTCATAATAGGTCATTGTATTCGCCTTGAAACTTTCTATCAGAACGTAAGTAAAAACATATATCGGTTCATTTAAAAAAAACAGAGTTGACCTTCATATCTCCTTGACGCCTCCACCTACAGAAAAATTGGTAATACCAGATTATGAGCCCCCCGATACCAAGTAAGTTTGGTCTAATGCATTTTCTCTTATCTTCAAAAACAAGCGAGTTATTCAGGTGACTTGTTTAAAATGCCCCACCCTGTATATATCTTCAAACGGTTACGAGATTTCTTCGGTTCTTCATAACGGTTTCAAGAATCGATTACCGATGTCATAAATTTTTCTAACCCCTGATTATAAATGCTCCCCGGTTAATTTGATCGTCGAGAGCAACGGGCCAGGTGTTTTCTACCCGTCAAATGTTGTCTCGCGTGGGAATGTTTACTTTACAGCGTGCCGTTGTAACGGCTCCATAAATTGTGGCAGAGGTGTCCCAGAGATCGTAAAGCGGAGCTTCCGGGTGACGCTTGACGCTGGTAAATCGAAGGAAATGCCGGAGCAATCCGCTCGTCGATATTCGCATCGCGGCACCGTCGTCGTTTCTCCCATCCTACGCCCTTCGCCCTTCGCCTTCCGTTGCGATCTTGCTCCCTTCGCACATCGAGATTTAAATGGCCCGCTGGTAATTGCGACATGGACGGGATAGCGTGCGAGGTTTATCGATGGTCTTCCACAATTTTCGTAATGATCTCGTTCTACGGGCGCCGCCTGTCCGTTGGTTAACACGCGCAGCGCTGGTGAAACGTTTCGCACGAAATGAACAGTGAATGCAATGCATGCCGTTCGTTCGATTTTACAATTCTATCCGGATAGTGTCGGATTAAGAACGTGGCCCTAAACCCTTGAAAGATGTTGAGGACCCTTTGCGAGGTCTGTAAATATAAAACCGGAATTTGCCTATACATGGCGCTAACCCTGAATCTAGTTATTGATACCATTTTCTTGTTTTGACATGTGATAAGGATTTTCAACTGGCAACCGTACAAGTTTCATACAACAGCATAGGTCTTAATATCGTTGAACATGTTAAATTTTGTGCCTGGAAATTACGATTTGCAAACAGCATTGATTTTCTGTTACCATTTCAAGAAAACTACTGCGGAATCGTATCGAATGCTTGTCGAAGCTTACGGCGAGCATGCTCTTGGTAAATCACAGTGCCTCCAGCGGTTGAAAAATTTAAAAGTGCCGATTTTCACGTGAGAACCGAAGAACGTGGAAGACCACCGAAAAAATTGGAAGACAGTAAATCTGCATGAATCGTTGGATGAGAAAAATGAAAGGCCAGCCGCTTGCCTCAACAAATCCTCTTGTCTTGTTCTCTCATTCGCGTACATACCGA
This sequence comes from Agapostemon virescens, assembly GCA_028453745.1. NCBI lineage: Eukaryota > Metazoa > Arthropoda > Insecta > Hymenoptera > Halictidae > Agapostemon > Agapostemon virescens. The sequence goes on along the minus strand of CM052082.1, from coordinate 4,928,129 downwards.
AGATACCTTTGCACCAACAATCATCTCATTCGACATTCTGGAAATACAAATCATAGCATATTCGTATGATTCTCTTATTCGTCAATCAGTTTCAGTTCTTAGTTTGTTAAAGTTAGTTTTTGTTTGAAATATATTTATTTTGTTCAACATAACAGTCGCGTTATTTCTCAAACCAGTGTGTTAAGACGCGAATAGCGCCTTAAGAATATTTTTAAATGGATGGAGAGGTTTATGGTACGGACGCTTGTGTTCCGCTATTTTCGAGGAACCGTCCATCTGAAATGCCAGATGTTTTAATTAGTATTTTGCCAGAGCTCGGAATGTCGATTTATTAGAGTTGTCCTTTGTAGACACGTGCGCCACCGAGACTAAGACTTTTGTACTCAATACCAATTGACGTACCATAAACCTGCAGATGTGAAACGCCAGGTATCAGCGAGCGCTCGACCACCCTCGGAACGGTACCTGAAACGTACCTTTGTTGGGGACATTTCGCTGCTGTTCTCGCCCCACCAGTGCAGGGTGGGCGGTAAATTAAGAAACCAATCAGGGTTTACATATAATTTTGTACGTGCTCATTGGTGGTGGATGTTTACGCCCCATCGATGAGCACTAGTTTAAGTATCCGGTCGTGCGACGCTCGCGCTGCTGTTTAATTTCACAATGGGCTGTTATACTTCACTTTTCATAGACTCTTTTACTTTATTTCACATAAGCTGTTTTAACTATACTTCATACGCTGTTTGGTCATTTTATAATTTAAAGTAACATTGTAACATACGGTAACGGTCTAGTCAGGCATGTAAATAATCATTTAGTTTCACAAGTTTAGAAACAAGTTTGTGTACCGGTCATCCGATTGTCGCCCTTTCTTTCCTCACACCACCTTAAAAGTGCTGTGAGACGTGCGTTAGACTATGGTTCGCTAATATTGGCGAGCCCTGTCACGACGCTTAACACAGTGCTCATCGTCCCTGCCATTCTAAAGAATCATAAGGAACCGCGGAATTATTAAAACCTCGGGAATGCGCGGAGAACACTGATTAACTTTGCTAACGCGGGATATATATTTGATCCTGACTTTTTAGGACATCCTGCGTACCCTTATTGACCAGATGAAATTCGTATAGACCAAACGGTACTTCTGAACTTCAGGGAATGGAAGCAGTAATCTGGTAGAGAGCTACCGGAGTGGTAACCAGCTTTCTCGTGAAATCTGCGCCCTTGATGAACGAACGGCGCAACGTACGAGCGGCGCTGTAATCACGTCAGTGAAGCAACTGGAGCGAGGGAAAGAGTGATAAGCGAAAGTGTTCTTTGTTGCTCTTAATCGCGCTACGTAATCGAGCGTACACGTCGGATCGACGCGGGCGAGATTGTCGCGCGGTTTTGCTCCGCTCGGTTCGGCCCCGCTCGGCTTAGCTCCGCCGCCCACGCAAAGATAGAATACAAAAAAAAAAAAGGGCGCACGTGCACGGAATGCTTATTTTGTTCGAGGAGTGCATCCCCCTCTCGGTCCCTTACACGAAATTCCCATTTTCATTAATGTAAACGGACTGCGTAATTCCTCGGGTTCTTCCATTTTCCGCCGTATCTCAGCCCCCCCCCCTTACCCCCCCATGGAAATTAATTCACCGGGATTCACCTGCACGCTTAACCCAAGACGATTTAGGATTCGCCGCGGCTCAAACCTCTGCGAATTTCTGTTGCGGTCGCATTCGTTTCAACCACTTTCTATCACTCTCGTTGCCCAGTCGCCCTTAAGGGGGGAATTACTTTTTTCTAGTAAAATATGTGGCTACTTTGGCATTTTTAAAAACAAAACTACAACATTGATTAATTTGTAACATGAATATATATTTTTATTATACTTTCAATGTATTATATAAATTTTTCCAGTTCGGTTCTGTAAATTAATATTGGCCGGCTATTTCAGATTATTTCCGGTGAACCGTATCATCGAACGAGTAAAAATGTGATATTCACAGAGACCTCTGACTTTTCTTGATCTCCGTACGTATTTTTGTCTGGGGTTTATCGATTCAACCCTCGGCCATCCTGCAACGTCACTCGTCCTCGAATGTCCACCACAGCATCGTCATTCTTTTTTTTGTATGCTTTGCCTTCGGTGCCATTAACACGCATCGTAGTTAGCTTCGTCAAATTTCTGGAGCACCCTCCTACCGACCTCTACAGCAGTTTTTCTCTGGGATACGCCACTTACTGGTTACCTATCCAGGAACATGTACATGGCGGTATAGAAGAGTCGGTAAAAAATGAACGATGCCATATCTATCTGCCGCGACCACTCTACCGATGCTACCGACTTGAAAAAATTCATGAGTCGGCTCTAGGCATCGCTGAAGGTTCCCACAAAGTTTCGGGAGACCGACGTTTCTGGAGTCTGCATAAAAAAATCAATGTACGAGGCTCGTCTTGGAAATTTTTCCAAATTTCAGCGCCGCGCCGCTTCGATATCACGCGACAACCGCAATTCGATCGCTATTGACCTGAAACTCGACGGGCACATCGACCATGCATCCTGAAATATATATGCGGAGTTACAGAAGAATCGGTGACCTAAAATTTTATTTTCCCATTTTGCGATATCTCCCCGGGATACCCGCTCAAAAATTAACGATGCTATATTTATCTACCGCGGCCGGACTACCAATGCTACCGACTTGAAAAAATTCCTAAACTTGCTTCAAACATCCTTGAAGGCAGTTACCAAGTTACAAGATTTAAACATAGTTGTGCTTCTTTCGCTCGTGTGCAAGCATTCTTTCAATGCTTGCGCTCGTTTCGTCGTCGTCTGTCATCGTTATCAGCGCCATGGTGCGACGGTCGGTGTTCCGCTCGTTCGAGTAGAGCCTCCAAATGTAGGATCTTAAGAAATAGAGGGCATCGTCTACTTGCGGCACTCGAACCCGCGTCCCCGAGAGGGTATAGTCGTGTAAGATGGTCGAACATGCCCTTCGGCTGATTCAAATGGCTCCTGTGCCATTCGGCAGGGCATAACTGGAAACCGCTTCGTGTAAAATTTTAACCCTGTATCTCGACCGGAGGCGAAATTATACAGGGTGTTTCGTCTAAAACAGAACACTTAAATATCTCCATTACCTCTGAAAATACGAAAAATGTTGCTAACGTAATCTAAATGGTTTCAAAAGACGAATCAGATGGATGAATCGTTTTTTGTAAATTGTAATTTTTTAATCGTTTCTCCAAGGTCACTCGTGTTTTTTTACATACATACACACAGTTTTTGTTGTTGTATGTTATAGCAAACATTATTGAACTCTAAAATTTGCTAATTAATGCAGAACTTTCTTTCAGCGACATTTCAGATTTCAACGGTAACAGGAATTCGACCATGAACTTGAACTTGTAAATAATCACATTTATTATTGCAATAAATGTTCGAAATGATGACCTTCTGTTGTGATACATTTCGTTAGGCGAAAAACGACAGATTGTACAGCTCTTTCTCTCTATATGGGAAAAGTGTGCTGGACACACATCGTGTTGATACCATAATACTAGTCGGTTCCTAAATGATACATCTTCTAATAAACTTGGTAGAATATGTTCTAAAAATTCAGCACACTTCTGCCCAGTTTGCGTACCGTTGATAAAATACGGCCCAATTATCCTATTATTTTGAATACCACACCAGACATTTATGGTCCATGGTCTCTGCTTATCGAGTTGTCTAAACCATCGTGGATTTTCAACCGACCAATAATGCATGTTCTTGTGGTTTACCTGACCATGATTTGTAAAGGATGCTTCATCCGTAAACAGTACTGTTTGGAAAAACATTTCATCACTTTCATATTTCCGTATACCCCATTGAAAAAAGTGTACACGGTTTTCAAAGTCTTTTCCATGGAGCTCTTGGTGAAGAGGTAAGTGGAAAGGATGAAATTTTTGTGAATGAAGAATTCGGAATATGCTTGTAACACTAATACCAGTTTCACGTTCAAGTTGCCTTATATTAACATTTGAGTTTTGATTTACTTTCGCGATGATATTTGTTGTATGCGAAGGTGTCACGTCGGTGATACCTTCTTCTCAGTGTACGGTATCGTCACTGAGCACCTTGGTTCGCGTAATAATTACACGATAGTCTTGGGTTGCGGTTTCTTTATTTTTACTTTGTACAGTGTGGCGATTTCTGTTCTGTTCGTGATGTCTGTATTCGTCTGTTTGCGAGTTCTTGTTCGTGTTGTCTCTGAGATCTAGTTTGTATCGTCGTGTTATCTCTGTGTTCTCTTTTGTATCTGTCGATTCTTGTCGCGTTCTGTCCGTTGTCACCTCGGTTTTGTCGTCATTGGTTGAGGGTAGTTTTTGGTGGAGGAATTTAGCGTTTTTCAATTGGTTGTAGGAATGATGGAAAGAGCGTGCTTGTGGGGGTATATCTGAAGGAGTGGGAAATTGTTGGTGCTTGACGGAGTGTCTCGGAAGGACTAGGAAATGGTGTCGATAAGGGATTAACGTCGTTTATTGCAGGGTTTGTCCACTGGTCTTCACGTGCGTTGCACGTGGGTCTGTTCACGTGCGTCGCACGTGGGGTCCGTTCGTCGGAGTCAAAATTGTCCGTGTTCGGCGCGGTTGTAAGTCGCGCCTTCTACCTGCCCTTTTATTGTATGTCTTTACAAAATTCTGACTGCGGGGTTAGGCACGGACAACCTTCGGTGTTGCCGTCGCAACAATATTGTTCACATTTGCTTCATGAGTAACAGTTTTACGTCTCATACGAATGTTTCTGTTGACACTACCAGTCTCACAAAATGTTTTAACAATACTTCAGTAGGCAGAACGTGATGGACAAGAACGTTCTGGAAATCCGTCTTTGTAAATTCGTATTGCTTCTCTTAGACATTCTCGAGCTTCACCGTAAATTAAAACCATTTGAATTTTCTCCTGTTCTGAATAACGCATTATGGATCGCTTGTCGATACACTGAGAAATCTAGCAGTGAGCAAACTGTTAAATACATATCTCTCTCACTCTCTATGTACGCAGACGAATGATACAATGTGATTATTAACAAGTTCAAATTCATAGTCGAATTCCTGTTACCGTTGAAATCTGAAATGTCGCTGAAAGTAAGTTCTGCATTAATTAGCAAATTTTAGAGTTCATAGACATAGATGTATGCACAATAATGTTTTCTATAACATACAACAACAAAAATGTGTATATATATGTAAAAAAACACGAGTGACCTTGGAGAAACGATTAAAAAATTACAATTTACAAAAAACGATTCTTCCATCTGATTCGTCTTTTGAAACCATTTAGATTACGTTAGCAACATTTTTTGTCTTTTCAGAGGTAGTGAAGATATTTAGGTGTCCTGTTTTAGACGAAACACCCTGTATAGTGAATCCGGATTAACAAGTCTCGAACGAGTTATTCCTATTTAATTGCATACCAAAATTATGAAAAATTTCTGGCATGTTAAAGATGTCGATGTGCATTTTTCAGAATTTTTGTGGATTTTTAAATTGAATATTCTGATTATGAGAAATGAAAATTCCGAAAAATGCAAATTTCATACAAATCCAGTTTGGGCACCACCACGAAATTTTTGTAGTAACACCGTATTATTAGAATAGTAATTTCAGAGTTTTTTTCAGATTCTTTTTAGATTCTCGACAGCCGTGACATGTTAGAATGGTTTTATAACTTTTTTTGTACAGTTGAATAGAGGAAACTCGATCGAAACCTGTTAATTCGGATTTAACCTATAGCTTCACCCCTGGTCGCGACAGAGGGTTAAAATTTTACACAAATTGGTTTCTAGTTATATCCTTACGAATGGCACAGGAACCGTTTAAATCGGTCGAAGGGTATTTTTAACCACCTTACTCTGGTATATACGCTATGTAGCTCATCAGCTTCCGCACGCACCAACGGAGCCCTCCGACTTTCCCTAACCTCTCGCATTTGATTTGAGGGTCTTGCGCACATAGTAATTTTCGAAAAAAAAAACAATGAAAGGTTCGTTAAAGAGGTACCCTGTTGCACGCGGCACGCGTATAACCCGCAAGCGAGCTCACGCACTGTAGCGGAGAGCAGCGATCGACGATCAGGTTGATCGACGGTGCATTTCGCTACGGTTGTTCGGGTTTCATAATCGGTCGACCGACGCGACCGGTTTACCACGGCTAGTTTTCCACGACCGCATTGTTATTCTCGCATCCGCCCGCGTTTCCGGACGGCTGTGAAACGGCTCTGGGCGAAACGCTCAATTTCGCCCAGAGCTTCGTTCTTTATCTTTCGGTTTTACGGTCCCGTTTCGAGAGGAAACTGTCTCGCGGCTGTCGGCAGAAGTTCGTCGGGTTCCCTGGGCTCGACAAGTTTTTAATAAAACCGCGCCGCGAGAATACGATCGCAGCTGGCGCGTCACGACGCGACGCGCGCGTCGCGGTGATACCACGTTTTGTCCAGCGGAGATAATATTTTACTCCCGAGCCCTTCCGGCTCATGCTTTTCCATGGTCTGCTTTTTTTTCCAACGCCAGCCGCTCGACCGTCGATTCGTCTGGAAAAAATCGAATTAACTCTACCGGCTCAACGCGTACTCACCTAATGCTGCGAATCGGATTTTCAAAACTCTTCGACGCTCCGTTAGGCGGAACGATGCGTTTCGCGGTACGGTGATATTGCGAATTATAACTCGATAGATTCCATTACGAATATCGCATTATCATATTTCTTCGCACTATGAATTTCCAACGCGTCTCTGTCTACGATGTGGAGAGAAATTTAGTTTTTGCTACTTTAACACTAAACCTACCATAAGGGGTCAATGACCAGATTTTCTATTTAACAATTACTGACGTTAGAAAATTGTCTTCGTAGAAATCGATTTGATGGATTTTTCTATTCCAACATACATTGTAATAAAAATGGCATACAGTCCAAATAAATTAATTTTTGTCTCTTTTATAGGACAATATACATTAGCCAAGTTTACTGCTCGGTAGGTTTAGTGTTAATTTAAGGGTGCTGGCTGCTTCTTTATTTTCGAAAAAGTCAATGTTTGCGACACTACCAGGTAAATTAATATTGGCGAAAGAGGATCGTTGTTAGAAATTCTCAAAGAAGAGAGATTCGGAAAGAAGAGAGCGACGGCACGGTACGGTTTCCTTTCAGCAGTTGATAATCGATTCGGTTCTCGAGTTCTGATTTGAAAAAAAAAATATCGAAGCCAAGCGGGGTTTAGCCAAATTCTGTCTCGATTCTACGGGACAGTAACAAAAGAAGCGTTACTTTTGCCAAACGGAGAGCCATCGAGAAGCAAAACTGTATTCTAGGGGGTGAGCAAGGTCTCGGCCAAAGGGGTGGGACGACCTGACCCGGACGGATATCGAGGATAATATAAGATCCGAAACGTCCACCGGTTGTGCGCTCAGATTCCTTCTCGTTGGGCTGTCAGTGATTAATAGTTGAGCGTTAGACGATCCTGTGCTCCCGGATTTCCAACCCGTTTCACAGTCCTGATTCACGGTCCCGCGACTCGATTAATTCAAATGTCATGGCTCCGAGTTTGTTCTCTCCAGGGAAATTCGGTTCCCGCGAGGAACGCAAGCCGGAAAGGCGTGTTTGCTGTCTGTCGAGGCCCGAGAACCGGTGTAGCCGGACCGAAGAAATTCAGGGGAATACGGTTATCCTTTCTCTGTCGTTATCGGATTGGTCTCGTGACGTTGTGATGCTGCACGGCAGAATCGAAATGGGTCACGTGACCGACCTATGGCTGAAGCGTAGGGATGCTCACCGCCGATGAATAGGGGGAAAATGTCGTGGAAAGGGGTAAGGTGGAATGAGAGATAAATTTTAATCTGACAACACTGTTGGGGACCTTGGTCTTCTCGATTATAATCGACTCCGGTTACGCTACCGCTCGTAGCATGCTACGAACCTTTCGGAAGAGCCGATAGCTATCGTACCTTTGCTCAGATCGGTCGACGATTCGCTGTGCCGACGGCGCTATCTCGCAACCGAGCTTAAAGAGAAACGGTGTCGAGTTAGCGAAAGGACACTGTCTTCGTATTCGTAGATCGTGTAACCGTGTGGCCAAACAGGTACATAGCTTATTCTGTCTAGAGTTGCATCAACTCTTTGAGGTATACGATTTTAACAGCGACTAATTACGGAATTTTATTTCCTTAAAAAACCAGAGATCCGTGTTAACTCTTTATCGAACGGAAGCCTATTATTAGGACTTTCAATAGTTGCACTGTAACAAAATGAAGCTTAACAAACTGCTTTTACATTGTAAGTTTTAACCAAATTATTAGATAACGTTATTGATGATGTCATGTTGGTTTACAATAAAAATTGAAAAGTTTTCGATCATGGACAATGGACCTTGAAAAATTCTGAAATACTCGCCGATCGGTAAAGTGTTAAGACGCGAACAGTAATTTTTTAAACAGATATAAGAACGTTTTACGATGCGGGCGACCGGATCCTGCTATGTTTTAGCGATATTTACAAGCTGCGATTTCAGCCGTCTTTTCGTTTAGAGTCGAGATTCTTCGAGTTTAGGCTTTCGATTGCGGTCTCTGTGTGAAAACCGTACCGCTCGAAGATTTTTGACGCCTCGCTGAATGGCGATAGACGTGTCATAAACATTTAACTGCGACACTGCTACAAACGCTAAGCGCGCGACCACCCTCGGAAAGGTACCCGATACGTAACGTCTTGAGGACTTTTCGGAGCCGCTATCACCCCACCAGTGCGGGTCTACGTGTTACTCTAATAACGAATGAAAATTTACAAATCTTTTCATATGCGTTCATTGGTGGATGATATTTCCGCCCCATCAATATTTGTTACTATATCTATGCGAGCATTGCGACGTTCGTGGCTAGCCCTTACATTTTTACACAGTCTGTCGTACTTAGGTTTCGTCTACCGTATTTTTATACTTGTATCTCGTTTATATTTTACCTTCTGTCTTGTTCATTTTATACTTAGACGGGAACATATTCAGACGCAAAAATCCGATTCTGATGAAACTTATGGGAGCTTATAGTTGTTTGAAAGATATTTGACACGTGTTTTTCTTTATTGGCAACCATCCACTTTGAAGGGGTGAAAACAGCCCTCAAAGTTGGGATAATTTTTAGATATGGACCGTTTATTTTGAAAGTGGTGCAAGTCCATTTTCTTCTGTTTCGAGAAAATTAAATGTTGGCAGATCTGACAATTAAAAAATATAGGTTAATTATGAGAAGTCTGAGAACGTTTGTACTAATTTACCAATATGTAATTTGATTATATAAATTTCTTTTAGGCGAATTTAACTAAAATAATATATATTTCCAGGCTGCAAATGGACTTACACCACTTCCGTAATTAGTCAATTGTAAATATCATTTAATTTCAATTTTGAAATAAAAAATATCATTTAAAATATATTTCATAGTAATCCAATTTTGTTTATAAATAATAACAAGAAATAAAATAGAATTAGCATTTTTTATTTTGAACGTTAATTATATTTATATATTGTTAAACTTAACACAAGATATTGGTATTATTAATTATTTATGCTTTTCATGTGGCAGTGTTTTGAAATATTCATGATGCACAGGAGGTATATAAGGTAATAGCTGCTGCATATCTTTATATTTTTCGTATGTAATAGGCCTGGCATCGTGATACAAAGGCGCCAAGGCGATTTTTTCAAATTTTGGCGGTCTTCCCCGACATGTAGGTGATAAATGTAGAGTCTTAAATTCTGTGTCCTCCATTGATGTTTTATATAAAATAGTATACGGTGCACTTTTGTAAAATCTCATCCAACATATTTGCAACCTATTTACTTTTTCTCCATTAGTGTTTCTTCTTATCTGTTTTTTTAATTGTGTTTTGTAGATTTTTTGTTGAAACGAAATTCTCTCGTTTCATTTCGTGTAAAATAAATTTATTATGTTGTCTACATTGGTTTATAACGTCATAATCATCCTGTGGTGTGCACAGGAAATTCTTTTTCCGTAATGCCATTTTTTCTGTCTATGGAAATTGGACTTACACCACTTTCATAATCAATGGTTACGCAATTTCTTTTACCGGCCAATTTTAAATTGAACAAATCATAGGCATTTTTTAAGATATTAAATACTAACCAGTTATAAACAAAAAGTTTACACTAAATTAAGCATAAATTACGTCATATCTCATTTTTTTTTTTTTTTAAGGACACACCACTTTCAATATAAACGCTCCATTGTCAATGGGAAATATAGTCGTGCAAGAAAATTTTAACAAAAGTTTTTGTTTAAACAGTAAAGCTATAAGCTCCCATAAGTTTCATCAAAATCGGATTTCCACATCTGAATATGTTCCCTTGTGTTAGTCTTTTACAGTTTTACCGTATCGTTGTCAGTTTTTGAGCGAAGAATTTATTAAAATTCTTTATTTTTCTACAACACCGACCATCATTGTTTTTATCCCTATTTGAGAAAGTAAACTCAGAGGTCGTCTATTGTTGTTGGGTACCGAGAAACGCTATAATCTGCATACCAAGTGTAACGATCAGATTCGTAAGTAACGAAAATCGAAAGAATTTTGAAGGATGAATACATACTATTTTGTCGATTTTTTTTGGCAAACGGCAGAGTTTCGACGATTAAAACGCGGAGCTGCGAAGACCGCCGCAGAACGTTGTTCTGACCGAATTACTTATAACCGTTTCAATCTTCGCTAAAGTTATGAGCCCGGAACTTCCTTTGCGACGGATTTAAAATGAAAATTAGAGGAAGCGTTCGCTTTGATGATCTTTACCTGTGAGACGATTTCCTTACTTCGCCCAAGGAACTTTCTTCTTTGCCTGCCGCAATTTGAAACACAGTTCGCCGGCTTTTCGTTAATAGGACAGAATTGGAAATGCAAGCAGTCGGGTAGAGATCAAGTTTCAAGGATCGTATTTTCTTGCGAAATTTTCGGATGATTCTATCTTACACGGAATATGACAAAGTTTTGGAGTCTTATATCACAATTATTCTTGGAATTATTCTTTCGTCGCGTGCCAAAGAACTCGCATTTTAGAATAAACGCGTTGGGGTCGAAGTTATTTTAACAGAAACTGTCGATCCAAACTAGAACGTTTCATAATTCTCGGACAACGGACCATTTTTGCGATTTCATAATTGACAACGTCTAAGATTATTCACTGTCCTACTTACCAATATTTTTAAATATATTTTTGGTGGTACTTTTTGTAGATACATTGGTCTTTTGTTGATTTTAAACTTTGTAATTAATTAATATTTTATTTAATTGTAATTAGTTGTGGATGCATTTGTATTTCAACTCATGGATTTTCTGAATCCCAAATGCGTCAATTTTCACGATTAAATAAAATGATTAATTAATTAAAAACGTTGAAAATCATTTTGTTGGAATAGCAGCTGCCAAATCTTCGTTACTTTTTAAAATATTGCTCAACAATGAAAACGCGTTGTTCTTTCGTATAGCGCTCCATTTTTAATAACCCCGAAGCGTCAGCTGTCACGTTGTCTTTATTCTTCGCTGGAAAACACGTTTTGCCGCACAAACGGCGCAAAATTCAAATTTTGCGTGAATTTTGAGATACCCTTTATAATGTTTCTCGCTGGTTCCTGCAATCGTACCATTTTAACCAATTTTCCTGAAAATTCGGTAATGTCACTTTCGTTACAACTGCGCGAATTGTTTAGAACTTGTAAAGGTCTCCTTTCTTTTCTGTGCTTGTAGATCTTCCGCGAGGTATAACGAGACAATTGTCGATCGAAGCTTCTGTCGCTTTCCCTTTGAACGTTGTTCGATCGCGAAGAGTGTTTACTTTCCAATAGAAACACTCACGCTTCCAGTAGGGAGGGGGAAACCTTAACCACGCGTTACTGATCGAACTCTGCCCGTTTAAGTTGTAGGGGAGAAATCTCGACGTAATCTTATGGTACCCCAAGTTAGGGGACCCGGTCGTGTTTAAATCTTACGTCGAAGCGTTGTTTTGATTGTTGAAAGATTGGATAGACTTCGTGAGACGTGCAGAGATTCGACTGGCGATTTAAACTTTTTTAATGGGTATGCTAAATTAGTTTACTTTTTTATACTCTGATAAAGAGTTTCTTTCAAGGGCAGAATAATTACTTCAGTTTGATAAATTTTTTTGAGCTTTTTTCTTCTTTATCTTTTATCCAACGTAACACTGTCTACGTGGTCATTGGTAAACTATGGATATTTATCTACATTAGATATTTTTTATATTTCCTCCACGCAAGATAGAATCGACGCAGTAACGAAATGTTCTTAGAAGTTCAAACCCGATTACTTTGTTGCGTCGTGTCTACAGATGTTAGACTAACAGCTTCTAAGCATTAATTCTCTGTGATCGAGTAGAACGGTAAAGACGTTCTTCTCGATTCAGCTTAACCCTCTATGGGCCGAATTTTTGTTTTTAATCCAAAAAAATTGGGGGAACGAAAAATAAAAAATTAAACAATTTTATTGCAATATATTCACTATGTGACTTTCAGGTAACAACGGCCTATAAAGTTTGCACTTCTGTGTATGAAAGCTTAAGCGTGAAATTCCATAAAACAATTTGCACTTGACGTTAAACATTTTATTTTTGAAATCTCTTTGTTGGATCACATTGAAGTGCATACATATTGGTATAGTCAATTATGTTGCTTATAATTTCCTTGTCAAATAGTTTTCGAAAATAGGTTACACGAGAATGGGGTGCTTCGGAGATATTAGGGCAATCTCCTTTCCAAGAGCGATAACAACTATTATTATTCGTCTGGGATAGTGGGATAGTTGCCAAACAATTCTTTGTGGTCCTGCATCTTCCTCATCTGACGAGGATTGAGTACTAAATTCTTCGTCACTGTGAATGACATTTATCCGTCGTCGGGGAAATACTATTACATCTTCATTGGACTCGGAATCTAATAAGGAATCATCGGATTTATTACCGCTAATGCGTCTAATTCTAATTCCTCTATTATTTCTACCTCATTTTGTATTCATATTTTGGGTATATGATGTATAAATCTGAAAACGGGAGAAAGCACAAGCTTTATCCTAAATGTACCGAAATCTGCCATAACAGCCCACTGTAACCTCAAAGTTACAAAACTGTATCTTAAAAAAACAGTAATAAATTGAAAATTGAAATATAAACAAATAGGTTGTTATTGATATAAGAACCCAGAGCTATTATGTACACTATTTTTAGTTTGGTAACCACTGACAAAAGCACAAACAATATCAATTGGATCAAATGGTTTCGCTTATTTTTACTGCAGACAGTTTGCACAGCGTTTATTTTGTTATTTCAGGTTGATGAGCCTAGCAACGGTCATAAATATTAATATAGGTTGTCTTGGCAACGTTATATTAGGTCAATCGGAAAGTTCTGTCCATCTAGCGTCGAGTAGCCGTAGCTCGAACTGTGGGTAACTATAACCTCTAAAGTAAGGCTAACTTTTTAGTTTGAACATCTGTTAATAAAACTCAGTAAACAACAATTTACGCTTGCATCAATAACTTCGTTTTTTTCTACATTGAAGATGTCGGAATTTGAGCCGAATAAGCATCATTTGCGCGAAGTGTTAGTCTTTTGTTTCAATTGGAAGAAAACGGCAGCTGAAGCTCATCGAATGATTGTAGACGTTTATGGCGATAATGCTGTTTCCGATAAAACATGTAGAGAGTGGTTTCGACGTTTTAAAAATGGTGATTTTTTTTGGAGGACAAAGAGCGTTCTGGACGGCCACGAGTATTCGAAGACGAAGAATTGCAGACGTTGGTGGATGAAGATCCATGTCAAACGCAAAAACAAATTGCAGAAGCGTTAAATTGTGCTCAATCTGTCATTTCCGACCGTTTAAAAGTCTTAGGGAAAGTCTACAAGGAAGGAAAGTGGGTCCCATATGAACTCAAGCTAAGAGACATTGAAAGACGGAAAACCATCTGCGAAATTTTGCTTGCTAGGCAACAAAGAAAGGGGTTTCTCCATCGTCTCATCACTGGGGATGAAAAATAGATTTATTTTGACAATCCTAAACGTCGAAAAACCATTTGTGATCCTGGCCAATCCTCAACATCGACGCCAAAGCGGAATATCCACGGAAAAAGGCTTTACTCTGCATTTGGTAGGATCAGGAAGGTGTGGTATACTATGAACTGCTAAAAACTGGTCAAACAGTCACAGGAGATCTCTACCGACAACAAATTATCCGTTTGAGTCGAGCATTGCACGAAAAACGACCACAATATGAAATGAGACAGCGTAAGGTGATTTCGCTGCATGACAATGCTTGGCCTCACGTCTCAAAAATTGTCAAGGAAACGATAGAAGCACTTCGCTGGGAAGTGCTACCACATGCGGCTTATTCACCAGACTGTGCCCCATCTGACTACCACTTGTTTCGGTCGATGGCACACGCACTTGCTGAAGAACGATTTAATTCGTACGAAGATCTCGAAAAATGGATCTCCGCCTGGATAACCTCCAAAGATGTATCATTCTTTCGACGCGGAATTCGCTTGCTGCCCGAAAGATGGGAAAAAGTCATCGCTAACGATGGACAATATTTTGATTAACGTACTTTTTCATTTTCTTTCATGAATAAAGCTATACTTTTTGTAAAGAAAACGGACGGAACTTTCCGATTTACCTAATAGAATTAAGATTTATGTGCCATCTCATGAAAAAAGCTATAATTATTTGGTAAAATGTCGAGAAATTAAAATGTGACCTGAAAGTTACCCGGGCCCATAGAGGGTTAACCCTTTCGCGACGGCACATCTGTACCATTCTTCGCTACTTGTCGCAACAGTGCGACTGACCATACTTTGCCACTTTTTGCGACGGCGCGACTGACCATACTTTGTGGTCGTTCGCGAAAGCTCAAGTGAATCATACTTTGCCACCAATGTATTTATAGCTTTATTTTGAGTTCGCTATTGAAATAAAATAATAATATAATTATGATTTATGATGACTGCAAACCAATAAGTGACTGCCGTATATACACGGCACCTGTCGCGAAAGGGTTAAAATAAAGCATCGATTAAAGTTAAAGCGGTGTGGTTATTTCGTATTTAGATTCCATAATCCCAAAAATATAAATTAAAAATTGTTTGAATCAATTATAAAAAGTACAGTACGTTCAACAACAATGTATCTTGTTACGATTCGTTCAATATTATTGAGAGTGTTTTGGGGCATCAGGTCCGCATATTCGATCCTTAAAGTTGCAAAAAATATAATTTAATTATTGTAATAACATAAGATCGGTATAAATTGTTATTTTTACAGAGATCTTGAAACATTACTACAAAATATAGCTTTCTGGCGAGAATATTTTCAAAAATCCTCGTCTGCAATGGGTTAAAGGTAGAAAAGATACAGTGGACGCACCGATGTCTCTTTCACCATCGGGTCCTCGTTCGTGTTCAAGGTGTAAATTGAATCTAGCTCCCGTAACTAATAAAATGAATCTTCAATACACCTCGGGCGGTAAACGTATATCGCTGTGGGAAATACCAGCTACCGTAGATTCAAAATGATGTAGAAGTTTAGAATGTACCGAATATAATTTACAATATATACTTATGAAATTGGGAACTTGCAATTATCGTTGTATCGTGTAATCGCGGATCTTACACGATTCAGGTACGTAGACGAGAAAACCAAAATGTCGGGTTCTCGCGCGTACCGCATCGCTGGCGAACTTCTGCGAAAACAGATTACACTCGTCTGGTCTAAGCGAGCGCGTGAAATTTCGCGTCGACTTTCGAGATAAAGCGAAAGTCGCAACAGCGAATCAAGAAATTCAACGGTGGCCGAATCTCCTCGAAACTTGAAGAGAGTCCGCGTGACCGGAAAAAGAGCACATACGGTGAGATGATCGTGCGGCGCCTTCGGTTCGGCGTATCACGGAGAGAAAAGAATCGTTTAAAATGCAGGTAGACGTATGAAAGGTAAAAAGCACCGCCTTAGGGTTGTGGGTGAAGCGCGAAGTATGAGGACGCATGAAAGGTATACACAGACTAGACGGAAGGGTGGCATCGCGTACGTCAACCCTTACAAGTGGCTCCCGGATCTATGTCAGACAGATTACTCTCTCGTGTTTTCCGATTTTTTTCTCACGACCGTGTTGGTACGTATGTAGACACGTATGCATGTATCGGCATGTGTGAACACACAGACGGGGACGCTCGCGGCGACCGGTGCTCGAGGATATTATCAGAAAATCTTCTCCGAGGGTAATCTTCGTAATTTCAACGCCTAATCCGTAACTACGTTCCGTGGCGCACGCGAGAACGCTGTTTGACGCGAAGCGATGAAAAAGGGCAACATTGTTGCCACTTGGTAGACTGCTGGTCGGCACTTCTTCTCCTTCTTCTTCTTCTTCTCCTTCTCCTTCTTCTTCTTCTTCTTCTTCGTCTTCTTCTTCTTCTTCTTCTTCTTCTTAGTATCTTCCATCCACCTCTTCGTTTTGTTCTCTCCCCGTTCCTCCTTCATTCCTTTTGCTCGCGGACGAGTATCGGGTTGAGTTTGTCGTGCAAACTCATTCAAGTTGTCGACAAGACGGAGGCAGGAACGTGATATATGATGGGGAAAGTCGGGCAACGGGAGCAAATATTTTCCGGCCAAATAACGAGGAGGTGCGGGCCTCTACCGACGCCCTCTGCGATCAAATGAAATAAATTACAAATGGAAATTTAATTGCATTGCCCCCGCGCTATCGGAAGCAATAATGGGGGAACCCCGTGTTTGATGCATCTGGGTCGATGAGCTAAGTGTTTTCACGAGCTACAGACAATCGTCGACCGTGGAAAGTTTACCGTTTGCTATCGCTTTAGCTATCGGAAGCCTGTTAGAAACCCTTTTGATAAAAAGGAAACTCAATAATTTCGCTCGAAGCAATAGTCTTAACTCGCGCACAACCGCAACATCTTTTTGTCCATTTTCAAATTTTTTCATAACTTGCAATTCAAATTTAGCGAAACGAGAAACGGTCCGCGTAAATTGACAAATATATTATGTTTATGTTGCGTTGCACCGTCAACAGGCTATACAGTGTATCCTCGGTTTATAGTGTTTTAGTGTAATATTATCTTTGTTATTGTATATTCTATAGGTTTGAAGGAGGAAAAAGCGTTACGTACACATAGGTTGTTTATTATTAAATTGTTTAATTAAAATTTATATTTTAATTTAATTATATTTAATTTATTTATATTTAATTTAATTTACAATTTAATATTATTATTAAAATGTTACAAATGAAAACACTGAACTCGAGGGAAACAGTCTATCCGCAGTCTATCTGCTGTCTGCTATCTACAATTGAAACTAATTATTACTGCAATTCGCTTAATACTACTGTCAATACTAATGCGTTGTTCCTTCGTATACCGCTTCATTTTTAATAACTCTGAACTGTCAGCTGTCACGCTGTCTTTTTTCCATTGGCAACACCTTAAACCGCACAAATG
The DNA here is from genome assembly GCA_028453745.1 of Agapostemon virescens. Classification (NCBI taxonomy): domain Eukaryota; kingdom Metazoa; phylum Arthropoda; class Insecta; order Hymenoptera; family Halictidae; genus Agapostemon; species Agapostemon virescens. The sequence continues at coordinate 4,910,607 of CM052082.1, read as the reverse complement.
CCGCAAAATTCAACATTTGCGTGAATTTTGGATTGCCCTTTCTATTCTAATGTTTTGTCAAACGTTCTTCGGACATCTCCAATAATTTACAGGGAAACCTTAGCGCTGAATTACATGTATTTTGAGGAGATAAAGTAGTCGCCATTCTGCCCGTCGTATTTCCTTGTTTTTGATGGGTACTCCTAAGCGTTCATATTTCAAGAACGGAATATAACCACCTAGTTGCGTGTTTCCTCGTGGAAGGGAGGACATTCTACGGGAAAATATACGAGCAACTTTTCCTTCAATTCCTCCCTTCTGCTTTGCTTCCTTTCTGTTTATTGAAATCTGTCCGGAACCGCGCTTCTGGTGTGCCTGCTTCACTGGAAAAACGTTGCTCTCGGTGTTTGATTTATTTCAGGAGATTCTCATTTTGGTACCGTTCAGTGGAAATTGTTGCGAGAAAATACATATTTTTCATGTTCAATTTTTCTACAATTTAATTACCGCGAACTCGCGCGGTACTTTATTTTGGAGATTTTTGTGCGGCGATTCTCTTTGTTTCGACGCACGCCTCTGCGACTTCGAGCTTTTGATTAAAGCGGTCACGTGTGGTCGCTTTATTCCTTTAGTGAAAACCACCGGTTACGTAATGTATGACGGTGCATGCTTTGTAGATACATTTTTCACGCTTCCGAGGGAGAGCGTGAAAAGCGTTGACGTCAGAATCTCAACAGAACTTCTGACGGTGGTTGTGAAATTTTTCAATAGTCCTTTCATGGGTTATAGAGTTGGAGAAACTATAAATATTCTTTGCGATCTACGTACGTTATGGTTGCGGTTAGCGATCGTCTTTCGTTGAAATATTGCCGTCTTCCAAGAAGATACGAATTCAAAGAAACGTTTTAACGGTGTAACTATTTTTCCGTCTTACGCTACTTTATCTTTCGATATTTATTGAACTTCGAAAAACCCATAACTTCTACGTGAGCGAATTTTTACGTATTACGAGTTAAATAATTCTTCAAATATTCGGTTGCTCCATAAAAAGGTGAATTTAACGCTTTGCGTATTAGGCTCCATTTGCTTAATGCGCCTCTAGGACCCCACGCGCGTGTTAGCGATGGCTTATATTTTAGACAAATCGTAGACAGATAGTCCGACGCCATTTCGCTTTCGATTATTTTATGGCAGGGTCGAGGGTTCGGTGTAACCTTTCAAGACGCATCCGGTCAACGGGTGGGTTTTTGCCGAGGGCTGACGGCTTGAAGTTGTACAGACGTTCGATGGGATACACTTGTCGACGCGTGTTTAGAAAGTTCGGAATCTCTAATTATGGCTGGCGCCCGACGTGGTACCGCTATTTCAAAGAACAAGGATAACATTTTGTATTGAGTCCACGAATAATAAATCGTTTGGTTTGAACGTTTTATATTTATCCTTGCGCTTCGATCGCTTAACTTAACAAGGCTCGATATTTAGGGGTGGTGCAAATAATATTATAGACACACGACTTGTTAGAACGTAGAATTGATTTAACCTTTTAAGCGCTATGAACCCATATATGCGTTCTCGCATAACCATTCGATTTTGGCTATGAACTCATATATGCATTTTCGCATAACCATTCAATTTTGGCTATGAACCCATATATGCGTTCTCACAAAACCATTCGATTTTGGCTATGAACGCATATATGGGTTCTCATAAAACCATTAAATCTAGAAAGAAGAAATCTATGAACAGATATACGTGACTGGTGCTTGCAAGCCTATATAGATATAAAAAGACAATAAGTGTTTAAATGTGCTTTTGTACAATCGTTTATCAGTATTGTTCATTAAATTTATGTGTGCATTCATTGTGCATTAGTTAACGGTATCGCTACCAAAGACTTTTGAGGTTAAATGCTGCTACTTTCTGGTAATTTGTTTTTTGCGTTTTTACCCGTTTGAGTGCGGAGGAGCCCTATCGCGCTTCTCTCATGTTTTGCCAAAATTGCGAAGAGCACGATAACGCTCCTTTTTTGTTATGCCAAGAATTCATAATTCTGCTCTGAATCAGTAACAGTTGTGCGTCCAGTAAAGCTCATTGCGTCTGTGGAGCATATGATTTCTATTTGTTAATAATATTACATATTTCAAATCTGCTTTCTTTTTTCTCTATTATCTTGCCTGCAGCCAAACGGTTAAAATTTCATTTTCAATTACCCCTAAAATGTCTAAGAACAAACTTGAATACTTTAGTAAAAGTGGTAGTGACATGGACTATGAACATGAAATTGAAACGGTTGAAATTAAAACATTTGAAAGAAAAAGGATATGTGTTGCGACGGCAACACCGGAGGTTGTCCGTGCATTCAGAAATTTGTAAAGACATACAATAAAAAGGCAGGTAGAAGGCGCGACTTACGACCGCGCCGAACACGGCCAATTTTGACTCCGACGAACGGACCCCACGTGCGACGCACGTGAACAGACCCACGTGCAACGCACGTGAAGACCAGCAGACAAACCCTGCAATAAACCACGTTAATCCCTTATCGACACCATTTCCTAGTCCTTCCGATATACTCCGTCAAGCACCAACAATTTCCCACTCCTTCAGATATACCCCCACAAGCACGCTCCTTCCAACATTCCTACAACCAATTAAAAAACGCTAAATTCCTCCACCAAAAACTACCCTCAACCAATGACGACAAAACCGAGGTGACGACGGACAGAACGCGACAAGAATCGACAGATAACACAGAGATAATACAGAGAGATCACACAGAGAACTCAGAAAACACGAACTAGATCTCAGAGACAACACGAACAAGAAATCGCAAACAGACGAATACAGACATCACGAACAGAACAGAAATCGAATATAGAAATCGCGACATTGTACAAAGTGAAAATAAAGAAAACCCGCAACCAAATACAATCGTGTAATTATTACGCGAACCAAGGTGCTCAGTGACAATACCGTACACTGAGAAGAAGGTATCACCGACGTAACACCTTCGCATACAACAATATGGAATTCGTCTTCGGATTCGGAAGAGCTCTATAAGAAGACCAAGATATTAAAAATAAGCAGTGACACAAGCGGTAAATATCAACACAATAGGTTGGATGTTAGAACAAACATAATCAAACCTTCTTCGTAGCTTCGGAAACCGAAGAGTCAGTTCCATTGTATGAGCAAAGGAGAAGACGTCTTCGAATATTTAGCTCATCTTCTGAAAAGGATGAAGATCTACAGGAAAATGTTAATTCGACATCTAATGATACGGCAGAAAACGTTTCATGGTCTAAGAAAAATTTTGCACCAAAATTATATAATTTTGATGAATCAAATTCGAGGATAAGGGTACACTTATCGAAAATATCCACTCCCTTGGGTACGTTCAAGGTACTTTTTTCGGAAGACTTAATTACTGGTATCTGCGAAAAAACAAATAATTTCCATAAAAATCTAGCGCAAACTAAAATACATGCAGGTCATTCACGCGTAAATACCTGGACAGATACTTCACCTTCGGAAATATATTTATTTATTGCTATTACTATGCTAATGTCCAGAATGAAAGAAACATCTATAAGAGAATATTGGTCTACTGATAAAGTTATAAAAACTGACGTGTTTTCAAAACTAATGAGCAGAGTTAGATATGAATCATTGCTAAAAATGTTGCATTTTAATGATAACAATAATATGAGCTCGCACGATCCGTTGATAACAATAAGACCGGTGGTTACTGAACTTAGAAACTCATTTTCTAAATTATTTTATCCATATGAATATTTATGCATAGACGAAAGTCTTTTACTTTATAAAGGAAGATTATTTTTTAAACAATACATTCCGTCAAAAAGCAGTAGATTTGGCATTAAGTATTCGTTATTTGCAATTGCAAAACCGTAACCGAAATAAATGGTTATTAAGGCTTTTGAGGTCACCACAGAATTTATTTCAGTTAGAATCAATATACCTTGCAATGAAAATTCAGTCTGCTCAACTGGTGCTCTTTCGTAAAAGGTATGCAGCCTACGGTAGGCTTTTTCGTACGGAGTGGGCAGTCCATGGCGCACGCTTAGCGTCGGGCAACTCAGCGCTCAAATGGTTAATAATTCCGACGTACTGGTTTTTCTTACGACAATAATACGAATTTACAAACGATCGGTTTAGTTGAGATGAAGTTGTTTCAGTGACGTTTGAAATGTGAATCTACTAGAGTGCGAAAAGTGTGGAGTATTTATACAAAAAATGGTTCATGTAAGCGCACCAATCAGAGTTCGTTTTGGCCGTTGCGCCTGGTCGCAAGACGTTGGACGTTGGGGTAGTTTATTGCTGGGAATTTCCAAAACGCCGGCTTGTAGGAATATACCGGGTGCTCAACTTGTACAGTGTCGAAATATTTGTATGCGTTTTTATATAATGTTGTTACGACGTAACACATTTCCTGAAGGATCTGGCTACGGAGTGGGGAAGGCGAGGGTGCCTTACGGTAAGAGGACCGCTCGTCACTTACCCCAAAACCGTCGAAAGGTGCATCTCTTAGACAATCCTGGCAAATTTCTAACATGCGGATGGAATCTCGTTGCAAATACAAGAACACAGTTCTGTCGCGCCGATAACAAAAGAGAATTCCATCAGTTATTTATGCTTTGTGTTTTTTGCAGCCGATGCGTCTCTCAGAAAATTTGATTCGACTGGTGGTCCGCATCCGTTTGCATAGTCTCGGGAACGGTGGCTCGTATATTCCCTAGCCTTCGTGGCTCCCTTTAACGACGAAGACTCTTTGAGCCGTTGTTCGGCTGTCGGCGAACGTTCCATTCGAAATCTCTGGAGATGCTTATCGATAAATTTCGAAATGCATGCGTGCGTGGGAGCAGGAAGGTTGGCTGTTTGTTATGCGATTCGAAGGAACCTGTGCGCGAGAGTACGCGAGCTACACTCTTGAAAATCTCTCGGATAGACCGTCTATTTAAGGTTCTTGTCGGCGTGAGAGAGCTTAGTTGCGAAGTAACGTTGATTCAACGGGTTCCGCGACGGCAGTCCCCTCGAAACACTTAGCCCCGCGGTGTTGTTCCTTGCGAGAACAAAAGACAGTTAGAAACCGAAACTGTCTCCGTCGATTCACGCCGCCCCGGAGAACTTTATCCGATTAAAGCTCTCGGCGACCCCGGCCATCCTCGCACCGCCCTTCGCCTTCGCTTCGAGAGGAGCTTTTTGATAAGTTCCTTTCGTGGCTTCCGCCTGTCCGGATCGGTGACCAACGATCTCTCCCTCGCACTCTCTCCGTTCGTGTCTTTCTTCATCCATCTTCAATTATCTTTCACCATCCTCTTTCTTTCAAGCGTCTACCGATCGTCGATCTTGTCTACTTTCGGATTTCTTTGCGTCAGCCATATCTAAAACGTAACAAGACAGATACCGGTTCTCAGAAACTCGCAATACGACATTAATATTCCGTAGCCATTCGATACGTATATTTTTTGTCTGTATTAATGTCAATTCGATTCAGCTATCGCGACGGATATGCCAGAAGAGTTGTATACACTGGTGTGTAAAGTTAAAGGGACCGCTTTTTCGTTCGAAATGCTGCGGCTTCATGGAGAAATGTTGTAGATTGTTCATTCTGGTCTGGTTTTAAATCTTGAACATTGTATTTTCGAAATCCATAGTTCATTGTTTACAACAACGTATATAACGGGTGAGAAAGTGAATATACATTTTTGATTCGATGATTTAGATATATGTATTATTGGAATATGCGTATATAATAAAGCTCACTATGCTATTAAATATGAAGTAAAATTTATATATTTTAACAAATTGAGCGCCGGCCCCGTAATAATGCGGGTTTTGTAAGTCTGTCGCTTGAATCGAATCCTAAAGCTTGAACGATCTTGTTTTTATTAAATTGTACATGACGAGTATTCAATCAAAATATACAATTTTACGAAAATGTATAACGTTTTAAATATTTTCTTTAGCTACTCATTGTTCAGAAACAAGCAAACGAGTTCATGATTAATTAAATGACTCATATGACGCCGGCGCTTAATGTGTTAATACCTTCTCTAGAGACACGTCTTTACTCTTTGAAAGAAACGTTACTATTAACAGACACAAGAGATCGAAACAGAGGAAGAACAGTCCCATATAAACAACTGAGGATCTAGGGTCCCATGCCGGGGACAACATACAATATATGCATATATAGGTCAACAGCCGGTTAATCGATCCTTCCTAGTAAAGAAATAATAGATTCATTTTGTTGTAAACTTATGAAATAAATTCCAACATGTATATAGATGAAAGCGATCAATCCTAAAAATAGTGACGCAGATATTCCTTTTTTGATTCTTCTTTGTCTCTCTCTTTTCTCGTTTTCCTTTTTTCTCTCTGCATTTCTCCCGATAAAAAGAGAAAAAGAAATCCCGTGCTGAACAAAATCGTGATAAACTATAATGAGTATTCGGGATATTGCAGAAGCTTAATAAAATGGTTCAAGACTCCTGTTGAACGGATCGAAGGCTGAGTCATGCGATAGTGGCATAACTGGCTTACGATAAGTTCAATATCGCCGGGGCAATCGTTTCCGTTCCTATATAATTACTAGGGAGAACCGAGTTGACGGCGATATTTGGTCAGCCATTCGGGTATGGAAAACAAAATTTACCGTTCTATTCAGAAATCCTTCGTATCTCGATTTATCACGACTCTATTAAATCGCGCGATGAATACTCCGCGTGAAAATAGATCGTTGCTGACCCGGATGATATTTTTCCGAATGCTCGGTCGAGTAAACTTCTGGCTGAAAACCGCTTATCGCGATTACTGTCTGACTACAAACGACCAGATCCACTGAAAGTAGCTGAACTTCCGCGATAAAGGCACTTCGCTTGGAACCGTCTTGGTCTCTTGAAATGTCTGGTAAACGAAGTTCGACGGTGATTTAATTTATTTTTGATCTTCGACAATTAAACTGCCAAATGTATGTACTAAATCGCGTTATCGTGATTATTTTAGTACAACTTGAAATCTGTGTGGCTTCATTTATTTCTTCTTATACGATAGTTATTCAAATTAGAACAATGTTCGCATGAAGACGTTTTACATAAATGTTTTCATTGAAACGTAGATATTAGCGACGGCTTATTATTATTATTATTATTTTTTTTTAGAGAAATCGTAGGCCGATAGCTCGACGCTGTTTCGCTTTCGGTTATTTTATAGCAAAGTCGAGGGTTCGGTGTAATCTTTCGAGACGCGTCCGGTCAACGGGTATAATTGTAAAATAAAAAAGACTCATTGGACCTGCTGTGGTAGGTTTAGCGTTAAGGGGGAAATCCAATTGAAAGCCAGAAATTTGCAAGATTTTGCGGAATTTTTTTCGACAGAAAGAAATGATGGTACATTTTTGAAACTTTGGGATCTATTAATATCTATATTAGAGTACAAAAATATATATTTTTTAATCTATAAATTTTCAAACTTATTGCTAACATATTCCAACAGATCCGTGCGGGAGGTGGAAATCGGCGTGACATGTAGCGCCTGTTCTATCCTTCCGAGTCACTAAAAACAGAAGTAACATATTATTCAAATCAATAGTTTCTAATTGTACCTAAATCCAAATTAAAAAATTGAAAATTGGAAGATTTATATGCGTTTGAAAAAATATTCATTTTTTAGAGGTTTTCTTGTGTACCTTTTTTATATTTTTTGCATTAAAGAAGTACTTTTTACAAAAACAATTAGGTTTAGCCACAAGGTAGTAGTGTTGTGAAGTTGTGATAAATTTCAGAAAGATTGGTTGAATAGTTTTTGAGTTACATTTCCCGCCAATCTGAAAAATCATGTTTCGAGAAAAACGCGTTTAAAGTTTTGATACGTAAAAACTGTATAATATTTACAACTTACCGGTTAATCGGCAATTTCAGGACTATATAATAGCCCTTCAGCTTCCTTGAAAAACTCGTTCTGTTGAATTTGTTGTTCTCTTTGCCTTTTTCGGGTCTCCTTAGAGATTCAAAGACTACGCCGTCGTTGTCTAACCAGCCGGTGCTCGTTTATTTTAGCAGCGTACTCCTTACACTGTCTTCCTATTATTAGTTGCAGCTCTGCCATAAGTTGCAACATTGCAGCGTGGCCCAAAAATTGTAGCCGCAATTAAAGCGGCTATTTCTACAATTTTTGATCCTGAATTTAGGTGTTTAGGCGCGAATGGCCACATTGTTGCATTGAAACTTTCGTTCGCATTCTGGGTATGGCCGCCTAAACACCTTCTCAATATGTCTTCCTTCGACATATCTTCATAAATAGGTAGAATATGTCTTTGAACTTCTGAATTGAGGGGTTCAGGATGAACAAATTTTTCACCAGTCGCTCTGCTTTTCTGCCACTTACACCAGCTGTTTTCTCCCGGCGGACAATAACTGAGTTGTGGATTTTCGTTTGTGTAGCACAAGTGGTAGAACGTAGCCACGATCTCTCTCTACATATCTTCAACACAGTTAACATTCCTTCGTATGGCTAAGCCATAATAGGCGGTAAGTTTTTTTATTAACATTTCTGTTAATTTACCCTTCCCACCGAGTTTTTCCTTCTTTTTAACGGCTCAGAGTCGAGTGCCCATTCTCTTTTCGTCATGGCCGATGCACTCACTCTGTATCACGATTAAATCGTCGCCGTATGGATTGCATTGCAATTGTAATAAACTGTAAATTATTGGTGCGCTGCTTGGCCTCAGCGGCGCTCAAGAGGCGTGTCACGCTTGGAGGCTATAGCTTCAAAAGTACTTCGAATTTCTCTTTCAAATTTTACGATTATATTCTTGACATGTTAAACTAACCGTATATGCAAAAAAAATTGCATTTTTTGAAAGTTCTAATTGGATTTCCCCCCTTAATTCACAGTTTGTCCTAATACGTTGTACTACCCATGATACAACTGGTTGTCGCGTTTGTTCTTAGTAGTCTTTTCTGTATCACAGATAAGAAGAAAATAAAATTCTGCTGTTCTCTTATTCCTTTTTTAACGAACGAAGAAACGGCAAATGTCTAGTATTTTATATTTAAACAAAATGTTTCAATACAGTTCGAGAGACGTTTGAAACGCGTACTACAGTTAATAAAAAAAATTAGAAAAGTTAAAACGAAGAGAGGAATTGATTTCCACGAGCAGAATATTGGTTTCATTAGACCATAAGGTAAACTTTGATGTTACGGTGAGAGGTGCACATCTATCGTACGGGTAAAATGATATTTCGCTTGCTCTCGAGTATAATAATGTATTTAGCAACGCGAAACGTTATACTCGAACGAACGAGCGTTTATAAAATACATAAAACTCGGGGCCTAATTATTATATCGCTGCCCCTAGAAAAACTGCGTATCCTCGGAGAAATGAAATTATATTTAACCGATCTTTGGCTGGCAGAAATTCATATATGGCTCACACTCCATTGCCGACAATGAATTTATAGGCTATAGAGGCCGGCTAACTCGTTCCGTAGATTCACATTCACAAGCTAAAAGGGGTCGACGGTGGTTTAAATCAATATGCAGGCGCATCCTATCGGTCGTTTCACCTTCCGTTATTATTCACCGCATTCGATCTGGCAACGTTGGCTGCGAAGGGTGCGCTTCGAAGGCGGAAAAATCGGATTCAGGATCCAGAAGTTGGTTCCGCGATGGATCAGTTTCCTGTGTATCTCGTTACAGCGAGGTTGCACGGGTGCAGGCTAGACACACGTTGCATAAGATCCCATTCGCACACCCGGACGGACCGGTCGCGATTCGGTTCAGGATTCTACCGTGTCCACTGCGTTAAAGTTTACAAGTTTAATATCTCAATGCATTAAACGTTATGTCAGTTCCTAGGGACTGGGTATCATATTTACAAATTAACCCTTTGCAATCGAAGCGATTCTACTCGAAAATCGAAACAATATTTTTATCCCTAATAGCTCCATTGTAAATAGTTAATTTCCTTTCGTTTAAACGAAATTAATTATTATGACTCGTACTTAGAACATTAACAGTTTTATCGATTTCTCAACTGCAAACCCAGGGATGTAAAAGTTGTTTAAATAATAGTATGGCAAGTTTTAGTGTCGCCTTAGAGGCGCCATTTGAGTGCAAAGGGTTAACCCTTCGCACTCGAATTGCGAATATTGACATATGTTGTTCGGTAACATAGTACAACTACAAATTAAGCACATTAATTTTTCTAATTATTTCTATAAAAAGGTTGAAGAAATGTCTTCAACTGTCGGATACTAGATCAAAACCATTCCAATCATCCCCTACGACGCTTTAGCGATCGCGTACCGCGCATAGATCGTTTCTCTTTGGTAATAATCGGAGTTTTCACCGCGTCACGGGACTCGGTATGGTAAGGAACCTTGTACAACTGCTATCTTAGTAAAGCAATCGATCTATTCGTGATTATTACATTTTTCCCACGATTACCTGGGTGGTCCTTCGAACGAGCTTTTCCGGGTGCACGTCGCGTGCTATATGCAGCGTAAGTCATCGCGAACGGTCGCGAGGAACTACGCGACTGTTGGTCAGTTTCTGTTTAAACACAAATTTTTATATCTTTCTAGGGGTACCATTTTTTTCTACGACAGAGTAGAAAAGTATTTTTTTCTACGTCAGAGTAGTACGCTAAATCTATGTTACATTCAAAGAGCGTCCGTACACTTTCGCGAGAGCCTGTACCTCGCTGACTTTTAACAATTTCCAATCGTTTCAACGAGGTGTTGCGATCATCGTTTACTTTTCCAGCGCTCTTCGATGTCGTCACAAGCGAGCGGAATTGCATTCACGAACCTACGAAAAGCAACACGCGTTTATGTACGCAGCTCGCGAATCGTTTGCATTTTACGCGAATCGCAATCTTGCGCGAAAGCGTTCTAACGCGTTTCGCGAAACTAGACGAGCCGTGCAGAACGCACAAGATATCCCATGGTACAGAGTTTTGTCTAGCTGTGGCCCGTGACAGGGTTCTACACGCGGGCTTAATTAACTTGCCGTTAATTCACCAGGGTATACGCGGTAATTGATGCCCACGCCGGCTCGCAGCTGCGTCTAGACGGAAATACTTCCGACCCTGACCTCGGGACAGCAATTCACGGGCTTGTACGTACCTATCAGCTATTCGCGAGGCTACTCGCAATTCATTGTCGGCCACGTCTTAATCCAGTAGACATGTTCGCGTTTACAAGACCCGATGACCGGGCACAACCCGATCGGATAGCGCGATTAATTAGCAGCCGTTGATATGCATCGCGATCGCTACGGCCAATGCGAACGTTTCCTTCTCCCCGTTACAGGTGCCAGACCGTGGGACCTTTGACTGCACCAACCAATCGATTCTAATGTTTCTGTTCGGTCTGAAACGGACCAAACGTGAGAATTAGATACGGTTATCTGCGATAGTTGGGGAGGTCCTAGGATCATTCGAGTGTGATCGAACACCACTCGTACGCTTGCGTGGGCAAATCCCATTGACAAGGCGCTTGTCCCGGCTCCAATGTCCTTGACCTTGACATATATCGTGAAGGACATTACTTTCGACAACTTTTCCGTATATACTTTTCGTTGTTGCCATAGTTTAGTATACTTGCTTTGGTATATTTATAATTTTGTATACTTTAGCCGTTTGCGTACCACGA
>CM052082.1:4883310-4893945 GCA_028453745.1 Agapostemon virescens | reverse complement strand
CATCCAGCATAGATAAACGTAAGAAATAGACGCACAGAAAGTATTCGTACGTCTCTCATTTCTTGCGCTTACTTGAGATATAAACATAATATGACTTTCTGAGTGTGACGAATAACAACAAAAATGATTAGTTTGTACAGAGTACTAATAGAAGCAAGTTTGAAATTTGTAATATATTACAACATGAGTCGCAAAAGGTGCGAAACGACGGAAGAAGAGCGAAAAATTATTATTCGATTACACAATCAATGTAAATCACTTAGTGAAATTTCTTCCATAGTGGACAAGGTCTACTATTTAAAGTATAATTGACAGATTCGGAGAACGAAAAACTGTTTCAAATAAGAGAAGAAGTGGCCGTCCGCGTAAGATAAACGAGTATGATCGACGACTGATTCGTAACGTGAAACAGAATCCACTTATGACTGTCGAACAAATTGCAACAGAACTTAAAAACAACGGCATAAGTGTGTCAGCTAGTACTGTGCGTGACTATTTAAGAAGTAGCGAATATCATGGTCGAATAGCACGAAAAAAGCATTTTGTAAACGAAACTAACCGTAAGAAAAGATTAGAATTCGCTAAGCAACATACTAATACACCAATCGAACATTGGAATAAAGTAATTTTTACTGACGAAAGCAAATTTGACGTATTTGGCTCTAACAATAAATTTACAGTGTGGAGGAAGAAAAATACACAATTCAGAAAAGAAAATTCGCAACCGACGATAAAACACGGCGGTGGATCTGTATTAGTTTGGGGTTGTATGAATGCAAATGGTGTGGGGTCTCTATATTTTATTGACTGTATTAGGAACCATACAGTTTATATTGATATTTTGAAAGAAACATCTCCATGCTAGTGCAAATAAAATGGGCATTAAAGAAAATTTTATATTCACCCACGACAATGATTCAAAGCACTTTGCATATAATACAAGGCAATGGGTATTATACAACACATCAAAATACTTGCAAATGCCGCCTCAATCACCAGATATCAATCTCATTAAACATCTAAGGGATTGATTGAACAAAAAATACGTAATCATAATATTTCATCGAAAGAAAGTTTGAAAATCGCTTTATTAGAGGAGTGGAACAAAATATCACCGGCTGTAACATCTAACTTAGTAAATTCCATGCCAAGAAGACTCGAGCTACAGTGGCTCAAAGTAAAACTCGGACACTGACATTTTTGGGCCTTACGAAGCGATTGGTAGGGTAAGAAAAGAATATAAACAAAAAATAAAGCTGTTTTTAGTAAGCTTTATTCAAGGTTATATAAATTCACTAAAAACAAAAACAAGATTTATTTACATTAAGTCATAAAAAATAAAATTTAAAAAGTAATGGAATTTGATCTCAAAATAAAACTCGGACAGAAGAAAATTTTCTTGTAGATATGTACATATGTTTTATACTATTTTTATTTGATATTATTAATATTTTGTTGGTAGTCCTATATTTGCTCTTACAGCTTTTAATCGATTCGGCGTGGACTGTACTAGTTTTTCACAATACGAAGGATCAATATTTGCCATTCCTCTTTTAATGCTTTCTTTAAATCTTTAGCATTAAAAATAATGTGACTTTTCAATTTTTCTTCTATGTACGCTCATAGATGTTCGATTACATTCAAATCAGGTGATTGAACGGGAGTTTTGATTACACGTGGGCAATTATAAAATAACCATAGACGAACATTATGAACCCGATGCTTTGGATCATTGTCCTGGCAGAAACTGTAAGAATCGGCAACACCTAATTTTTCCACACTATCTTTTAAATTGTTCTTCAAAAAGTGTAGATATTTTGTCCGATCCATGATCCCGTCAATAATGTGGAGATTTCCTGGTCCAGCAGCTGACATGCATTCCCACACCACTATTGAACCTCCCCCACATTTAACTGTAAGTCGTAAATTCTTTTCCTTGTACTCCTCATTAGGTTTTCTCCAAACATAAGTTTGTCCATCGGATCGAAAGATGTTAAATTCACTCTCGTCTGTATATAAAACTGTCCTCCAGAATGAAAAATCTTTATTTTTGTACAATTTCGCGAATTGCAATATTTTTGAACGATTTCTTTTGCTCACAAATGGTTTCTTTCTAGCAACTCTCCCATTAAAATTATTTTTTCTTAATTTAATCCTCACTGTTTATGGATTAGCTTCTTTTCCTAAATGTATTTTAGCTCCAGTAGCTAACTTTGGAACACTTAATTGTGGATTTTTTAAAATTTGTCGTACGATTCAACGCTCCTCGGATTCTGTGAAGACCTTCCGTTTACATAGTTTTGGTTTATTTTCCACATTATTTCTGGAACTAAAGCGTTTTATAATATCATGAACTGTAGAGTGACTGCGTTTCACTATTCATGCAATATTTCGTACAGACAAACCGTCTCTAAATTGACTTATAACAAGTTCCCGGAGTTCTAACGACATTTGTCCACATAATCTAGCCATTTTGAGAAATTGAAACGAAACTTCACAGAAACTAACGACTTACGTCAACTAAAACATACATAAAATGAATGTATGAAAAAATTAAGTGTGATTCCCCGCATTTCATTTGTTTTTCCCCACAAGATTACCAACTGTCCGAGTTTCAGTTTGAGGCTAGCTTTCATGACTTTTAACATTTCCATTTTGTTTTGAATTATCGTGAATAATTTTTGTCTTTGCTTAATAGATTTGATATGACCTTAAGTGTAAATTATTGAAAATAATTCTGTGTTTCATTTAATTTGTTTTCTTATACTAACAATAACCTCAGAAAGTAAAAATGTATAGGTGTCCGAGTTTTACTTTGAGCCACTGTATTATAAAATCCAAATGCAATCCCAGAAATTATTAAAATATAAAAAATATATTGTATTTTTATAGTTTATTTTTCATTATTCATAACTGTACGAATACTTTCTGTGCGTCTATTTCTTACGTTTATCTATGCTGGATATATATTGTTGAATCTCGCCTCTTGAATTTAGCGTAGCTTCAAACGGTACAAAGTAAAACCATACAATTTTTACCTGCCGACGCCCACCGCCGAGCCTACGTCACCGCCGTCTGGAAAAACCCGCGCTCCCACTACCCCTAACGCTCCAGACAAAGGGCGAAAATCACGAACCACCATTGCCGATACTGGGTCCCAGAAAGTACCATATAAGCAGCTACTGTATCCGTACACATCAGATCCAATAGGACGGCTCACGCTGACGCTTGTACACACTCGAGTACGCAGAATAAACTTCCACCCAAAAATACAAGCTTTTGGTGCGGATCTCACTTTTCAACCATCACGTTCCTTCCCATTAATTTACGCTGGACCTAGTACGTGCTTTTACAAAGCATCGTACTTGAGTGACCAACTCCCCGAACCGCGGGACGGACGCCTCAACATATATTTTTGTTAATCTTGAAGAAAATAAAATAGAGTTTTCACGAAATCTTTTCTACAAATACCCAAGAATATTTATTAATCATTTTTTTCACTTAAAATTTATAGCTGAAGTTTACGCACACAGTTTTATTTGAAATTGATCGCTGTACGAATACTTTTCACACCGACTGTATAAGGTTCAGAAAAATTCCACGCAATGAACGTGTAGTTGCTATAAAAAAAAATCTGATTTCATATTTACATATCTGTAACATAGTCGTGACTTGAACATAAGATAGGGTAGTTGGCCGTCCAATAAAGGCGATCACGCGTGACAAGTTAACCAGTTAGGTGTGTTTGACGACTATATCCGTCATGGAGATGTGGCAGAATTTTGTATCATGACGATTATATCCGTTATGCGTAAAATTTTGTTACAATTTGATATTTAAATTGTAATTCTGGCGAAAACTAAATTATATTCGTAAATTTTAATATGTTTAAAATGTTTAGAGGTCAAGACAAAATGAAACAAACAAATGAAAATTATAAATAATTCGACATAGATTCATGCATCTCTGTACGCTCTGGCTAGAACTTTTGATTTTCGCGACACACATAGATGCGCGCTTTGAAAAGAGACCGCCATAGTTAACTGGTTAAATAAATTACTTTGCTTTTGTGGAATTTTTGACGTTGTCAGTTCAGCAGTTGAAGTGTTAAGGACGAATGTCGTCATGTTGCTGATATCAGGTCTGGGTTAGGTTAGAAACGAGGGGTTTCCGAGGTCATTTGATGCAACTTTTTCCTTTGCGAAAAGCGCGCGAACTGACACGTGCTCAATTCAAGCGCGCTCGAACCATCCGCCGACCAGGCGCGCGATCAGAAGTGAAAGAACAAGTCAGAGATCTCCACAGTTAACTGGTTCCGTCTTCCAGGTTGGTATTACAACGGAAAGCTATTCTGGAAATCTTTGCGAAACGTCCCGCGGAACGTGTACGAAGAAGCATCGCCGCGTTGAACGAGAAATAGGCGTGAAAGCGAAAGCGTTTGATGTCGCAGTTCCGTGTTCACCGTATCGCAAGCGTTCGTTGCTTTTCCTTTCGTCTACGTGGTTTCAGAGTGACGCCAATTACATCTTGTAGCACGTTAATTTCTCAGTCGTTCGCGCATCGTTAGTAATTGAAGACCGTCAAAGAATACGGGCCTACTAGCAAAATATTTTTCCGCTTTAGATATTCCTCGCGAAGTGGGAGATGTCGGAACGGCGAAGAAAGTTTCAGCCGAGACTGAAAATTTCGTTGACGACGAAGACGAAGACGAAGACGAAGATTCCTCGGGTCGTCTCCAATTAGTGCCCTATAATGACGATCCCCGGGGGTCGGAAGGACCGCGAACGGAGTCGCGTCGACAAAGAATTTTATCTGTTTCTCTCGTTGTCTTTCACGATCTCTCTTGCTCTTCTGCTCGTTGCAACGAACGTTTCCTCTTCTCGAAGGACACGCTGTTGTTCCACTCTTTTATATTATGAGACAAACGAACGGCCGGACAGCATGTTTTATGCAACTCGAACTCCCGACGTGTCTCCGCGCTCTGGACCGACGTAGAGAGATTTTACAACGAAAAATTAAATAGAAAACTGTTTTTTTGTCGGTTGCCTCGAAGGGGAATTAAATTTTCATTTATATTCTGCTTCTCTGGACGAAACAATTCTGTGCCCTAGCCGTCCCACTTGTTTCCCATGTTAAAGGGGAAAGCACGTTGAAGAAGTAGAACAAACTTCTCGTTGCCGCGACGATCTTTAATACCTCGCTTGAATCGTTCTTTCTTTCAGGAACACGATTTTTACCGAAATTTTGCAGGCTTCTGAAAGTGAAAATTAGAATTAACGGTACTCTGAACCGGTGTTCCGAGAAGGAGTAGTTAGTTTTTCGTAGTTCGCTTCAGAAAGGAGTGTAAAACATTTTATTTATTTAAATGTTTCTTTTTATTTAAGCTACAAAAGACTTCGGTGAAATTCCACTTCAGAATTCGCTACACTTTGTGGATGTAAAAACGAGTGCAAACAAGTTGCACGCTTTACACGGAACTTTTTAAATTGTACACGATACATGGTTTCGGTTTAATTCTGCAGAATCATTTGTTTCGGTGTTGCGTGAATTTTGAAATTTATTAAAAACTGAAGAAATTCGTTGTTTGCGCATTAACACGCTGCATTAACACAGTTGTATTAGATTTGTCGGACGGAAATAACTAGTACGCGGTATCGCGGTTTACATATTGCAACTCAAACATAATTTACAATGTAAATTTTACATACTTGCACCGCAATAGCAATCGCCGCAAATTATACGTTTCAGCAACCTAGTTACAAAATTATTCGTTGTTTTCATTCACGATTCGCAAACCTTTGACGACTCGTACAAAAGCTGAAACTTTGTACGTTACAATAGATTCGTCGAGGATCGCAGGAAAATGGAATTCTCGAAATGTCGATAAATTCCGATATCTCGGAGAGGAGCAATTGGAACATAATAATTCACTTTGAATCTACTTCATAAAATGTATTTGCGATAGATTGCGACGGCTCTGTTTCGGTTCGTAAAAGATTTTGAAAATGGGTTCGATAATCGGTAGTTTCCATTGGTCGATCGAAGATAAACGGGAGATGAAACTACATAAAGAATATACAGGGTGTCTCGTTTAATTGAGTACAACAGGATATCTCGGAAGGAATTGTAGTTATTAAAAATGTGTTCGTACAAAAGTTGTTTGATAGGACGGGCTACATCATGTAGTAATAATTGTTTTTTTGTGGGTGGAGTAGTAGAGGAGATCTGAACGTCAATCT
The DNA here is from genome assembly GCA_028453745.1 of Agapostemon virescens. Lineage (NCBI taxonomy): Eukaryota > Metazoa > Arthropoda > Insecta > Hymenoptera > Halictidae > Agapostemon > Agapostemon virescens. Next base: position 4,887,706 of record CM052082.1, on the reverse strand, counting down.
AATTTTCTTAAATGGAATGCTATATTTTTTTCTTCAGAAAGTAAAAGCTGGCACTAAGAGACAAATCCAAAGAGGTGCTATAATGTAGTATTCTGAGTTCGATAAAGGTAAATCGTTAGCTTATGTTTACGTTGTGCATCGGCTGACGACAGACAGCTAGCACCGCTGCTGAGCAGCGTCGAATGCGTCGGTATCAAGTTATTGCGATAAGACCCAATACTGTATACAAAGTTCGAATTTATTTCCCACATGCTGCTTTCATTAGTTCTTTCAGGGTCGACAAATTAGTTTGAGAAATGAATTCAGTGAGCGAAGAAGTCAAAGTATCAGACATTTTTATTCATAGTTATTATTTTTGTTTCATTATTGTACTGTTCCGTTTAGTTCTTTTAGTGTACTACTTCAGTTTAGTTCTTTTAGTGGGACTGTTTTGTTTAATCTTTTCAGTGTGTTGTGTGATTATTTAATACATTCAAATGTCTCTAACTGTTAAACAGAAGGTAGAATTAGTTCTTCTACGGGGCGATGGATACCAATCATACAGACAAGTCAGTAGTGAATTCAATAAATGGCATCCGGATACACCAAAGTTGTCAGCATCAGTTATCCGAAAAGTTGTTGAGTTATTTAAGAACACTGGAAGTGTTGTACAAGGGAGACATCGACGTTCTTCGTGGACTGAAGACAACGAAGTTAATGTTCTGACTGCTTTCAACACGTATCCTCGAACATCCATTCGTACCGTTTCAGCCAATTGTGGACTCTCAAAAACTACTGTTCATAAAATTCTTAAGAAGCATAACTTGAAAGCTTACAAGGCAACAGACGTGCAACAAATTTTTCCTCGCGATATAGGACCACGAATAGAATTTTCGTTATGGATTTTCGATAAAACTGCATATGATCGAAATTTTATTCGGAATTAGATGATAACGGATGAAAGCATTTTTTATAAGAACGGTGTAATTTGCCATCAGAATTCAAGGATGTGGTCAGTAAAAAATCTGCATTGGATTAAACAATGTAACAATTCAATATCGAAAATCTGTTATGGTATGGTGCGGTATCCATAATCGCAGAATAATTGGGCCCTACTTTTTTTTAAGAGACCGTAAATGCAGCATCGTATTTAAGATTTCTCGAAACAGAATTATCTGATACTTTGGATGAAATGCCAATAATACAAAGATAAAATCTTTGGTTTCAATAAGATGGAGCTCCTTGCCATTATGCTGTGGCAGTTCGTAACTGGCTAAATATTAAATTCGAAAATAAATGGATTGGACGTGGCGGACCAATTGCATGGCCTCCAAGATCGCCAGATCTTTCTCCGTGTGATTTTTTTCTGTGGGGCTATTTAAAACAAATAGTCTTTCAGACACCAGTAGAAAATGTAAATGATTTACGAACAAGAATTACGACCGCATGCAGATCAATGTCAGAGGAAATGTTAAAAAGTGTTGAGAAACAATTTTTACAAATATTACAAATATGTATTTCCAATGATGGTGAACATGTAGAAGGATAAAAAATTATTTAACTAGTAAGTGAAAATTGCAATTGATACTTTATGGCTTTAGCAATAATCTTCAATCTCTGTTTATAATATCATAATTGCAGTAACTTGATACCGACGCATTCGACGCTGCTCAGCTGTGGTTGCTAACTGTCTGTCGTCAGCCGATGCACAACGTAAACATAAGCTAACGATTTACCTTTATCGAACTCAGAATACTATATTATAGCACCTCTTTGGATTTGCCTTAGTGCCAGCTTTTACTTTCTGAAGAAAAAAATATAGCATTCCATTTGAGAAAATTAGACTGACGGTCAGATCTCCTCTACTACTCCACCCACAAAAAAAAAAACAAATATTACTATATGATGTAGCCCGTCCTACCAAACAACTTTTGTACGAACACATTTTTAATAACTACAATTCCTTCCGAGATATCCTACTGTACTCACTTAAACGGGACACCCTGTAGATCGCGCCCAGCTCCGCGTAAACTGAAGTTGTTTCGCAGCAACCTAAGTGTCCTGCGGCTCTTCGATTCTTTAGAAGCCTGTTTTATAGATGTCTAGAGCTTGGGATCCAGCAGCTTAATAATTTCTCGGCATTTCTTCGCGCAGCCGCGCTGTCCAACCGACTCTTTTCCCGTGTCACCCAATGATATAATCCTTGGTCGCGTCTTTCACCGACGGAAATTCGCAGTCTCACGTTCCACGGGTTTCTTCGTGCTTCCTCGAGAGTTTCCGCTAGGAGTCACAGCATCCGATGTTCAACCAGAATTTTTCCATCCGTTTCCCGCAAAGGGATAAAACGACTCGAGGACGCGTCTTACGTTGCTCGCCGAGCACATCTACCGAGCAACCTAATCTTGTCTCCTTCGTTACGGTGCTCCGTTTACCCGCCTTGCAGAAAACTAAGTGCACGCGAGAATGTACGCGAAACTCGCCGAGTAGATGCGCCGCTTGTTACGTCCGATCAATGGTTCGCTACATTTCTAAGTTCAAAACGGCATAGAACGTGTCGCTTTTCGTAACGAGGGCGCTACGAAGCTGCTGAGTGTCGATGCATTTTAAAATGTACGGTACAATCTTATTATATTTTCCAGATCTCAGCTATATTCAGGGCAACGAATATATTGAACGCATGTTTACAAAATTCAATTCACGCAAGGATTGAAAGAACGTGATCATTTGCAACGCAGAAATTTCATTGATCGGTTGTTAGAACATTGTTCATTAATTCATTGCAACATTATCTTCGGCGATTATGCTTATTTCACGTTGGTTGGACACGTCGACAAGCAAAATTGTCGCTTACGGCGAGATGAAAATCCAAAAGTCATTCGAGAAAAATCACTTGATCTAAAAAAATTATTGTTTGGCGTGGATTTTGGTCGAAGGCCATTATAGGTTCATTCTTTTTCAAAAACGAGTACGAAGATGCAGTTACAGCGAATGGTGCGCGTTATAATGAAATGATTATCGATTATTTATGGCTAATATTAAATGAATTAAATAAAACATCAGCGGAACTTGGAGATCTAAAAGTTTGTTTAACTTGATAAATAAATCATTTCGCATTTTTAACCGACGCGGTCGCGCCTGAATCACGATGCGCAGTCGTTGACAAAGATCGGCGGTTGGAGTCTGACACAAATTTCTATCGCCGATCTTGTACGGAAAAATTGTCAAGGCAAGTGTTATTTTTGGCGGTTGTCGCAAGCTCGATGCAAGTTTTATCCCGGCACGGCCACCACGCCACCAACGATCGAATAAATAAACAGAACGCGACAGTCGATACACCGTTTTGAATGGGGCGGCCGCGACGGAAATCAAGCTGGGGATGCGTTTCCTTTGAAATGTCAGAAACCCTCGCGTGTACGCTGCCAACGTGCAAAACGGCAGCGCGCCAAGGTGGCCGGAGAAAGAGAGCCGGCATGAGAAGTTTAAGCGAATAGATTCTATAAAATCGACGCCTGTCCGCGACTACCAATCGTTCCGGGGATACGCGAAACTGCCGTGTCACAATTCCCCGGGAGCCCGAACGAACCTGTCGGAGCGGGCCGAGATAATATATCGTTGCCCTCTCCCCCCCAGCCGCTCGAAATGTCAGACTAAAATGAAAGGCTTTGTATCGACCACCGAATAGATAGCCGATCTTTGTTCCTGCTTTGCGGAAAATCGATAAGCGGGTTTTATAAAATGCAAAGGGGCGGGCTTACTTTTGTTTCACTTGGCTCTTTTGACGCCACTATTCCGGGCAACAAACCTATTGGCACTTTCGAGAAGTTTAACGCTAAACCTATCACAACGGGTCAAACGACTCTTTTCATATTCTCTATTTTATAATTATTGAAATCATTGAAATTAAGCAAAACTGTTACAGAATCGCATCGAATGCTTGTCGAAGCTTACGGTAAACATGCTCTTGGTAAATTACAGTGTTTCGAGCGGTTTAAAAAATTCGAAAGTGTCGGTATTTATTGCAAGTATCGTTGGATGAGAATGACGCTCGGACGCAACAACTCGTGGATCATTTAAATGTGACGCAAGAAGCCTGTTCAGCGTTAAAATTTATAGAAAATCTCGACTGTTGACAAAGCCCATTATGTTTTGGCTGACACCATTTAGCTTACCGATTTCATTAGTCCAGTAAGCACATCGTACAATACCGATTCCCTTAGAATCTTAAGTACTTTATTTCTTTACGGCCCACAGTTGGCCACCAGACATCGAGTTACCATCGATAACTTATTGTTTTCGTCCGCTTTGTAAGACGAGGTACTTTTCACTCCAGGTACAATTTGCACCTTCGAATCGACTTAGGTCAGGGCGGTCACCTTACCCTTTCTCTGCAATGTTAAAACCAATCAGCTAAGGTGAT
>CM052082.1:4848493-4882598 GCA_028453745.1 Agapostemon virescens | reverse complement strand
TAGATATAAAAAGACAATAAGCGTTTAAATGTGTTTTGTACAATCGTATATCAGTATTGTTCATTAAATTTGTGTATGCATTCATTGTGCATTAGTAAACATATCGCTACCAAGGACTTTTGAGGTTAAGTGCTGTTACTTTCTGGAAATTTGTTCTTTGCGTTTTAAAACTTCATTTTTAATTACCCCTAAAATGTCTAAGAATGAGCTTGAATACTGTAGTAAAAGTGGTAGTGACATGGGCTATGTCACAGTTGCAATTAAAACATTTGAAAGAAAAAGGATGTGGAATTCGTCTTCGGATTCCGAGGAGCTCTATAAGAAGACCAAGATATTAAAAATAAGCAGTGACACAAGCGGTAAATATCAACACAATAGGTTGGATGTTAGAACAAACATAATCAAACCTTCTTTTGTAGCTTCGGAAACCAAAGAGTTAGTTCCATTGTATGAGCAACGGAGAAGACGTCTTCGAATATTTAGCTCATCTTCTGAAGAGGATGAAGATCTACAGGAAAAAGGTTAATTCGACATTCATTCGGCAGAAAACTTTTCATGGACTAAGAAAAATTTTGTACCAAAATTATATAATTTTGATTAATCAAATTTGGGGATAAAGGTACACTTATCGAAAATATCTACTCCTTTCGGTGCGTTTAAGGTATTTTTGTCGGAAGAATTAATTACTGGTATCTGCGAAAAAACAAATAATGTCCATAAAAATCTAGCGCAAACTAAAATACATGCAGTTCATTCATTCAGGCATTCATACCTGGACAGATACTTCATCTTCGGAAATATATTTATTTATTGCTATTACTATGCTAATGTGCAGAATTAAAAAAACACCTATAAGAGAATATTGGTCTACTGATAAAGTTATAAAAACTGACATTTTTTCAAAACTAATGAGCAGAGTTAGATACGAATCATTGCTAAAAATGTTGCATTTTAATGATAACAATAATATGAGCTCGCACGATGCGTTGATAAAAATAAGACCGGTGGTTACTGAACTTAGAAACTCATTTTGTAAATTATTTTATCCATATGAATATTTATGCATAGACGAAAGTCTTTTACTTTATAAAGGAAGATTATTTTTTAAACAATATTTTCCATCAGACAGGAGTTGATTTGGCATTAAGTATTCGTTATTTGCAATTGCAAAACCGTAACCGAAATAAATGGTTATTAAGGCTCTTGTGGTCACCACATAATTTATTTCAGTTACAGTTGATATATCTTGCAATGAAAATTCAGTCTGCTCAACTGGTGCTCTTTCGTAAAAGGTACGCAGCCCACGGTAGGCTTTTTCGTACGGAGTGGACAGTCCATGGCGCACGCATCGAACAACTCAGCGCTCAAAGGGTTATGATTGGAGCTTTTCAATAATGTGACTTGATTCGTACATAAATGTATTATATATACAAAGAGCTATATTCATATTTTCTATGAATATTATCGATTACTACGCTTACCAACGTGTGGACAATTGGACGGCCCCTTACTCGCTGCTACTCGATGCACCATCGATTCCTATACGCACTGACCTTAATTACGTTCCGATATCTCGGTATGTAAAATGGGGCCTGCCAGGTAGACTTACCGACGAGTCCAATAGCTGGCCCAGTACGAAATGCTCTTTTCCTTTTCTCTTCTTCCTCTCTACCTCGCTTTTCAGCCGCCACCAAAAGTTCCTCGGGTAGCTGAGCATCGAGCAAAGTCATCGCTAATCGATCATCGTTCCACGAGAGCTACCGATCGCAACTTCGAACTCGAACTTTATTATCCCTCGAAGGAACTCGGACTTGCTTTTCTCCCTTCGATCCACCCCTTCTACTCGATCCTCTCTCAACTCGGGCAGAAGCACTCTCCTCCGGCTTGAGATTTTATTACTCTCTAACGAATAAAATCCAACGGCTCGCTCGCTGTCGAAACCTGAGAAAAAATAAGAGAGAGAGAGAGAGAGAGAGAGAGAGAGAGAGAGAGAGAGAGAGAGAGAGAGAGAGAGAGATGATGATGGAAGGGAAGGGATAAATATTCCGCTTGGATTCCTAGAGATTGAAGCTCGCTATTTACCAGAGACTTATTTCGCTGCGAATTACGTTCGCGTATCCACAGGCGTTCGCATCCTGCGGGAATACTCGTCGAAACTTTGCTAGGCAGTGCTCGGGTGTGTGCCGCCGATAAAACTCGGGGCACGGGTTATTAGCGCGGCAAACAGAGAATAATACAACTATAGAGAACTCGCACATAGTTCACAGTTGAGGTGTACCGGTGGATTTCCCGACTGGGCTCGGGACTGTGGACTCGCGTTGCACAAAGTGCTGTCCATTACCCCGGAAGACCAACCAAATTAACGCTTTAACGACGGGACGCGCCAATCAACCCTCTAACTGCAACGAAACATACATTTTCAAAATGTTAGATATCTATCGACCCTTTCGCGTTTCTTTAAAATAATCAAATTCTACGTGTTTTACGTATTCTACGTATTTTGTGTTTCTTGAATGTTCACGATTTCTTGTTCTTACGCTTCTGTATAAATCTTGTCACGTTTTGTTCATCGTCACCTCGATTTTGTCGCGATTGGTCATGCGGAGTTTGGGATGGACGAATGTAGCATTTTATAATTGGTTGTAGGGGTGATGGAAGGAGTGTGCCCGAAGGAGCGGGCACCTGTCAATGAAGTACTATCGTGGTTTATTGTAGGGTTGTCTGGTTCTCGTGTCGTCGAGTGCGTCAAACGCGGTGTCCGTCCGTCGGGGTAAGAACTGTCCGCGTACGGCGCTTGTCGAATGGACTTAAGTAGTCGATTGCACCCCTTTCGGTTATGCTTGATAATTTACCGAGGACCGGGTGAAGCACGTACAACCTTCGGTGTTGCTTCACTTATACCGTGGAAAACGGAAGACCTCGATACGGGTATATGAAAAACATTTGGTTTTCATGTTTGACTTATTCATCATCGCTGTGGTATAACATGATACGACGTCATATAAAACGCGATATGAGCGAGTAGTACAAGACAAGCACTCGACTACCAAGAGTTACTATTTTACCGAACGGTAGTCAACGGTGACCAACGAATACTCTCTCTCTCTCTCTCTCTCTCTCTCTCTCTCTCTCTCTCTCTCTCTCTCTCTCACGAATGATCCAGATCCTGGTAAATCCTGATTTGGGATGATGGCGCGTAGCGTCGCGTCGCTGCGAATCATCTGCAAAAGTAGCCATTGTTGCGATCGACCTTTCGAACAGCTTTGCTGTGCCAGGGTGGATTGTCCTAAACGAACGAATGAACGAGACTGTGACGTAGAGCGAGTGTCGGTGGACTTGCAGGGAAGGAGAGAAAAATAGACGGCAAAGAGGAGAAACAGTGCTATGCGAGAAAGAGAGAAAGATAGAGCCCACGGCTGTAGATCTGGCGTAAACGTTCTCGAACTCGGAAGTGACCCGATACAAATTTTCTGAGTTAACCCGAGCTTCCCGATAAATATCGATGGCAGGAAACACGCTGTCCAGTGTCCCCGAGCATCTTTGGATCCTCCTGGAGTCGGGCTGAGGTCGTGGTGGCGATGCGAAAGAGCCGGTTTACCGGGTCTGGCAAGAAAACCAGAGGAAGACAGAGAGTGTGGTAGTGACGTTGAGGGCGAGCTGGCTGTAATAGCATCGCCACTGTGTGTCCGTACTGTTGGTACGTATGAACGGTGGGACAGACAGGGTGGCAGAGGGGCAGACAGCACCAGTCGGTCGATACGCGCCCCTTTGGCGACGTACCGTGGCCCATCCTCGTGCTCCCTTTTCCACCCTATCTCACTTGCTCTCTCCCTCCCCCTCTCTTTCACTCCCTCTGTTACCCTAACTCACGCTTTCTCTCTCTCTCTCTCTCTCTCTCTCTCTCTCTCTCTTTCTCTCTCTCTCTCTCCCTCCCTCCCTCCTTCAACCCCCCTTCCGTGCCCGGCACACACAACACTCTCGGAGAATTTTTTCTCTTATGCATCATCGTTGCCGATGCTACTCTGTTACCTCGCCTTTGCGTGTCGCGCTATATCTTCAACAGCATTGTCATCGCTGATTACCAAACCACCGCCTCATTACCGGAAACACAGAAGTCGCATCGCGTGTTTACATCCTCGTAACATGTCCACCTCGAGGATCTTGCGCGAAGCCCGCGTCGACTCATCCTCCGTAGACGAAAGGGAACACCGTTTCACTGCAAGATTGCAGGAATCGGGTTTGCGATTGTCTTCAAAGGCTCCAAGAAGCTGTTGCGTTCAGGGAATTGTTCTGGAGTTGAGAACGGGCTCGCGCGAGCAACCCTTCCTAACGTCGTTCCGTATGAATACGGCCGGGAAATTGGGGCGAGACTTGCCGAAGGATCTTGTTTTTAACCCCTTGATTACAGTATATTCTAGAATATTCTGCTACATTCCACTATATTCTAATACGTTCCTCTATTTCCTAATATATTCCAATGTATTCTAGTATATTTTTGTATATTTCAGTATATTCGCGATGAAACGTTCTTCGTCGGTCGGTGTTTCCTAGATGATATGGAAAATTTATTAAACGATATTCAGGGATTACATCTTGTTACTAGAAGCGAGTTGTTGGTACACTATCGAAATTATTATTGCTACTAAAAAGTTTTTTCGGAGATCGTTGATCAGCTGTAAATACTATACTACAAAAAATGATTTATCTTTACATGACCTTGCAGGGTGGTTTACCCAGCATAAGCGTCTTAAATGTTTCGCATATTATTCGTAATTACTATATCTGTAGAGGTTTCTCGAAAAGAAACAAACACGCGAAAGTATCGAAAATATTGTAATCATTTTGGCCATGTATGTCGCGCTTATTGTTTGAAATATTAATAAATTCCTTTATCAGAATTTTATTCCATTAAATGCGGAGTCTAATGATAGCACGTTAATTTGAAACTTTAATCGTGGATCAACCAAGATTGTCTGCAGCGTACACCGTATCTAATGTAAGAAATTACAGGTAGCCATCATGTAACGAGGTATTTCCCTTGAAAGCAGCGTTAAATTCAAGACTGAATTTCAGGTATGCGTAGTCCCCTATTATGAAATTCCCGACGATCAAGACAAAGTGGAGAAACGAAAATGTACTTCACTGGAAACAAGTTGACCGTAGGAGCAATATATGCCGCAGAATAGGTCGAGGAAAGCGGGGACTCTCGCATGGCCAAACAATAAGTAAATTAGTTTAGGACAGCCTGCCTGACAAATGAACACGTAATTCGAATTAAACGAAAAACTGACGCGTCGATGTCTTGGTCGTATTAAAATTTATACAGTAATTGCATTGTTAATTCACAAATATATCACTCGAGAAATCTTTTCTTCGTTATCTACTCGGCACTACATTCGCATATTTTTATTCGTTTATTTATCAATTTGATCAGGACTGGGACTCTGAAATAGTAGACTGTTGCACATGAAATGTCCATTCGTAACGTACAAGCCTAACTTTTCCTTAGGAAAGCACGGCAGTGGCATTGATTATACTATAATACCGAGACACACACGATGAAAATATTGAATAAGTTTCACTAAATATACAGGGTGTCCCACGCAACTGGAACAGGCTGTACCTCCTAAATGGTTGAGAATAGAAGAAAATGTTATAAGTAGAAGTTAAATGGTATCAGACGGTGCATAATATGCAACTAATTTTATGCACTTTTGTGCATCGGTGCATCAGAAAAATGCAACTGCATTTTTTTTTTAAATAGAAACCTATATTTTTGACTGCACCAATCGATGCAGTTTCTTGTGCTCTACATAAAAGTACTAACATACTTATGCCCTAAACTTATTCGTTAAGAAGTTATCGAAGCTAAACATTACAAACATTGTAATGGAGCATAACGTAAGTACTCCGGAACACTTGCCGGAGAGGCCGAAATAATTCAGAGAACTTTTAGCTTCGATAACTTCTTAACGAATAAGTTTAGGGCATAAGTATGTTAGTATTTTTATGTAGAGCACAAGAAACTGCATCGATTGGTGCAGTCAAAAATATAGGTTTCTATTTAAAAAAAATATGCAGTTGCATTTTTCTGATGCACCGATGCACAAAAGTACATAAAATTAGTTGCATATTATGCACCGCCTGATACCATTTAACTTCTACTTATAACATTTTCTTCTATTCTCAACCATTTAGGAGGTACAGCCTGTTCCAGTTGCGTGGGACACCCTGTATACAGGGTGAGTCACCAAACGTTTGCACCTCAAATATTTTTGTTGTTTCTAAAGATACGTAAAATATGGTAAGGACAAAGTTGAATGGTACAATGGGGCTGACATGAAGCTATAAAAAGATTTTGTTTTTGTCATTTTTTTGTAAATATCAAGGTCACCTTGTCTTTTTTAAATGGAACCACCATTTTTTAAACACCTACAATGATAGTCTCTTTCATTAGGAATTCAGTGACTATATTATTCCAAGGTCAAGGACATAAAAAACGTATAAAACTAAAATATGGAAGCAGAATACCTGCATTTTACAAATGTTCGAAATGATGGTCGTCTACGTCGATACATTGATATAAACGAGCTCTGAGGGAACCTTGAACTCTGATAAGTATGTCCAATCCCTATTGACAAAAGTTAATTCTATTTTGAAAATCATTCATCATGCAATTCTTGATGGAGCAATATGTGGAACGGATGAAATTTATGTCGAGCCAGAATTCGTATTACGCTACTTTGACTTGTGCCTGCTTCCAGGGAAATTGTTTTCGTACTCACGTGAGGATTGACAGCTATAGCTGCTAAAATATTAATTTCATTGTCTTCGTTAGTCGTGGGATTCTTCCGTTTGTACTGTCTTGCATGTACACTTCCAGTACTTCGAAACAACCTGTACGTATTAATGAAAGTCTGTCTAGAAGGAGTGTTTCGCTCGGGGTACCTTTCTTCATCAAGTAATCGAGTCTGCACTGCATTTTGTCTACATTCACAGTAAATCGTGATCATACCACACTTTTCAGTCATTGAATAAAACAATGAAATCGCGTTTGGAAACATAGTGATAGTAAACAAGAATGCTGAATAACAGTACATTGAAGGACCGTAGTATGTTTACTTTAACTATGACCATAGTATGTTTACTATTTACTACAAATCTCAACCATGATGAACGTATTTTGCTTTCATATTCTAAAGCTTATACGTATTTTCTGTCCTTGACCTTGAATGACCTTGGAATAATATAGTCACTGAATTCCTAATGAAAGGGACTATCATTGTAGGTGTTTAAAAAAGGGTGGTCCCATTTAAAAAAGTCAAAGTGACCTTGATATATATGTAATATGTGGATGTTTATTGAAGCAAATAAACACAGGTTGATTCATCTAAAAATAGTGTGTTCAGATTATTATTAAAAATTTAAGTAAATTAATTACAAGATGTACACGAGTTTACCTAACCTAAAAATAGAGAATCAGCAATTAAATGTTTATGCTTCCCACTCTTATAATAATCGGGAACTATTGAATAAGACCCAGTCTATAACGGACACTATTTTCATTATTGGGTTCCGATGGTGAAAAGATCTTCCTGTCTATTCGGTAAACAATCTGTCGAGACTTTTCTAGCCTATCAATCTCTCTCTCTCTCTATTTTTCTCCTTTTCTTCGTTGTTCGCTTATCCTGTCCCTCTGGTGGTTCAATTTATAATATGTACACTCACACGCAAAGCTTATAATAATTATTAAGTAAAATAAATCGTAGTACAAGGGATTAACGTTAAATTTACTTAACAGTATGATCAGACATCTAAATTAAAATTGAGTATAGAATATTACAGATTAGCTTAGAACTTGAAAGTTTGATGTCATAAACCTGAAATCGGACGTTTCATATGCAACGGTTTAACGTATCCAAGTTTATAAGATCGTTTCAGGTTGTTTTGTGAACGTTGTTTCGAAGAAGGACTGGCGGGAAGAGTACTTACCGCGGTAATTTCAGGAGAGCAACGTGTTGTTCGATAACCATGTTCTATTTATTTCGCGATAGCGATTGTTTCAAGACGGCCCATAAAGTACAGCTAGCACGTAGTCGAGGGCAAATTCTCGACGCACAAATAATGAGGAATATTGCTTTAGTCCTGCACGAGTAATTCGCTTTAATTTTGAATTCGAGACGCTAAAGCAGCAATATTGCACACGAGGAAGCAACCCAGTGCCACCCGCGTCTGTGTGTATCGTCCTTGGTAATTCCTTCGTTTCATAGGGGAACGTGAAACGTCATGTACCATCCAGACGTTCGTTATGGTCTGAATAATTATTACGTCAATTTCATTCTGCCAATCTCACGTTGTCCATAGAATCCGACGAATTTCAAGGAAACGCAAATTAGTTTCGTAAATTTCGTTTTCAATTGGATGGAACTCTCCATCGCCGCGAATTTGTGAAGAAGAAATTCAACCGGCGGCGGTCAGTCTTCTTTTTGTACAATGAATTTCACTCTGACAAAAGCAAAAGAGAGATTTAATTAAGCTTCGCCAAACTTTTCGAACTCGAGTGAATAAAATAAAAAAAGAAAATATTTTTCGTTCTGTACGGGTTTCTGTCGTGATTAATTTCTACTTGCTCTTGTTACACCGTGTGGAATATTACTTTTTAATTGAACACTGCTCGTTGACCAGGAGTTATTACTACGGTATCGCAGAATCAATTAAAGATATGTCCAACGAGTTCAGCGAGCAGCTATTGTCAACGTCTTGCTCGCTTATAGACGCGGACGTTTATTGCATAACCTCGAGCATGTAACAGTCTTTCATACGAATCGGTAGACGCGCGTTGCGCTTCCGAAGCGTTTGACACACCGAGCTCGATACATCTGCAACGTGTTCTCCGAAAGTTGTCAATTATTTTTTTCTGGATTGCTTTGTTTGCTGTTTTGCTCTCCTAGTTTATAAAGGGCCGTCGAATACGAGCTGCACATGTTTCATTTCAGATAAGAAAATATCGGTGCGAGGTATCGATATTATATTTTTTTATTTTTTATTTATTGATACACGTCATTAGGTTTTAACACTACGTTTATGGAAACCATCGAAGCGACGGATTTACTATTATTGAAATTATAAAGATGCACCCACGAAGACTTATGCAACAAAATAATTTCTTTGAGTATACATTGTGAAAAGAATGGCTGAAAATATAAATAGGAATGTTCTCCTTATTTTTATAAAATTATGTGAAATAGTCACTGTTATTATTCCGTAAACCTAGTGTTACAAATCATTTCGTGATTTATATATATAATTAAGATTATATATAATAAGATTTATATATATATTAATTTTACTAATTACAACAAACGATTGTTCTGTTATGAAATGACAACCGATACTCGATTCACTTGTAAAACCTGAAAGAAAGAAGAAATTGGCCGTAGCGAGTTGTCAAAAACTTACAGTCGTGTTTTGACAAGCCCGTAGAATTCGATCGAGTGTGTCACGCTAGAATTTCGCGTTTCATTGTCCGAGGAATTGCAAATTTCAAAGTCCTTCGTATGTTACCTGACGATTATGCATATCGATCGACGTTTCAAATTGTACTCAATAGCGTTGTTCCATCTTGTCCTCAATGGCTTCTTAAATCTTAAGAGTAGACGCAAAATGAGATGCGATTTTTACGATATTCGCAGCACCCTGTCCTCTCAACCGAAAGTTACGATGATAATAAGAGGACGTGCAAGGGCTATCGTCGAATGATTTACATTTAAACGGCGTCTCTTAACTTTCTCGATACTCCCGGATGTTTTATCCCCGAAAGAAAAGTTTGTTCGATGAAATTTTTAAGCGTAACATTTTCAAGATTCGCTGTCCATTTTTTGATATTTCTTTTTAAAGGACAGAGGCCTTTAGATTATTATATAATATGTAATCAAATATTGGAAATACGATACAAGTTGTGACGAGACAGATGTCATGTACAAAATGTGAAGAATCGATAAAGAACAAACGCATACGAGAAATAAAAGATATTGGACAAGGCTTTTCGGATGGTACTCCCATTGTACAAACTTCATTCTTCTCAACAATTTTGTATTTCAGTTTCACATGAACTCTAATCGTCTAGCTTTAACCCTTTGCACTCCAAGGAATTTTAATTCCAAAATTCAGACATATTTTTTACATAGAATAGTTCCATTGTACATGGTTCATTTCTATTCGTGCATATCAAATTTGTTACTATTATTCGTACGTATAACGCTTCAATTTTTATCGATTTTTTAAATGCAAACTTGGTAATATAATAGTTGTTTTGAATAATGGCAAGTTTTAGTGTCGCCTCAGAGGAGCCATTGGAGTGCCAAGGGTTAAGAACCAATTTATTTGTTGTTGTTTGAATTTTTACGATCGTTGCAGCATTCGAGCGTAAAGATGCGCATACAAATGATACTCTACGAACGAATGCGTGTTGCTTTATATTCTACCTAAAAAAATGTTCTTCAAAATTGTCTCGTTGGCTTGGCGGAAAAATAAGAATAACGTACGATCGCTTACTGTCTATTCGAAGATAATCTTCTCGCATTAATTCTGCTATTCTTCTATATTTTTCTTGTGTAACGATGAAAGTTCGTTAAACCTCGTGAGGCTAATTAGCAACTTTATATAGCTCAAAGCTACTTTAGACGGGTACGCGTGTCCTTTGCCCTGCTTTCCATGACGTTATTGTATGCCAAAGACATACGAGATTACGCGTGCCATTTATAATGAGCAGCGAGCATGAATCCTATGCCCTTCTCTGCCTTCGTCTTTTGTGTATTTCTGTTTACCCCGTTTTCTCAACTTCTACGGTATTGTAATACTATAATCGTGCGTCTCTGTGATCTTTAAAAGTTGACAGCATGCTTTATGGTACAAATGCCGAGGATAATCGAATACAATCTGCCTTTGTGTAAAAGCCATTTTTAATAAGCCGCGGTCTAAGGAAGTAAGAGCTCATTACCGAACGGATAGGGATTACTTGAAACAGTTCAAAGTTTTTAATGATTTATGTTGCAAATGGATAATGATCCTTTGAGGTTCTTTGGTAGCCTCAGAGATCTTCAGAAGTTTGTACAGATCCTGAAGAAATGATCTGCGAGAGGTCATAAGAACCGTGAAATGCTTCTTGCGGGTTCGCGAGAGGTACACAGAATCTCTAGGATGTTCTAAGAGTCACCGGAGATCTTTGAAGGATCTTCAACGAATGCCAAAATACATTAACTATTTCACAAGTATCCATAAATGGTGTCATGGAACTCTAAATTGTCTCTGGGATCGTCGAGAACCTTCGGAAGTCTTCGGAAGGATCTAAGAATTTCTCTTTAAGAATCCATTAGACGCACTATGGAATTTTCAATTGTTCCAGGAATCAGTGAGATTCTTCATGAATATTTACAAGGTTTCAAGATTCATAATCGCCATGATGGGACCACACAAGATACCAGAGAACCCTGGTTCGGTATCTTTCAAGAATCCTTAGGTGGTTCGAGTGTCCATAGTAAGCAACGAGGATCCTTACGAATCCTTGAAAAGTCTCCCAGGTGTTAAGGACAACCGGAGGCCCTCCGCATACCCATAGAAAACATTGAGAACGACAAGAGGCACGTGCGAAGGGTTCTTTGGAGCCATCCAGATTCGCTAGAGCTCAGTTTATGGGAAATAATCTATAAACTTGTAACAGAATTTTAATGTTACCTAACAGTCGCAGACATATCCAACGCTTTTAAATTCTAAATCTTTTTTTTTACAGAAATAAGACTTTAGAGTTTGAAGTATCTTTACGTAAAAGGGTATAGCCGGATAAGATAGTCAAAAATGCAATTGAACCTAATTTTTTGACTGATGCGTCAGTCGATAGGGCATAATAAAAAACCATACTGAGTAAAATCTCAACCCTATACCTCAACCGGGAACCCTCCCAGATTGTGGGGTGAAAACGGATCATCCGTTTTTTGGTCTACTTTTCTTACTTAACGATGTGTAAAAACGCAGCCGTATATTAGCAATATTAATCAAGTTCCTTCATTGTTTAATTATTTCAGTATAGTGCGAAAGGTTTATCAATGCCTAATACACTTATAGAATTAATAGAATGTAATAATTTTAAGGTTAATTTAGTTTTTCTATGAAAAAACGTCGAAAAAATCAGTTTTTATTTTTTTTTTTACAACGGCGCCCATCAGATAAAAATATAAAAAAGAATTCATGGACAACTATTGTAACCATACACAGGTACTGTAAAAATATAAAAGTTGTCACTCTGGAACTTCCATGTGAAATCTGTATTTTTTCCATTTTTTTTGACGTTTTTGATTTTTTACAAGCAAGTTTTTCAATTTAAAAATCTGAAAAAATTGCGGTGTATGTCTTTAGGTTTTTTACACATCTTCAATTTTTTCAATATCGTTAACTAAAGAAAATAAGCCAAAAAATTCATGATTCGTTTTTACCCCACAACTACCCTCCCGATTGAGATACAGGGTTGAGATTTTACTCAGTATGGTTTCTCATGATGCCCTATCGACTAATGTCATCGGTCAAAAAATTAGGCTGAAGGGCTAAACTTATCCGGCTATATCCTTTATGTGTATATATTACATACAGGTCTGTAAATTTGAAACCGGAATTTGCTCTTACATGGCGCTAGCTGTACGCCGTATTATTTAACAAATTTCCTGTGGTACAATATATACGATTTACGTGTTCCTGAAAGTTTCCAACTTCGTAAATGATTGCTGTGGGCTCCGATCGACATAGTAAACATTGCACATTTTCAGAATTATGCATGCACATTGAACAGTTGGTATTCGAACCACTCAAGTTCTCCGAAGAATAATTTATGCATTCGATTTATGTTACTTCTGGTTATTGAAAAAAGAAAATAGTTTGTCTCTGAGAAATGTTGCCGTTTACTTTTTCAATATCCATTTGAGTTCGGTAGAAGCGCCTCTCGGTCAATGAGGTCCAACCAGTCTGAGACCTTATCCCCGCAGACAACCCCTTTAAACTTTTCGTAAGTCCCGACACCCTCGAAAGCTGTCGAGATCTCTCGATCGTTGCAGAATGTCTGCGACTTCTGAGATCTCCGTGATCCGAGGTATTTCGGTGTTCAACCGGTTCTCCTGACATTTCTAGGAATATCCAAGAAGCACACAACAGCTGCGTAATTTGTTCATGCTAGTTCCGCGGGTCTACGTCGTACGTATTCCGTGTTTGCGATTCTACATATTTGGCGTTGAATACGTTTGTAAATTTAACCATGACAATGTGTCCGTCGCGTATTTAGCGATGCCACGTGGAAAACCAAACCTGTCGACCGCGGATTGGTTTTTGGTCAAAACTGGGTCATGCATGTTTTAAGGGGGGAAATTCACTTGAAAGTCAGAAATTTGCAAGATTTTGCGGAATTTTTTTCGACAAAAAGAAATGATAGTACATTTTTGAAACTTTGGAATCTATTAATATCTATATTAGAGTACAAAAATATATTTTTTTAATCTATAAATTTTCAAAATGGACGTCTTTTTGCTAACATATTCCAACAGGTCCGCGCGGGAGGTGGAAATCGGCGTGACATGTAGCGCCTGTTCTATCCTTCCGAGTCACTCAAAACAGAAATAACGTATTATTCAAATGAATAGTTTCTAATTGTACCTAAATTCAAATTAAAAAATTGAAATTTGGAAGATTCATATGCGTTTGAAAAAAACATTCATTTTTTAGAGGTTTTCTTGCGTACTTTTTAAATATTTTTTGCAATAAAAAAGTACTTTTTTCGAAAACAATTAGGTTTAGCGACAAGGTAGCAGTGTTGTGAAGTTGTGGTAAAAATTTCAGAAAGATTGGTTGAATAGTTTTTGAGTTACATTTCCCGCCAATTTGAAAAATCATGTTTCGAGAAAAACGCGTTTAAAGTTTTGATACGTGAAAACTGTATAATATTTACAACTTAGCGGTTAATCGGCAATTCCAGGACCATATAATAGCCCTTCAGCGTCCTTGAAAAACTCGTTCCGCTGAATTTGTTGTTCTCTTTGTCTTTTTCGGGTCTCCTTAGAGATTGAAGGGCTGCGCCGTCCCTATCTAACCAGCCGGTGCTCATTCATTTTAGCAGCGTACTCCTTACACTGTCTTCCTATTATTAGTTGCAGCTCTGCCATAAGTTGTAACATTGTAGCGTGGCCCTCATTAAAAATTGTAGCCGCAATTAAAGCGGCTATTTCTACAATTTTTGACCCTGAATTTAGGTGTTTAGGCGCGAATCGCCAGATTGTTGCATTGAAACTTCCGTTCGCATTCTGGGTATGGCCGCCTAAACACCTTTTCAATATATCTTCCTTCGACATATCTTCATAAATAGGTAGAATATGTCTTTGAACTTCTGAATTGAGGGGTTCAGGATAAACAAATTTTTCACCAGTCGCTCTGCTTTTCTGCCACTTACACCAGCTGTTTTCCCGGTGGACAGTAACTGTGTTGTGGATTTTCGTTTGTGGAGCACAAGTGGTAGAACGTAGCCAAGATTTCTCCCTTCATATCTTCAACACTGTTAACTTACCCTTCCCACCGAGTTTTTCCTTCTGTTTAACGGCCCGAAGTCGAATGCCCATTCTCTTTTCGACATGACCGATGCACTCACTTTTTATCACGATTAAATCGTCGCCATATGGATTGGTGTCTAAAATACCTTTGAAAGTTTTGGAGTCCCCGTCTCCAATATAATTTGCTTCTTGGCCTCAGCGGCGCTCGAGATGCGTGTCACGCTTGGAGGCTATAGCTTCAAAAGTACTTCGAATTTCTTTTTCAAATTTTAGGATTATATTCTTGACATGTTAAACTAACCATATATGCAAAAAAAATTACATTTTTTGAAAGTTCTAATTGGATTTCCCCCCTTAATACCTGAGAACCGTATCCATCGAAACTCGACTATCGAATCTCCAACAAATTATCTTAAAAAACATAATGGAAGAACTTGTACCCAGTTATAGATGACCAATGTGCCAAGTTCAGCAATGCACGAGATCGTTTACCAAATTTCCCTTGCGAGTAATTTCCCTTATGCCAGTGGTTTCCGTTGAGTCCAGCATTGTACGAGACCGTTCTACGCAGCTTCTAAGCTGGCCATATCAAATCGGTCGAGTTCCATCGATCCTGTAGGATCGTCGCAGTTTCAATCTCATCTTTGAAGTATCATTTAAAACAGTTCGATCGCCTGTCTGTTAAGTTTTTAGTAGGCGATACCGCTTCAGGAATGTAGCGCGTATCACCATGGTTAGGTCGCAATCGGGTCGTTTATCTTCTAGGTCCTAGAGCATTGGTCTCAATTAAGTCCAGCTGTGTACCGAATCGTTTCCACCGGTCCTAAACTATCCGTACCAAATCTGTTAAGTACCATCGATCTTCGAGGCAATCGGAACGCTAATCTCAGCTCCGGGAATTCTCGTTTAAAGTAGTAAGAGGATAACCGAGCTGGAAGGAACCTAACGGGCGCGCTGTATCTGGCCGCTGGAAAATCCATTTTACAGTCAGATTGCTCATTTACCTGCTTTCGCCGGTTCGACTTTTAAACAGATTCTGGGTGACCGTAACTTCGTATCGATTCCTCGCGTTCCGTTTCTCTTTCTTTCTCTCGCCACGGCACCCGTTTTCCTTTTTATCGTCGACCTGGTCTTTCTTCTCGCAGCACGGATTACAGCGGATCAGTCGATTACCGTGTCGAGGGTTGGGCACAGCCGACACCCTCCGCCAATGCAAACACACAGGCCAAGTAGGCCAGATTAGCGACGCGGGAAACAACTTTTTAGCACAAAGACGGAACACCCAGCCTGAAATGAAAACCGCGCCTCTATTTCGCACGACACGGCAGTAAAGTAGTGCACGGTTGAATTTACATCGTTTCAGGAGTCAATGGTTCGATTCTCGCGAGCAAGAGGTATTTTTTTCTCTAAACTGGCTCGATCTCAGCTCGACAGGGCTCGAAGCTCGGGGTAACGTGCATCTTCGAAGGAAGCCCGCGACCGAAGAAACGAGACATGCGATAAAGGACATTTTAGTTTCACTGATCGTTGTCGTAACTCTGTGATCGTAGTGCCGATGGATTGCCGAGAGTATACTGATTACAACGAGTCTAAACACGATGTAGATCGGACTGTTTTTATCAATTTCGGTACATCATTTAAATGTAGACTGCTCCGTATTACAGGCTGGTAACTGTTGCGCAGGAACTACTACCCCCGAATTGTCGGAACTCGAGCCGCTACCCCCGCTTCTGGGCTAAGGGAAGTCGAAGCCCGACCTACCACATCGAATCGATAAGGGGTTAGGTAAAAATTCTAAAAAAATGCACATCCACAATCTTGACATGTCAGAATTGATTCAGAATTTTTCTATGCAATCAGATAGGAGAAACTCGGTCGAGACTTGTTAATCCGTATTCACCCTATTGCTTCACCCATGGTCAAGATGGAGGGTTAAAATTTTACATGAAGGGGTTTCTAGGTATATCCTATCGAATGACACAGGAATTGTTTGAATCGATCGAAGGGAAATGTTACACTTTGCACAATTTTCATTACGATATGTGTTTAGCCCTTAGCAGCCGACGGTAGCGAGGCCTTTCGGCCGTTAAGGGTTAAATAAAGAAGTCGATTCAGCTGTATTCTATGAGAATGTGTTTATAATTTCAACGATTAGGAAATAGAAAACCATATGCTATGGTAGCGTTGTGTAAAAGTAAATTAAAATCGAAGATCACCTCGGGGCCTTCGTCCCTCGTCACGGTGTTTGTAGTCGAACGAAGCTGACTCGTGTAAATTTAACTTTGCACTGTTGTTTCAAGCGTTTGCCTTTGTAGTCTCGCGTGCATTTGTCGAAACCGAAAGAGAATTTGGTCCTCTCCAGGTTTCCGCGTCTCAGAGCTGTTGCTCGTGCTGTTGCACGTGAAATCATACTACGCTCTCGCACAGAGATAAACCTCCTCGCCTCGTAAATTGCAGCAATTACCGTGTGTTCCATAAATAGCTCGATTCCGCTTGCGAAGGAAAAGGGTTCGCCACGCCTTGTAAATAGCCTCGTTTGCTATCCGCAGCCTCTTTATCGGACTTCGGTCACCGTTTTCCGCAAAAACTGTGCTCTTTCGAGAACCTGTGCTCTCGAGAAAAACATTGTGCGACCGTTTATAGGGTCAATAGGATACGTTGTCGATTAAGTGCAAGGAAGATAATTTTCTATGAATAAATACGTTAGAAATAGAGGATAACGTTTTTTTTTTATTGGAGGCTTTGGCTTTTAGAGAGTTTAGATCAAAAAGGGTAGTAAAAAATTCCCCTCACCAAATTTTGACTGAAAATAACTCGTTTGTTAGCTTACCAAAAAGAACCCTTTATAACCAGTTTCGGTCTTTTGCCTTGTTTACGGAGATCAAAGAAAAACCCTGTTTTTCCTCCATTTTCTCTAGTTGAGAATCGCCTCGACAAATTCAAAAACTAACGTATTCGGCATATGAAACTGCATGTTCTAGAAATTTTTTCGGTTTTTTAATTGTTAAATCTAAAAAGTTCCGAAACTTAAAAAAATACATGTTGTCATCGACGTTACGTACAATTTTAAATTGTACCGTAACAAAGAAAAAACTCCATAGGTTTCTCAATCGATGCTCCATCTCTGCACCAATCGATGATATTAGTAAGTAAATACGTTCGAAGAATTACAATATATCGTACCAATCATAGTTCTTGCTTTTTATGGTAGTGAATTGTTTCATATTGCATAATATGTATCAAGAACTTTAAAAAATCAGTGTTTTTAATGTTTTTTATTATATGGCGCCCTCGAAAAAAAATATAAAAACATCGTATATAGCGTTGACGACACTACCGTAATACTAAATTAATTTGCAAGGTGGTTGTAGTTTAGCTTTAATATACACGGTGTTTCGTCTAAAACAGGACACCTAAATATCTCCACTACCTCTGAAAATACGAAAAATGTTGCTAACATAATCTAAATGGTTTCAAAATGCGAATCAGATGGAAGAATCGTTTTTTGTAAACTGTAATTTTCTAATCGTTTTTCCAAGGTCACTCGTGTTTTTTTACATAAATATACACAGTTTTTGTTGTTGTATGTTATAGCAAACATTATTGTGCATACATCTATGTTTAATAGCACGACCTTGAAATGACCGTAAACTCTAAAATTTGCTAATTAATGCAGAACTTTCTTTAGCGACATTTCAGATTTCAACAGTAACAGGAATTCGACCATGAACTTGAACTTGTAAATAATCACATTTATTACTGCAATAAATGTTCGAAACCATGTCCTTCCGTTGTGGTACATTTCGTTAGGCGTAAAACGACAGATTGTACAGCTCTTTCGATGATTTCAGGTTTCATATCAACACATGCTGCAATTGTTCGTTCCTTCATATTTTCTGGCGTCGTGGGTTGCTCTTGATAAACCGTACCCTTTAATGTCCCCCATAAGAAAAAATCAAGTGGGGTGAGATCGGGTGAACGAGCCGGCCATGATACATGTCCATCGCGTCCCATCCAACGATTTGGGAATTTTTCGTTGAGGACGTGTTTTGCAATATGGGAAAAGTGTGCTGGACACCCATCGTGTTGATACCATAAAACTAGTCGGCCCCTAAATGGTACATCTTCTAATAAACTTGGTAGAATATGTTCTAAAAATTCAGCATACTTCTGCCCAGTTTGGGTACCGTTGATAAAATACGGCCCAATTATCCTATTATTTAGAATACCACACCAGACATTTATGGTCCATGGTCTCTATTTATCGAGTTGTCTAAACCATCGTGGATTTTCAACCGACCAATAATGCATGTTCTTGAGGTTCACCTGACT
This sequence comes from Agapostemon virescens, assembly GCA_028453745.1. Classification (NCBI taxonomy): domain Eukaryota; kingdom Metazoa; phylum Arthropoda; class Insecta; order Hymenoptera; family Halictidae; genus Agapostemon; species Agapostemon virescens. The sequence continues at coordinate 4,863,687 of CM052082.1, read as the reverse complement.
ATGATTGGTAAAGGATGCTTCATCCGTAAACAATACTGTTTGGAAAAACATTTCATCACATTCATATTTCCGTATACCCCATTGAGAAAAGTGTACGCGATTTTCAAAGTCTCTTCCATGGAGCTCTTGGTGAAGAGATAAATGGAAAGGATGAAATTTTTGTGAATGAAGAATCCGGAATATGCTTGTAATACTAATACCAGTTTCACGTCCAAATTGCCTTATACTAACATGCGAGTTTTGATTTACTTTCGCGATGATATTGTTCACATTTGCTTCATGAGTAACAGTCTTAGGTCTCATACGAATGTTTCTGTTGACACTACCAGTCTCACAAAATGTTTTAACAATACTTGAGTATGCACAACGTGATGGACAAGAATGTTCTGGAAATCTGTCTTTGTAAATTCGTATTGCTTCTCTTAGACATTCTCGAGCTTCACCGTAAATTAAAACCATTTGAATTTTCTCCTGTTCTGAATAACGCATTATGGATCGCTTGTCGATACACTGAGAAATCTAGCAGTGAGCAAACTCTTAAATACATATCTCTCTCACTCTCTATGTACGCAGACGAATGATACAATGTGTTTATTTACAAGTTCAAGTTCATAGTCGAATTCCTGTTACCGTTAAAATCTGAAATGTCGCTGAAAGTAAGTTCTGCATTAATTAGCAAATTTTAGAGTTCACGGTCATTTCAAGGTCGTGCTATTAAACATGGATGTATGCACATTAATGTTTGCTATAACGATTAAAAAATTACAATTTACAAAAAACGATTCTTCCATCCGATTCGTCTTTTGAAACCATTTAGATTAAGTTAGCAACATTTTTTGTATTTTCAGAGGTTGTGAAGGTATTTAGGTGTCCTGTTTTAGACGAAACACCCTGTAGAATCAGTATTACACGATAAATAAAATTTCACGTCATGTCTAAAACTTATTTTCTCGTACCGAACATGTGCACTCGACCAATCCTGGCTGGAGAACTTTTCGTTTTATACAGTCGCGTTTGCAATAAGAGCACGAATTTTATCCAATGTCCCAGGTGAAAAAATTCTATTGTATTTTGTCGATTTCCTTTTTCGCACAGAACCACTTCTTCTCCGATGATACCGTTGCTTACAGGTCAGCCTGCGTTGCTTCTTTATAATATCGAGTGAAGAGGTGACTATATAGCTTCGGAGATACAATCGATAAGTTGAAATTGAATGGTTTCTCGATACCTCGTGCCGTCGAGTTCCTTTCTTGAAACGCAAGGTTGTATTTTTAAAACTATTTTGCGAAGAGCTTTAAAGAATTGAAGTTTCCGGATCGGAAACGGACTGTAATAAAATTAGTTCGTTTTCTCGGGTTGTTGTCACTTGACAGGGTTCAATCTTAGTTTTCTCGCTGCACGATTCCATTTAATCAACCAGAAACTACGATTGTCGCCAGAGACATCGTCGAGCTGATATACCTTGATGCACGTTCCATCGAAGCGAACGTTTCGCTGTATTTTTTTTCGTCAGTTCCCCAGCAAGCAATTTTCTCTGTATTTTACATTTATAAATTCGTCACTGAGAAATGAACATCGATTCTAAATCTGCATTGGGAAAATAAGGTATTTTTACACTTTCTAAAAATGAATACCTTTTTTAAAATATTCCACCAAACTACTTGAGTTTTGTTTTAAATGTCGCAAAATTTACTAGGCAACGTGTGCGTGCGCGCGCGCGCGTGTATATATATATATATTCTCAAAGTTACTATTAATTGGAATTGCGAAGGAAAGAATATAAGACGTAATTATTAACGTTTTTATGTGTTAATAATTTTTCACGAAAGCATCTTTAATAATTTCATTAATTGTAAAGAATAAAATCTGTAAATGATGATTTTTGACCGGTAGTGGTAAGTTCAGCGTTAAAGATGTCAGAATAGTGGCATCGATTAAGCATTGTTAAAACTGTTCTTTTCGTTATTCTTTCGTAATTCTTTCGTTCTCGTTATTTCTTGTTCATAGTACAGATGAACTGTGTTCGAATAACGAATAAAAATGTAATAACCTCGTAGATAATTTTTTCTACAGAAAGCTTAAAAGTTTTATTCGTAACTGATCCGATTGCAGCTTGTTTCTACGTCAGCACGAATCTCTTGGACGTTGATCCTGTTCAGCAAGCAGCATTTAATCCTCAAGTGGTTAGGTAATTTTCCATATACCCCAACCTCTTTCGTTAAACAGTATTGCAACGAATTTATGGATTTAACAGAAGGATGAGCTGGTGTATTGTACTATATTAACACGTAATATTTAATTCATGAAAATGATTAATGACGAAAGAAATTGATATCTGGCTTCTTCTTCTCGCAATCGATGCGGAAACTTTTTGTTTACATCTCACACCGCTCTTCGAATTATGATTTTCACATACCAATTGAACCATTGAATTTACCTATTGAAACTCCGGTTTTCAAATTCTACAGTTTGTCCAAATAAACATGATTTTTTAGAAAACTTACAAACACATTTTATCCCAGGAGCAGCGCGGGGGTTGAGCGAAACGTCGAATAATATTTGGAAAGTTTGAAGGAAGTCTGGCTAGACGCGTCGAAGTAGTCTGTCTCCAAGTGGAAAGGAGGGAAAATTAATTAATCGATGCCGTTTAGGATTCGAGCCGATATTCCACGGTGTTCGGTCCGGTTCTGTTTCCCTTCGACCCAACCATCTTCAGGACCTGCTTTTGTCTCGTGTTCCTTAACGATTCTATCTACCCCCTACCAGCTTCCTTTCTCAAGTATTTCAATATTCAACGTTTTCTTCCCCTGGGCGGAGTTTGCTTGCTCTTCGGTGCATTATGCACGATATTCCAGCGATAAGTAATCAACGAGTTAATTAAAGGACTCGAAGCTTGTTGCTGGAATCGACTCTTCCGACGAGTAGTCCGATCCCAAGATGTCTCATCTTACGCGCGCTCTTTCTACTATTGATCGGATCATCCGCTTCTCGTACTACTTGTTCGATTGTGTTTTGCGCGCGTGATCGACGTATCAAATTACCCGTAGTTAACTCAATTTTGCCGAGCTGTTTTTACAAAATCGCTATTGCAATTTTCATGCGCTCACGTCGTGCAGTTGGTTTTTATATTTTTTTGTTTGTTTTTATTATACTTTTATCTATAACGAAATAAACATGGAAACTTCGTGTGTCGTAAGTTTACGTTTGAGATACGTGTAGAAGTTTTATGGTTTAATTATATGCGCAGTCGGTCACGAAATTATTCGCACACTTTTTCAAACGGAATAACTTTTTTAAAATTAAATCAAGCAACTACAATTTTACACAATCATTATTCTGGCGAAGTTACGTAAATGAAGCAGGTAGATGAGTTTCCCAGTTAAAGAAATTTGCCGACTCGTATTTACTTTTTCCTCGGAATGTTCGACAAATGACACGAGCACGCTTCACCGTCCACTGTTTTCTCAGAGAAAAATCAACGTAAGAATTTAGAAGCTTTGAGGGCTTGAAAATGTCGCTTGAATCTGATTCACTTAACTCGCAACGCGATACAATTCTCAATTTGTAGGAAGCAATCGACGGGAACGGGTCACGAATCGTCGCAAGATAGAACAACGAAGGTAGACAAGGCAAGAAGCAGAGACAGAGACAGAGACGGAGAGCGGAAAGGGGAGGATTTATTAATGGGAAGAAAGTGGAGGAACCTGTGACGAGCAGCGCAGCTCGAATCGACGGAATAAATTGTACGAGGACCGGTGACTTTTCCATTTCCTTCGCCGCAGGAAATTGAAGAGTTCGGTTAAATGCTATCGATGTATCGAATTGCTTGAATATTACGACGGCCGTATTCGCAGAATTGCTAGGGCGACACGACGTCACCGCGTTTTTCAGGCCGCAGCATGCTGGCAAAAAACGCCGAAGTTCTGGATAAAAGTCAAAACCGAAAAGGTTGAATTCTATAAATTTATAGCGAGAGAATTCAATAACCGGAGCTGGCAAAAACTCTATCCCTGTTTCAGATAGAATTAGATTGCAGAGGGTTACCTCACATTTTTTATAAAGCTCTACCGTCGTGCAACTTAATTTTTTACACGTACAGATCATTGAAATTCTTTTTATTTTTGTCATTTGAGTCTTCGCGTTGTTTAAAGCAAAAAATATTATGACACAATGTTAGACAGACTAAACTATAAAAATATATGCTACAACTACCTAGAATATTATTACGTGACGTTAAAACTAGGTAATTTATTAATTTCTCGGTTATACAGTGAATCAGTTTAATATTCGGACACTATACAATTTTCACTTTGCCGCATTGTAATTTTGTTCACGATGAAGAAACAAAAATTAATTCTAAATTACATTACCGTATAGAGTCTAGTTAATAAAAGCATAATTTTTATTTATATAATTACTAACGTTTACTAACTATTCTTGATCGCGCCGAATGGTGATGATGATGCGAGACTTGTTCGGGATGGGTTACTAGTGAAATGGATCTGATCACCAGGATTAACTTTGTAGAAAACGAGTGGAACAAAACTTTATTTACAATATGTGAACTTTAGTGGACTGTATAATGATAGGTGAGACTTAGCGCGATTTGAAATATTACAAGAGTATTCTTGTCTAAAAACCGTAAGATCTGAACCGTAATTCAGTGCCGTTAGAGAAGTGTATGACTTCGGTAACGTTTGTTAATCTTGCTAATCTGACGCGCGCTTGCCGAACACCGGTATTTAAGTTCAATCGTCAAATGGGTGTGACTAGACTTGACCAATGAACAACAGATATTTTCGGAAAGGCCGTGACAATTTTGAAGGGCAGTCGCCGCCCACGCTGGTCGAAGAAAATGGTGAAATTGATTGTGAAAGAGAGAGACGTAACTTTCGGCAAGCCCCGTTGACGGAAAACAAGGGACAGGCCGCGCAGCGCAGGTAAGGCCCGTCCGGTAACGCATGACAAAGAGACTCTCGAAGCGGGCGAGGAGACGGCAATTTCGGAGGTAACTCTGGAGGTGCACGTGTAAAACAGCTTGTTAACAATAAACCACTCCTCGAGTCCTAATCCCCGAGGCGAGGATTTTTACGTTCCCGGTTGTAAATAGCAAAATCCCGTTCTCGGCACATTTGTTCGCCAAATGTGCGAGACGGACAATTCTGTTGCAAAACTAATAAAGTGACCCTCGATGGTCACGCAGACAATTCTATTTTAAACGAAACTAACAATTGTAACAAACAATAACGAAAATGTAACAATTGTGCATATGTTAGTTGACATACATAACAGAATATACAGGATTATACTAGAATACACCAGAATATACAGTAATATTCTAAAATGCACCAGGATATACAAGAATTGACCCGGAGTTCTAGAATGCACCATATTATACCAGATTATACAAAAATATGCTAGAATATCCCAGCATGCACTAGAATACAGCAGAATATACGAACATATGACAAACCATAACAGAATATACAAGATTATACTAGAATGCAGTAGGAAATACAATATTATTCTAATATGCACCAAGTTGTGCAACATGTAGTGTGATATTAAATGCGATTTTGATGTATGTTTACAAACATTACTGTCTGTGTAAACTGTCTCGAGCCTCAGAAAATCAGTTGTGTTTAGATATTCACTGAGTTTCACTGGTAATAATCGGACGTAAGGGAAACACTTCATACAACGTACGCCAACTTGTCATTTTTCAAAATGCAAATGGTGAATCGTAAAGGAAAATTGCAGCAATGCTTAAAATTAGTAAAAGTATAGTGTGAGATATTATTAAAAGATTTAAGTATGAAGACCGAATACAATCTATTCTGCAAAGAGGCCAACCAAAAATTTTGGACACGCGAATAAAAGAAAAATTATAAGAAAAATAAAGAAAGATCCCATATTAAGTGCACCAAAATTAGCTGCTGAATTATTAGAAGAGACTGGAAAGAAAGTGCACCCCAAACAATACACAGAGCATTAAAAGAATGTGGTTATAATGGACGAGTTGCTCGGAAAAAACCGTATGCGAATGAAACTATTAGAAAGAAAAGATTAAACTTTGCGAGAGAATTTGTTTTAAAAGAAGATACGTGGTGGAATGACGTTATTTTTAGTGATGAGTGTAAATTCAACATTTTTGGATCGGATGGGAGAAGAATGGTGTGGCGAATGAAAAATAAAGAATTAAAAATTGAAGATACGAAGCCGACTATAAAGCACGGAAGTGGAAATGTACTTGTATGGAAATGTATCTCAACATTTGGAACGGGTGAATTAATTTATATTGATAACATAATGGACGAAAAATGTATACCTGAACATTTTAAAAAATAATTTACGTAAAAATGCAATAAAAATGGAGATTCAGAATATATTTACTACTTTTGTTTGTAAAAATTAGTACAAAAACTATCAGTTTTTAAAAGTGTCCGAATATTATTGTAACGTTAAAACCAGACATTCTTTTGTTTAAAATAGAATATTTAATGAACGCTAGTAATTATATAAATAAAATTTATACTTTTATGAACTAGACATTATGTAGGAATGTAATTTAGAATTAATTTCTTTTTCCTTCATCGTGAACAAAATTACTTGATGAATATTAAAGCTACTCACTGTAAGTTCCATTTGCCGTTCGAACAGTGGCTACGCGCACCCAACATCCTCACCAGGATGTAAAGTTACAATTCTATCAAGGCTCCAGTGCATAGGCGATAGATTTTCCTTCTGTATCATAACTAACGTGGTTATCTTTATTTTACAATTACTTTTTACAATTTTATTTTATAATTGCTGTTAAAGATAATTCGATAATACGGTGGTCAATATGGTGGTTTTTCATTAAAAGAAACCCATCCAGATCGCGGAGACCATACGATATTCACGACGATGTTTTACAAGCCACGATTAAGAGAATAGATATACATTAACGTGTATCGATTTTACGAACATGCTTGGAGCTCACCACGCGATAGCATTGGACTATATAAATAAATGACTTGGAATTTGTAAAACAAAGAGAAAAAACGACGAAAGGAACTTCGCCTTACAAGGGAGGAATATTTTTCTACATTTATTCGTAAAAGCGTAAACTTGCAAAACATTGCGAAGTCGGTATAAATGGAATGTAACGTAAATTCGTGTTTTTGCAGACGAACTCGCTTTGCCAGAGACAAAATAAAACGTTGTTCCGTTCGCAAATAGTTCTAGCGAAAATAGAACTAAATATTGTAAAATTTTGTCAACACAACGCGATAATCCCGTGAATATTTTCAAACATTCTGCACGCATGAAATAATAATAAATTTAACAAGCATTTTTCGCGTTTTCCATCTGACGTACACCTATATTAGACTCGCTCGTCCATCCCATTCGACAGGGCGAACGTTACCACAGATTCTACATTATATTCTATCGATACGTACGCATTTCCAGCCAGCACGCACGTGCCTGAATTTCAAATTTCGATTTTCCAGCAGATGCTAAGGCCATAACGACTATTTTATCCGCATGTTATTTCCACGTCGTAAACCGCGCGCTACGTGCTGTAGTTTGATAATAATGATAAACCAGAGATAATGCGAACCACATGGAACACTTGTACGTGCTATATTATCCTTGGACAGTGACAAATTTTCCGAGTCGCAACAGTTGGATTTTATTTGTGGCCGATCGAATCGCGGTGTTCACGAGCTTTCGTATCTCGATCCTCGAGTCAGCCGATTCGAACCAATCACTTGCTCGTGATCAACTCGAACGTGTTTAAAGCAGCTTTCGTCGTCGGTTATATCGCTATACCGTTCTTATATTTCAACTGTATCGATCGACGGTACGATATAAAATCAGTCGTTTAGGAAAATTTTGGACGACGGAACGAACGTGACCTATATTTTCTTCAAACTTCCAAGTTGCGACGTTGAGAAAAAGTCGAAATTCTTATCTCACCGATGTTCTTCTTCCAGAAAAAGTACATTTGCGATCCGACAGGTTCCCCCGAAAGCAATCCGGTGTTGGGAAAATAAACCGGAGAATGTTTTTGCTGCTCGACAGGCTTTCCGCTGGCTGGCCGGTAGAAAATTGTCACGAATAATATTTTCTCGTCCCCTGCAAAGAACTGGAGGGAGATGGAAGAGTTTGACGGGGATCGATCGAACTCGGAAAAATCGCATTTCTGAACAGCGAACTGCGGCGGTCGCTTTGACATGAGACGACAGGTCTGGCGAGAGAAGTAGTCGAGGGTATTTGCATCGAAGTTGTTTCGTCGTCTCGGAGATCCAGTTCCGAGTTTGCCGCGTATAATTCGCCGGAACTCAGCGGCAGTAACATACTCCGATAAAAATCAGCCGGGCGAGCGTCGCAGCCCGTTTGAATCGCTCTCGATGCGATTCATGAATAGTAGATTGCTTTTAAAAGGCGCGCGTCGCGTTCTGATTTACGAATCTCTCCTAAGGAATGCGTTTCCGTTGCCACCGCCGATTGTATTGTTTCACGAGACGCGGAATGACACGCGAGAACGCATTTCAGCAAGCTTGTGTGTCCGAGTTCGAATTAAGGCCGCGTTTCGCCGAAGGAACCCATGAAAATTTGTGGCGGGATCACTAGCGGCGAGTCCCCTGTAGATATCCATTGCGACCGGTGCGAACTCGAGGTGTGGCGATGGCGTGACGCTGCCCTTTTAGACGGAAATTCTAACAAAGTAGCAAATCACATCACGATGATTCAATTTACACGATACGTGATGAAAAGAGAGAGAGAGAGAGGGAAATTTTCGCTTTCGAAGCTCGCCGCGAATTTTTAGCAAGCAACGAAACTCTTCGGAAAGCTGTGCGCGCGATTAAACAAGAGGAACGAGTTGTTCGATCGATAAAATCGACGCGGGAGATTGGTCTATTTGCATTCAATTAATCCGTCGACGACGCAGACTGCTGATCGAGAGACTTTGCTGGTTCAGTTGGCGGAATTGTAAACGTTTATGAGCCGTCCATTTTGTTGATTGGAATATTCTCTCTGTTTTTTAGACGGGTTTTTAGCTTAACCTTCGCCGAGCAGATAGCGAGGCAAAATGGGCCCGCGTTTATAAACAGCCGCGCGTCACACACGTCGGTTTGACTTCTTGCGCAGCGATAACAGAAATTCACTCGCCACAAATACATGAAATTACAGCTTGCGGTCGGTACTGATATTAACAGCGAAAAAGTACCACGCATTAGGCACAATAATCATTCTTGCGGTAAAAATAATGAGTGGTATGTATGAAAACTGTAACCGCGAAATAAACGCGGTACGTATTTTAGAAATAGATATCTTTCGTACCCTGCAAATGCTTTGATATATTCTTGATCGTTGGACGATAATAGTATTAGCGAAAGTCGGCATGGCATAAATAGAAAATCTATCGAGTGATCCAGCAATACCCAGAATTCATAAATTCTGAAGCATTTATGATAGCAGTGTCGCAAGACAGCTAATCGAGAATTTATGAAGAACATGGGAGTGCAAATTTAGAAAATATTGTCCCTTGGCAGTCGAATGGCGCCTATAACCGCCACTAAAAATTGCCACACTATAATTTAACGCTAAATCTACCGACCGTTAAAATTGACCGATGTATATTGCCTTATAAAAATGCCAAGATTTAATTTAATTGGATTATTTACGATTTTCATTACAGAGTATAATTGAACAGAGATCCATCGAATTGATTTCTATAAAGGGAATTTTATAATTTCAATAATTGTAAGATAAAAACTGTAAAAAGGGTCATTTCACCCGCTCTGGTAGGTATAGCGTTAAACAAGCTTTTACATCGTTACGTTTGCAGTTAAGAAATCGATAAAAATTTGAATATTTCAAGTACGAGTGTATAGTTATTAATCTCGTATGTACGAAAGGAAATAAATCATGTGAAATGAAGCTGTCATAGGTAGAAAATATTGTTTTGGGAATGGACTTGCTTGGTGCAAAGATTTAACTCGGATTTCGAAGAAGTCTCGGAAGACGATCGAAAATAACAATTCTTATTCGAAGAAACAGACATATTCAAAGGAATAGAGAATTAAATGATATTCTGTTTTCTTGGATAGCAGTTTCAGTGAAAATAGAGCACGTTTTTCAGTAAATCTCCGATCCGAGATCCAAGTTGCAGAGACAGATTGGAAATTTTGTTTTCCTTGCAAACGGACTCTCGAAACAGCAACAAATCTGCGACCGTGTTCGCCGGCAAAGTGCAAGCGCAATCCTGTGTTCCTTTGGCCATGGTATTTCGATAGATTTTTCTTAATTCCGACCGGTGCGGTGAGACGTCGCGCACACCCTCGAATTCAATTTCCCGGAAGTCGGACGCACGGGACTTGGAAAATATCGGGAAAAGTGGTGTTCGTAGAGATAAAGTCTGCTTGATCGAAGGAAAGGGGTTGTTCCCGCGGAGATTCGATTCGATTCGATTCAATTCGATCGTCGGAGGTGTTCCGCTGTGCCACGAGACCAATCTTTGGCCCGGGAGGCAACGTCTCCCCCTTTCAAGCTCTGCGGGGGCAATTCTTAGCCAAAAGTATTTTGGTGTTGTTTCTAGATTCAACGTTACGGTATTCTAATTCATTGAATTTTTCTCAACACCACCGAAAATGTTACCAGGTGTTGCGGTCTGTGATGGATTTTTCAATCCGTCAGACTTTAGCCGTTTGCACGTGGTGTGCCGACTAATTTTAATGATTAACTACCTTCTCGAAGGACCACCTTCCCTGTGTAGGAAGGACTACATATAACAATGTTCACGAGGATAGAAATACTGACTGAGGCTATCGTGATGTACAAAGTACGATATACAGGGTGAGTCACCAAACGTTTGCACCTCAAATATCTTTGTTGTTTCTAATGATACGTAAAATATGGTAAGGACAAAGTTGAATGGTGCAATGGAGCTGACACGTTGCTATAAAAAAATGTCGTTTTTATGTCATTTTTTTCAGAGATATTAAGGTCACCTTGAATTTTTTAAATGGAACCACCATATTTTAAACACCTACAATGATAGTCCCTTTCATTAGGAATTCAGTGACTATATTATTCCAAGGTCATTCAAGGTCAAGGGCAGAAAAAACATATTGTAGGCAATTTAGTATTTATTAAGATCTAGAAGGAGGGCTCCGTGGGTCAGTGGGTAGTCGATAGGCTACGACCCGAGAGGTCCCGGGTTCGAATCCAGGTGTGCGGTCCCTCGTCTTTTTTCTGCCATCCTTACAATTCAGAAGTGGGATAGTGAACGGAGATAGTGTAGACAGTTAGTTGGAATTGTTAAGCAACATAGGTGTTGTTTTTTTAGAAGTGACATGGTTGAGGTATATTGTGTTGTGACCGACGTAATTTTGAAGAGTAGAACGACGCGGAAGTGACGCGAAGAGGTTCTCATTTACGTTCGGGAAGTACCAATATTTCCGTCAACATGTACCAAGGTGTTTAGGGTTAGCCGGGACGGCTAAATGTCAGGATTGGCCGAACTGTAGGTAATTTAGTATTTATTAAGATCTAGGAGGAGGGCTCCGTGGCTCAGTGGGTAGTCGGATAGGCTACGACCCGAGAGGTCCCGGGTTCGAATCTAGGTGCGGTCCCTCGTCTTTTTTTCTGCCATCCTTACAATATAAAACTAAAATATGGAAGCAGAATACCTGTATTTTACAAATGTTCGAAATGATGGCCGTCTATGTCGATACATTGATGTAAACGAGCTCTGAAAGAATGTTGAACTCTGATAAGTACATCCGAGGTGATATTTGTACATGCTGCGATGATACGCTGACGCATATCTTCAACTGTTGTTGGAGCATACATGTACACGGTCTCTTTTAGGAGACCCCATAAAAATTCCGCCTCGTCCAATCCATCTGTTTGAAAATCGTGATTCCAACGTTTCTCTAGCTACTCGTGCACAATGAGTAGGACAACCGTCATGTTGGTACCACATATCATAGCGATTTTGTAAAGGGACATCTTCTAACAAAATCGGTAGATCTTCTTGCAAAAATTGAGCGTATTTCTGTCCCGTCATCATTCCGTTAACGAAATGTGGTCCAATTACTCTGTCGTTCAAAATACCACACCACACGTTTACGCTCCATTGCCTTTGATAATCAATTTCTCGCAGCCAGTACGGATTATCCAGAGAACAATACTGGGTGTTTCGTAAATTAATTGAGCCATGATTAGTAAATGTTGCTTCGTCTGTAAACTAGACACTAGAAAGAAATGAATGATTTTGAAGAAATCTCCACTGACAAAAGTTAATTCTATTTTGAAAATCATTCCCGTGCAATTCTTGATGGAACAATATGTGGAACGGATGAAATTTGTGTTGGGCCAGAATTCGTATTACACTACTTTGACTTATGCCTGCTTCTCGGGAAATTTTTCTCGTACTCACGTGAGGATTGACAGCTATAGCTGCTAAAATATTAATTTCATTGTCTTCATTGGTCGTGGAATTCTTCCGTTTGTACTGTCTTGCATGTACACCTCCAGTACTTCGAAACAACCTATACGTATTAATGAAAGTCTGTCTAAAAGGAGTGTTTCACTCGGGGTATCTTTCTTCATAAAGTAATCGGGCCTGCACTGCATTTTGTCTAAATTCACAGTAAATCGTGATCATATCACACTTTTCAGTCATTGAATAAGACATAGTGGAATCGCGTTTGGAAATATATTGATAGTAAATAAGAATGCTGAATAACAGTAACATTGAAGGACCTTAGTATGTTTAGTTTAACTACGACCATAGTATGTTTACTATTTATTGCAAGTCTCAACCATGATAAACGTATTCTGCTTTCATATTCTAAATCTTATACGTTTTTTCTGTCCTTCACCTTGAATGACCTTGGAATAATATAGTCACTGAATTCCTAATGAAAGGGACTATCATTGTAGGTGTTTAAAAAATGGTGGTTCCATTTAAAAATGTCAAGGTGACCTTGACATCTCTAAAAAAATGCTATAAAAACAAATTTTTTTTATAACATCATGTCAGCCCCATTGTACCGCTCAACTTTGTCCTTACCATATTTTACGTATCTTTAGAAACAATAAAGATATTTGAGGTGCAAACGTTTGGTGATTCACCCTGTATAACAATATTCACGGGGATAGAAGTACTGACTGAGGCTATCGTAATGTACAAAGTACGATGTATAACACGAACCGTGACAAGATGCTGTTTCTATGATTTTTTGTGTGTAACTGCCTATTTATGTAAGTGCCTTGAGACAGCCGCGAGTTCGCCCTGATAAAGGCTTGTCCCTACTCTTTCCGTTGATCATTCCTTCTCTCAGAAGGAGTGGATGGACCAACGAAAATCTACGAATATGTACGGGGCCCTACGATTCGCTAGGAGGCTGTACAAGTGAAGACAATCGGGGATAGATAGTGGGGATGCTTGGGGCATTTCCAGGGGTGACTAAATTTGCCGAACCAGGAAGTGCACCCACATCTGCAAACAATTTAGGCCAAGTGGTGGAAAAACCCGATCGTCTCGAAAAGCTTAGTTAAAGTGGTCACTTGTACAGTCTTCGACGTTTTATGGCCTAAGGGTTGCTCGAGTCGAAGAAGGTGCAGCCCCTGTATCTTGGGTCGGCCGGCAATGGTTGCCAGATGTGACGGTGACAGGCCCACTCCGTAGCTTTAAGAATCTAAAGTCAAAGAACCAAGGCCCAGGTCTGTAAATACGAAACCAGAATTTGCCCATACATGGCACTAGCCGTCAATGCATTTTCAACTCTCAACCGTAAAAGTTTCGATTGGGTCCGGATTGAGGAGGAGCGGTATCCAAAAACTACACTTCCAAAACATACTATTTAATACTAATACACAAATCTCGCCAAGGTGTACACACGCGTGGTCACAGGCTTGAGGGTCTCTCTCGAACTGCCCGATCGTCAGCTCGTGCATCGCCCACGGTCGACGACTGTCGATCGAGATTCACTTATCGACCATAGACATGGAATATGCCCCTACAGTTTCATACAATAGTACAGATTTTAACCGTTAGAGTCCCAAGCAACGCGATCGCGCTGTTGAGATTTTGTATCGAGAAAACCCAGCACACTTCGAGCATTGTGGACAACTGACGGTGCACGTTACCGATTGTCGAAGTCACGCGCTCATATTTACTGACGCAAGTACATCACGCAGGTCCTTTTAATGTAAATAGTGCATTTTACAATAGGTAGATTAGTACTATGATAATGCAATAATACATAACAACAAAGCGCTATCGCGGCGCTTGATATTTCTCGACATAAAATAAAACAAGCGCCATCGCGCTGCTTGAGTCTTTTCACATTCATTTGGAGAAGTGCGGTTGCGCTGTTTGGGATTCTTCGACAGTGTTTTTTCAATACCCCCTGGGACTCAAACGGTTAATAGCGTTGAACATGTTGAATTTTCTGCCTGGAAACTACGATTTGCGAACAGCGCTGATTTTTTGTTACTATTTGAAGGAAACTGCTGCGGAATCGCATCGAATGCTTGCCACATTTTCGAGGAGTCGGGACCGCTAAGCGACGCGACGTTCGCTGAATTTCGCGAAACGTCCAAGACGAAATTAATGAAAGTTTTCCATTAAAAGAATGCCCCCCGCTACGGTAAAAAGCTAGCTATGCTCGACCGTTCCACCCTCGCAGCACGACCGGTCCGGTCGTATCAACGGTGAAGGAGGCGCGTGAGCCCCGCTACTCTGAAAAGTCTGTGAGCTCTCTCGCATTGAATGACTAGACGGGCCGGCACAAGGGCCCTCTTGAACTCTATTCATTCATTTCACTCTTTTCAACTATGCCTCTTTCTCTCGTCGCGTATGTGCCCCCATCGTCCGTTTCTTTCGCCGTCTCTCCTGACCCCTATCCATTTTTCGTTATCGTAACTCGTGACCGCGAGCAAACGCTGCGTTCGTGAGAAGGTGGGCGCGACGTGGCACAACGAAACGGTCATTCGCATCTACGGACATTTTCAACGGGGTGTATGCTAAAATCCTGTGTCCTGGGAAATTCTTTCTCTCATCGTACGGAAAGTATTTCTCAAATTTTTACCTAGACCCGTTGTGGGATTGTTAACGATGGGTCCTTGGACTCTATTGCCGTAAACTAGAGCGTTATTACCTTGAACCAGCGGTAATTCGGGCGGAACAAACG
>CM052082.1:4826893-4841051 GCA_028453745.1 Agapostemon virescens | reverse complement strand
TCGTATGTTGATTCATCTAGTTTTAGTATTTAAAAATTCACGTAAATGTTTACTGGGTCTGTAAATACGAAACCGGAAATTGGGAATACGCTTATCGTCAATGTAGTTACCGTTGAACCGCGTCATTCCCGTCATTTTTCTGTTTTGGCATCTAATAAAGATTTTATAGTTGTTAAAGGGATGAAGGGGTTTAGAGGTAAAAAAATCGACTGTTTTTTTATTGCTTAAATCAATAGTATTCTATCCAGAGAACATGTTTGTAAAACCTCAAGTATGAATAAACACCAGAACAGTTCAAAATGAGTGTCGAACGCCGATGTGTGCTGAGCGCTCCTGAACAGTTCCGAAACTTTAAACGCGTTTTTTTCCAAACCATGATTTCCAAATTTGCGGGCACGATTGAGAGAAAACTAATCGACGGATCTACTTGATTTTTTTTTAAACGAAAGAATATAAACATAGTTTCTATGTAAACCTACGATATTGGCCAAATTTAATGTTTACAAAAAGTTATAAACGAAATAAGGCAAAAATTTTACGCGAAAATCAAAGATTTCATTTCTATTGGCTATTTTGAAACTTTCTTTGCAGAAATCTTCTTAGGTTTTAGATTCACATAGAAACTACACTCATTAGCTTTAAAAAATCCCAGAGTTTTTTGTTTCACACGATTCTACGAGGCGCTAGAGTGCTCGCAAATATGAAAAAATTTTTTAAGGCGTCTGCGTATTCCAGCTATAAATTCTGTATATGTTGGTATAATTGATCATAAAAACTAATTTAAACAATACAATATATGTACAATAAATGGTAAAAATTCCAAAAAAATCCATCCAGTATTTTTTTCTTTTAAATTCATATAGAGAGGCTTTTTTTTGGTCTTCTAAACCCCTTTACTCCCTTAATAGTAGCAAAACGGTTAAAAGCGGTAGAAGATCCTTCAGCCGGAACATGCTGAAACTTTGAAAGATAAAATGAAAGAAAGATTCAAGAGAAGATCCGAATGAAATTAACAACGTCCACGATGTGGCTTGGTGTCATAAGATAAAGGGTTAATGGAATCATTGTGCAGAAACGAAGGGAAGGATACGCGAGTTTAAGCGTCGCGAAAGCATTTTGAAAGTCAAGAAATATCGGGGACGATTTTGACATTTAATTCGAAAGACTGTCGCTTTGAAAGACACCCTTAAAGCCCTCCGTAAGTCACTGTGGTTTCATTACGCTGTCGACAGCCGTGTACATGGTTCGAGAGACGCGCGTGTACCGGTTTTACGCGAGCTACGGACCTACGCCGAAGAAAGTAATTCTACAGGCGCCGGCAAACAATATCACCTCGGAACTTATGACGGATTTGACTTTCAAGTAGAGTATAAGTCGTTACACAGAAGCGCTCCCGTGGAGTACGAGCGAGGATCCATTTCCCTCCTTCTCTTTCTCTCTCTTCCTTCTGTCTGTACAGCACTCTCGTCGGCTGGTCCCGACCCTCTCTATACAGGGTGTTAAAAAAAGTTTTTCAAGACGCAAAGAATTTATAATACCGATTGGTTCGGTTTGCCGCACCAAGGCTACACTTTCGCACGAGTGCCGGCGCGGCGACAGATTCCGTAGAGCATGGCGTTGCCATTGGTTGTGCCGAAATTCGTCCACTTGTTTTTCGTTGATAATTCGAGAACGAAGCGACAAATCACGAATTGCCAAAGAATAAGTCTTTTTTTTAACAATAAACCCAACAATCGTTCCTTTTAAGAAACTCGGAACATCTTTGGAACACCCTGTGTCGATAACGCGAGTAAATTTCTCTGCGGCGCATCGAATCCGAATAAACAATTGATTAACACATTAACTGCCAAATTGATCACATAAAAATTTTCATAAAATCGAATTAATTTATTTAATGAAGCAGCGATTGAAAACTTTAAACGTATGACATATAGTTATCTATCAACTTTCTTGTACTCTTCAGATATCAACTAAATTATACGCAACGAATACACTAACGTACAAATTTATTTTTAAACATGGACTAATAATCCTGTCACCCATATATGAGTGACATGGCAGTGAAAGTGTTAAGGAGCAAATAAATTACGGTGAGAAAGGAGACATGTATTAAATTTGTATTTGGGAAAGGATCTTTGTTTATTCTAGTCTAATAATTTTGCATTGACGACCCTGAATGTATTTCTAAATCCATTTCTCTATTTCTTAGATTTAGATACCAACAGTCGATTTTCTGTCGAAAAGATTGATTTTTGGACCTACGTTGATCCGACATTTTTTACTCCTCTCGTTGAACACTATAAAGTCGAATTCTTGAAGTCTTGGAACAATTTTTACCAACACCTTGTATACTTATTATACTACGCGACTGTCTCCGGCAAAATGTTCTTCAATTTTACTCGACACGGCTAACAGCTGGGGAAAGATAAATAACCTTTTACCCAGCATGTTCTTCCACCCTAGAACCAACGAAATTCACTATTCCCGGCGCCTGTCCCGTTTGAACGTTAACCTCCGACCATCTGGGTCACCTTTGACCCGCACCATGCTTGCGCTACCCGAATAATCGATTTTATGCGGCGCTACGTTTCTCTGACCTTGTCAGTATTAATAAACGAAACGATACTATACATATTCGTCGATCGGACTTCAAAGGGTTGGGCCCCTTTCTCGTTCAAACTATCGATTTGTTTTTAATATAATTAACTTATTTATTTATTATTAAAGTTATTTATAACTCGTTCCAAGCTAAAGTTACTTCTGTTATCAATTTAACACCAAAACGAACACACCGAGGAAACACGCATCCCTAAAAAATTCGTCAGAAAGTTCCGGTGGCAAATTCATTTTCAACGATCACAAATAAAATTTGATGTCCCCTCGGAGGGGACATCCGAGTGCTATGCTAGACTTTCAATGTACCCTCAGAGGGGACAATGCAGTGCAAAGGGTTAATATTTAGGAATATTCGATAAATTAAATTATTTAAAATGGACCGTTTATTTTGAAAGTCCATTTTCTTCTGTTTCGAGAAAATTAAATGTTAGCTGATTTGACAATTAAAAACTATAGGTTAATTATGTGAAGTCTGGGAATGTTTTTACTAATTTATCAATATGTAATTTAGTTATATAAATTTCTTTTAGGCGAATTTAACTAAAATAATATATATTTCCAGGCTGCAAATAGACTTACACCACTTTCATAATTAGTCAATTGTAAATATCATTTAATTTCAATTTTTAAATAACAAATATCACTTAAAATATATTTCATATTAATCCAATTTTGTTTATAAATAATAACAAGAAATAAAATAGAATTAGAATTTTTTTATTTTGAATGTTAATTATATTTATATATTGTTAAACTTAACACAAGGTATTGGTATTATTCATTATTTATGCTCTTCATGTGGCAGTGTTTTGAAATATTCATGATGCACAGGTATATAAGGTAATAGCTGCTGCATATCCTTATATTTTTCGTATGTAATAGGCCTGGCATCGTGATACAAAGGCGCCAGGGCGATTTTTTCAAATTTTGGCGGTCTTTCCCGACATGTAGGTGATAAATTTAGAGTCTTAAATTCTGTTTCCACCATTGATGTTTTATATAAAATAGTATACGGTGCACTTTGACAAAATCTCATCCAACATATTTGTAACCAATTTACTTTTTTTCCATTAGTGTTTCTTCTTATCTGTTTTTAATTGCGTTATGTAGATTTTTCGTTGAAACGAAATTCTCTCGTTTCATTTCGTATAAAATAAATTTATTATGTTGTCTACATTGGTTTATAACGTCATAATAATCCTGTGGTGTATACAGGAAATTCTTTTTTGTCTATGGAAATTGAACTTATACCACTTTCATAATCAATGATTACGCAATTTCTTTTACCGGTCAATTTTAAATTGAATAAAGCATAGGCATTTTTAAAAATATTTAATACTAACTAGTTATAAACAAAAAGTTTACACTGAATTGAGTATAAATTACGTCATATCTCATTTTTTTTAAAAAAAGGACTTGCACCACATTCAAAATAAACGGTCCAAATATCAAATGCTACAATGTAGCTGACGTTGTAAGAAATAATATGTGCAAGTTTGAAGTTGTTGAACAAACAAAAATTACAGTGCGCGCATACTGGAAAATGTTTTCACCTGCAATTCTTCGAGAGATCGTGCAACTTTCCAGATTGACGATAATTATTACTGGAAAAAGTATCGTGAACGCTTAACAAAGGAAACGTGCAGTGTTTGCACGTTCGAAAGTTTGTAAAAGATGCTTGTTCTTAATGCATGGTGGGTAATGTAGCAAATTTAAACAAGTGGTAATAATGATTTAAAAATGATCGGTGACATTTAATGAACAGAACTTGTATGTACAGTTAGCACTGTGGGGACGTTAAGGGTATGTTTAAAAGCACTCGTTGCGAGCACTCCGGATATTACGCATTCAATTTTACCAAGCCGTAAAAATATCTAATGAAATTTTTTACAACGCTTTCAACTCCATTGCGAACTGGACCAGCGGTCTATTTAATTCTTCTTTTATTCAACTATCGGCCACTATTTACAGGAGAATCCGCAGCATACTTACCAGCCGTAAAGCTTTATTACTTTTTTTAACGGACTCTCGCTAAAATTAGCTTGAAGAGTTGTGTTCGCAGAAGAATGTTAAAATTTCCAGATCTAATGAAGGAAGTTTAAAGTACGTCGGAAGGCGCTTTACCGTTTAGGGTTTCGAAGCTATCCTCGTTTCTTACGGGTCTTGGCGGCAACATTTTTGCGAGCTCGTTATCGTGATCGCAAATAATGCACGACTTTACCATTTAATCTGACATTCGTTTCAATTTTGTTCCAGGTAAGTTGACGCTACGAGGATTTATACGCAAGTATGTTGCTGTTAGGGTGCCACCAGCCCTGGTAAGTATATCGCTGGAAGCAACTGATTAGGATTTATAGCAAGTGCATGCGTGGCTTTATATTATTTCGAAGCAACGACCGAGGGCCGTTCGTTCGACGGTGCGCGTGTTTGTCTGCTAATAAGATTTCGAAGTGCATAATATCGGTATGATTCTCGTTGTGTAACTGCGACAGACGTTAGGTTAGCAATGCAAATAGCATAAACCTGAATTCCGAGAGGGTGAAGCTCAAAGCACTCCAACGACAAGAATCACCGACGTTCATCGCACGTACCGCTCGGAACTTTGTATTCGATTAGTCGAGCAAAGGTAAATGTTATCGTCGATGATAATTGTTGAAATTGATTGAGTTGTTACATTAACATCTGCGGGTGCAATGGACGACGGTACAGGGTGTATAAAATATCGTAGTTTGAGTTTCGGCCATGGTATTATGCCATGAAAGACCATACAACTTTGCCATTCAAACTGAAACATTTTTTTTAATAGTTTTCGAAATAATTTAGGAGTTACCAACTTTGAGACGGTCGTTTCGGTCTTTAAACTCGAGTTTTCGCTCGTAGGAAGAATGCTCCTTTCTTTTTTTGGTTCCTCTATAAACTTGCAAAGTTTCGTGAAAAATGACGGAAGGAAAGTATAAACTTACTTGCTAAAAGTTGTATGTATTTTCTGTCGCTGCGTATAAATTGAAGTCACGATTAGATAACTTGGATGGGTAACATTCCTTTTACAACGAAAAGATCATGGAAAGTTGTGACGTCAATATGTTTAGGGGAAACTCTCGTTCTAACTAACTGGGTGTAAGCTTAAGAATTCGCGAAAGCATACACGATACAGGAAGCGATCCTAAACTTCCGAGCAAGAGTGTACTTAGGGAATACATGCGAGCAAACATTTGTGTTCACAGTTGCTTCGTGATCCTAAGAACACGAGCCACGGACATTAAATCAATCATAAACGCGCGTTAGACTCTGAACACAACATTTCACACCTCAAACTTTGCAGATATCTGGCAATAAATACAAATATAATGGAGGATCGTAGACTTTAATTAGAGTTACGCATAAAAATTGTCCCACATTTTTGGCTTACACCACGGTTGCGTTAAACGGTTCGAATCGATACATTATCGATAATTTCATGTACGCAAATCTAGCGTTCCCAGTGCCCCGAATTTCGTGCGCATCAGCAGCAAAAAGGCTTCTACAGTGTGTACACTTTTAAACGCAAACGTTTCAAGTCGCTCAACTAATAATCGCAGCCAGCCCCATACAAACAGCTCGAGAAATGAAAATGTTGGTTCTCCCGTGCCCGTAGAAGCAAAGATTACTTCGCTTCGTGCTTCCGCTTGCATCGGCAAGTGTCATAACAGATAAGCGGGATCATCTGAGAGCAACAGCACGTGAAAGTATTGATTATGTTTTACCTAGCTTCACCGTGTATCACGTGTATCTCCTCTCTCTCTCTCTCCCTCTCCCTTTCTCCCTATTTCGCGTCTGCTTTCCACTCGACCCTTCCGCGTTGCAAAAATGTCGGCGACGCCGCACAGTGCTCCAGAAAGCCCGTTTTCTAAACAAAATCGCATATTTTACATATCATCGTACATCGGGTGATGGCGATAACCATATTTCTTCTCAAATTAGTGCTTAGTTATTTAATTTAATTTTATTTTTTTGGTGAGAGTTTATCAATATTCGATATAATCATATAAAGAAATATAAACGGTGCCCAAAAATTAACGCAAGATTTGAATTTGCCGCCATTTTTGCAGTAAATTGTTGGCAACTCTGAAAAAAGAACAATTTGACAGCTGAGAGTTTAGGGTTAGCAAAAATGGAGCGTTATACGATGCAACAACATGTTTTCATTATTGAACAATATTTCAAAAATAATGACAGTTTGGCGGCCGCAGTTCGATAATTTTATACAAAATATGGTCAAAATAGTGTTTTAACCTCGTCAAGTGTGAAAAGATTAATTGAAAAATTTAGGGAGACTGGATCAGTTGGAGACGCTAAACACACCGGTCGTCCAAAAATAAGCCGTTCAAATGTCAATATCGAAGCAGTGCATGAGAGTATTGATGAAAACCCAGCAACATCGATTCGACGTCGTGGACAAGAATTGCAAATTTCAAGAAGCTCTCTACAGCGTATACTCGCAAGAGATCTGTGTCTCCATGCTTACAAAATTCAATTAACACAACAACTGAAACCTAATAACCATGAACAGCGAAGAGAGTTCGTGGAATGGATTATTGAACATCAACAAGTAGATGCTGGTTTTTCTAGCAAAATCATCCTAAGCGTTGAAGCACATTTTCACCTTGATGGCTTTGTTAATCGCCAAAATTGGCGTGTTTGGGGTTCGGAGAACCCACATGTGATTGTCAAACAATAAATGCACTCATAACATATCACTGTTTCGTGCGGATTTTGGGCTGGCGGCATTATGGGACCATACTTTTTTGAAAATGAAGCAGTAACTGTTACTGGTGCTTGATAGCGCGACATGATAACACAGTTCTTTCTGCCGAAATTGGATGCTATTGATGTGGCCAATATGTGCTTTCAACAAGACGGTGCCATATGCCATACAGCCAGTGGAACAATTCAATTGCTGCATGAGACATTTCCTGGTCGTGTACTCTCTCGTTTCGGTGATCAGAATTGGCTCCCTAGATCGTGTGATTTAACACCATTAGATTTCTTCTTATGGGGTTATTTGAAGTCAAAGATCTATGTCATCAAGCCCACAACCACTCGTGCATTACAAGAGGAAATTAAACGCTGCATCAACGAAATTCAGCTACAATTATGCAGCAAGGTCATGAAAAATTTCGACAAAAGAGTGCGTATATGCCTGCAAAGCCGTGGAGGCCATTTGCCCGATGTGTTATTCCATAAATAACCCTATCCTATGTACTTTATGATTCAATGAAAAAATAACAATCTAAAGATTAAAAACTGTGTTTTCTATTTAATTCAAACCTTGCGTTAATTTTGGGACACCCTTTATTTATATAGAAATGAATTATTTTTATTTTTGGCCTTTTGGCCGATGTACCGTGTGCCGCTGCTTTTACTATTTCCTCCACGCCGACGCTGTTGTCGATTATTAATTACTCGCCTCCGATAATCGGCGTTCAAGTTGGACGATTAATTATTCGACGATGTTCAACAATTCAGAATATCTGAAATTGAAAAAGGATCCACGAACATTAGAGCTTAACAGTATTTGCTACACTTGCACGCCGCAAAACATGCGAAGCTCGCAACTAGCTCGTGCAGATTAGAACGGTTTATTATTTACCGTGTATTCTTCATTCTGCCAGCCTAATGGAAGCGTAGCTTTAAAATTGTCTTTCTACATAGGGGCTGTTGCTGTGGCTCAATAATCGATCTATTTTAACAATACCAATATTTGATTACATCATTGTCGGCATATGCATCCGAGTACCAAGAAAATCGCAAACAACCAAGACAGAATTCGATCATCCGAAATTGTGAACATCCAAGACGCTGAACATCATATTTGTATACGAAGGTATCGCATTGGTGGTATCTTCTTTTCAGAATAACAATAGCAAATAATTGTCGAAACAGACGATGTAGAAAGATTTGTACTTGTAAATACCGTTACAACGAAACAAAATACTTCTACTGGATTCGCAATTGGTTGGCCAATGTTCGAACGTACTTGCGAAATGCTTGAGCCTATTACCAACGATCGTGATCGTTTGGAGCAACGAGGAGTATTCCCTTGACTATATTTCCGTGACTATGTTCTCGGTTGGTAGCAGCGCAGCCAATGGACGAACGCTGGATGCATCTGAGCGACACGCTCGAGCGCCAATGGATGTCATGCACGTACCAATTACCGATATCTCAAAACGCTCTAATTAACTCCGCCTAATATCCTTGTCAATGCCACACGATTGATCGATCCCTGTAGAAGTTGCTGGTTGATGCTCTCCGATGAACCGCGCCGTGTTCGAATAGCTTTCCTCTCTCGTGGTCTGCGGATTGGAAACAAACGAAATATATCTGCTGATCGAGATACGACTATACAGGTACTGGTCAGCCAGGGTTCGGCTGCTGCGCGCACATAGAATCTCATGACAGAAAATTTGCGAAATGAAAACATTTCGGTTCGCGATATACAGTGAATCACGAAAGTATTCGAACGCTCTGAAATGAAAAGTTTGACGCTTAAAAAATATAAGTGATATTGCGAATTACAAAATACTCTTGTTCCTATAGTAACATATAAGTGTCATAACTATACATGTTAAATTTGAAGTGTGTCTGACAACGTAAACATTACTTATGAAAGATTTCTTGGTAACGTCGAGTAAACAGATGTCACGAAAGTATTCGAACGACGAAACTTGTAGTACAAAACAATCCTTGAATTTGACAAACAGTAAAGATCGGCTTTCTCAATTGGTGTTACACACTTCCCTTGTTCAGTGCTGCAAGTGTTAATAAGATTGTAAAATTCATATTAATAATGTACCGAAAAAAATCGGAGACAAGCATCACTGATAGAAAATTGATAATTAAGTGGCATAATGAAGGCAAGAGCTATGGCGAAAAAGCATAATTGTTAGGGAAAAGTAAATCTACCATTTATTACATAGTAAAAAAGTTAGAAATCACTGGAATCCTTCAGAATGAAGTCCGTTCTGGCCGGCCTAGGAAATTAACGAAGAGGGTAGAGAATATAATTGTGCGTGAAATAAAAAAGGACCCAACAATTTCTGCACCAAAACTTGCTATACAAGTTGCTCATAGCTTCAGAAAACAAGTTCATCCTGAACTTTGTCGAAGAATTCTCCGTAAAAATGATTTTCATGGTCGTATTCCTCGAAAGAAACCATTTATTAGCAAAGTCAATAAACAGAAGAGATTAAGTTTCGCTAAAAATTATGTCAACAAGGATAAGGACTTT
This sequence comes from Agapostemon virescens, assembly GCA_028453745.1. NCBI lineage: Eukaryota > Metazoa > Arthropoda > Insecta > Hymenoptera > Halictidae > Agapostemon > Agapostemon virescens. Next base: position 4,831,165 of record CM052082.1, on the reverse strand, counting down.
TGGAAACACGTAATTTTTTCGGACGAGAGCAAATTTAACATATTTGGCTCAGATGGATGTCATAAAATTTGTAGGAAAGCAAATAGAGAGATGGATCTTAAAAATTTACGACCAACCGTGAAACATGGGGGTGGGTCGATAATGGTGTGGGGATGTATGGGGGCCAGTGGTGTTGGAAACCTCGTCATTATCGACGGAATATTAGATAAATATAAATATATGCAAATATTGAAAGACAATTTGAAGCAAAGTGCGGAAAAATTAGGGGTAGTAGACAATTTTCATTTTCAGCAGGACAATGATCCAAAACATACCGCACGTATTGTTAAAGAATGGATCATATAGAACGTACCCCACGTTTTAGAAATACCCCCACAAAGTCCGGACATTAACCCCATAGAACACTTATGGGCAGAAATTGGCAAACAACTTAGTAAACATAGTATTAATTCCAAGAAAGCATTAAAGACCAGAATTTTGGACGTCTGGAACAATATAAAAAAAGTTATTACTGAAAATTTGGTTGATAGCATGCAACGACGGTTGCAAGCCATAATAAGTGCTCACGGTGGTCCGACAAAATATGAAAACACTATAGTTGTTTAAAATATGTACTATTAATTTAGTCGTTCGAATACTTTTGTGGCGTTCATTTAGATGCCGTTACCAAGAAACATTTTATAAGTATTGTTTACGTTATCAGAGACACCTCAAATTTAACATGTATAATCATGATACTTATGTGTTATTACAGAAATAAAAGTATTTTGTAATTCGTAATATCACTTATGTTTTTTCAACATCAAACTTTTCATCCGTCCGAATCCTTTCCGTTCGAATACTTTCGTTACTCACTGTATATAATACAGAGATACTTTTTCGTATTTTTAGTTTAATTAATACTTTAGAGGTTTGGGAATAAATTAACAGAATTAGCACCCCCACGTATTCTTGTATAATTCGAGCTGAAATTAAGCCTCGTCTTTTGATTCAAAATTAAATAAAAGTCTTGAAATTCAGGATAACGAATACTAGATCTTGATTTATAACAAATCTCGAATAATCACCATTGTTGCGATCTGTGATGGATTTCTCGATTCTTCAGACTTGGGCAGTTTGTACGCGGTGTGCTGACTAAAGCATCGACTTTGACTACTTTCTTGAAGGACCGCTTTCCCTTGCTTAGGAAGAACTATATGTAATAAGGTTCACGAGGACTGAATTGCTACAGTCGGTGTAGAAAGTATTCGTACAGCGACCAATTTCAAATAAAACTGTGTGCGTAAACTTCAGTTATAAATTTTAAGCGAAACAAATGATTAATAAATATTCTTGGGTATTTCTAGAAAATATTTGGTGAAAACTACATTTTATTTTTTTGAAGATTAACAAAAATATACATCCAGCATAGATAAACCTAAGAAATAAACGCGCAGAAAGTATTCGTATAGTTATGAATAATGAAAAATGAACTATAAAAATACAATATATTTTTTATATTTTAATAATTTGTAGGATTGCCTTTGAATTTTATAATAGCATCGAGTCTTCTTAGTATGGAATTTACTAAGTTAGATGTTACAGCCGGTGATATTTTGTTTCACTCCTCTAATAAAGCGATTTTGAAACTTTCTTTCGATGAAATATTATGATTACGTATTTTTGGTTCAAAGTAATCCCGTAGATGTTTAATGAGATTGATATCTAGCAATTGAGGCGGCGTTTGCAAGTATTTTGATGTATTGTATAATACCCATTGCCTTGTATTATGTGCATGGTACTTTGGATCATTGTCGTGGGTGAATATAAAATTGTCTTTAAGACCCATTTTATTTGAACTAGCATGGAGATGTGTTTTTCAAAATATCAATATAAACTGTATGGTTCGTGTACCGTCAATAAAATGTAGAGACCCCACTCCATTTGCATTCATACAACCCCAAACTAATACAGATCCATCGCCGTGTTTTACTGTCGGTTGCAAATTTTCTTTTCTGAATTGTGTATTTTTCTTCCTCCACGCTGTAAATTTATTTCTAGAGCCAAATACGTCGAATTTGCTTTCGTTAGTAAAAAGTACTTTATTCCAATGTTCGATTGGTGTATTAATATGTTGCTTAGCGAATTCTAATCTTTTCTTACGGTTAGTTTCGTTTACAAAATGCTTTTTTCGTGCTACTCGATCATGATATTCGCTAATTCTTAAATAGTCACGTACAGTACTGGCTGACACACTTATGCCGTTGTTGTTTTTAAGTTCTGTTGCAATTTGTTCGGCAGTTATACGTGGATTCTGTTTCACTTTACGAATAATTAGTCGTCGATCATACTCGTTTATCTTACGCGGACGGCCCACTTCTTCTCTTGTTTGAAACAGTTTTTCTTTCTCTGAATCTGTCAATTATACTTTGAATAGTAGACTTTGCTCTATTCACTATGGAAGAAATTTCACTAAGTGATTTACATTGATTGTGTAATCGAATAATAATTTTTCGCTCTTCTTCTGTCGTTCCGCACCTTTTGCGATTCATGTTGTAGTATATTACAAATTTCAAACTTGCTTCTATTAGTACTCTGTACAAACTAATCACCTGTGTTGTTATTCGTTGCATTCAGGTTATATTATGTTTATATCTCAAGTAAGCGCAAGAAATGAAAGACGTACGAATACTTTCTGTGCGTCTATTTCTGACGTTTTTCTATGCTGGATGTATATTTTTGTTAATCTTCAAGAAAATAAAATTTAGTTTTCACCAAATCTTTTCCACAAATACCCAAGAATACTTATTAACCTTTTTTTTCGCTTAAAATTTATAACTGAAGTTTACGCAGACAGTTTTATTTGAAATTGATCGCTGTACGAATACTTTCCACATCGACTGTAAGTCGATGAAACTAGCACAAAATGACAGAACGAATGAGTTACCAATGTGCCAAGTGTTACTAATGTTTAGATGAATGTTTTGGAACGGTTTAGAATGGAACGAGCTCTAGGGTTGCAAGTCAGTCTTGACGAAACCTAAGCTCCCTACCCTTTCCGGAATTTCTTCCTTCTCTGTCAAACACGGTTGGACCGACGAGAAACTGCGATGCTAAAACGGGCCCTACGATTCGCTGGGAGGCTGTACAAGTCAAGACGATCGGAGACAGATAGGTATTAGACGGCGTTTTACGATCGGTAGCTAGCCAGGTGAATTTACGTGGCCTCGGTCGCGCGCTAGTCCCGTCACACGGCGGGTTTTAAGACGCAAAATGCTATGTGTCGCGTAATCTCATAAAAACTCCATCGATAGGTTATAATTCACGGGATAAACCCGCGGAAATATGTGAATTTCGGCAAGTTGACCGTTTCATCGGCTGTCTCCACATCCGAGGTATTATCACATTGGTGATCAGTGACGAGTTAACTCGTCTTTTCATGCCAAACGTTGTTGACAGATGACAAGTTAACTCGTCATTGCACTTGCATTATCTATTTCAATTTATGAAACCCAGGGTGATATGGAATATTGCAAAAGCTTTGCACAATATTTTAAAAGTTATATAAAAAATACGTCCAAAGTTTAATTTCATTTCATTCAGTATAAATAAAATTTATTGGAGTTTATTTAGAATGTTTTACTTTACTTCCATATACAATTACAAAATAATAGCCGGTGACATGGAATAGTTTCTGTGTAAAATTGCCAGTCAGCAAAGTGTTATTACATCGGTCTGCGACGCAAACGATTCACCGCAAAGCGGTCGCATTCTGATTTTCTTTCAAACTCTTATCAGCTCTGTGACAACGTAGGTTTGACATTCAATTTTCTTTCAATGGCTGTTAGTTTCACTGAATTTTTCTATATTCGTGTGCAACGTCGTGGTTGGAAAAAGATAAATATTGCAATCGAGGCAACCCATGGGCCATAAAACGTCGAAGGCTGTACAAGTGACCTTTTGGACTACCCGTTGCGAGGCGATAGGGTTTATCCACCGCTTAGCGTAAATTGTTGGTAGATGCGGGTGCGCTTCCTGGCTCGGCAAATTTGGCCACCCCTGGAAGTGCCGCAAGCATCACTCTCTTTTTTACTATCGCATCACTCTCGTCTTTACTTGTACAGCCCTCCAGTGAATCGTACGGGCCCATTTCGCAGTCATAGATTTCGGTTGGTCAACCCGCTCCTTCCGACAGAAGGAACGATCCGCGGAAAGGGTAGGGACGAGCCTTTATCAGGGAGAAGTCGCTGCTCTCAGGGGCTGTCTCGAGACAAAAATACATAGACTTTGTAT
>CM052082.1:4788185-4821893 GCA_028453745.1 Agapostemon virescens | reverse complement strand
CTGTTGCAAAACTAATAAAGTGACCCTCGATGGTCACGCAGACAATAGGGTCTAGTTAATAAAAACCTGTTAACTTAACTCTCATGTGGTACATAAAATTAGCTTGAGAGTTATTATTGAACACATCAATTTCAAACGCAATGATACTCTACGAACTAACAACAAAAAGGAAGATCAAGGTATCAAAATTTAAAATGGCATTCGCGCTGCATCTTACACAGTCTCATTCACCAGTGCCGTCAAATACACTTATTCGACGAAGATTGCGGCACCAAATGCAGAAGAAAGAAGGGCAAACGTATCTGGCACGAAAATTTTGCAGTGTTATAAAAAAAAATTGCTAAAACTCGAACTAAAAAGGCGACCACCTACTGTCTACATTGCATCGATGAGCCACATTTATGTTTAAAGTGTTTTAACAAGTTGCACCGTTAGAAGCAAGATTTTTTCAAATATTTTTTTCCTGCATCATATGAACAGTGATAATTTTTTTTTACAAAAAGTTTTGTTCACCGATGAAGCAACGTTTATTTATCGCAGGTAGATTAATTTGAAATACAGTGAATCACTTTAATATTCGGACACTATACAATTTTCACTTTCCCCCATTGTAATTTTGTTCACGATGAAGAAAAAAAAATAATTCTAAATTCTAAATTCTAAATATAGGGTCTAGTTAATAAAAGCATAATTTTTATTTATATAATTACTAACGTTTACTAAGTATTCTAAGTTTCACCCGTAAGTTTCAACACGTTGAATGCCACGGGTGTCGCCGATGACCAGCACTGTTACATCGTTTAGAACGGTTATCAATAAATTAACAGCATTGAACATTAACGCAGTACTGCCAAAATTAACCAGATTTTAGTACGAGGTGGAAACTTTAGCTTTTAGTAACTAACAATTTTGTTCAATAACGCTGATCATTTCTATAAATGAAACAAATGAAACTTGTTCGAAGCATGCAAAATTCGCGTGGCATTAAACGTGTTAAACGAAACAATGTCTAGTTTTAACGTGACAATAATATTCGGACACCTCGGAATGTAACAATTTGCGTGAGCTAGTGTGATATGTAACATTTTAATAGCCGAACTAACAACCTCAAAAATTCCCCAAAATCAAAGGAATTTATATAATGAAGCAACGATTGAAAATCTAGAACGTATGACACAAAGTTATCTTTCAACCTTTCTGTATTCTCCAGATATCAATTTCGTTGAGTGCAACGAATATATTAACACACAAATTTATTTTTAAACATGGATAAACAATTCTGTCACCCACATATGGGTGACGTAGCAGTCAAAGTGTTAATGCGACAGTGATGTATGTTTACAAACATTACAGTCTGTGTAAACTATCTCGAGCCTCAGAAAATCAGTTGTGTTTAGATATTCACCAAGTTCACTGGTAATAATCGGACGTAAGAGAAACACTTCATACAACGTACGCCAGATTGTCATTTTTTACAATGCAAAAGGTGAATCGTAAAGGAAAATTGCAGCAATGCTTAAAATTAGTAAAAGCACAGTGTGAGATATTAAAAGATTTAAGTATGAAAACCGAATGCAATCTATTCCGCAAAGAGGCCAACAAAAATTTTGGACACACGAGATACAAGAAAAATTATAAGAAAAATAAAGAAATATCCTACATTAAATGCACCAAAATTAGCTGTCGAATTATTAGAAGAGACTGGAAAGAAAGTGCACCCACAAACAATACGCAGAGCATTAATAGAATGTGGTTACAATGGACGAGTTGCTCGGAAATAACCGTATGTGAATGAAACTAATAGAAAGAAAAGATTAAACTTTGCGAGAGAAGTTGTTTTAAAAGAAGAGACGTAGTGGAATGACGTTGTTTTTAGTGATGAGAGTAAATTCAACATTTCTGGATCGGATGGGTGAAAAATGGTGTGGCGAAATAAAAATGAAGAATTAAAAATTAAAAATACGAAGCCGACTATAAAACACGGAGGTGGAAATGTACTTGTATGGGGATGTATCTCACCATTTGGAACGGGGGAATTAATTTTTATTGATAACATAATGGACGAAAATGTATACCTGAACATTTTTTTAAATAATTTACGTAAAAGTGCAATAAAATTGAGAATTCAGAATACATTTAAGTATTATCAAGATAATGACCCCAAGCATAAGGCACGTATGGTGCAGGAATATTTGCTGTATAATTATTCAAAATTATTACAACCACCACCTCAGTCTCCAGATCTGAATCCTATAGAGAATTTATGGGATGAACTAGATCGACGAATTAGAACAACTGCAATAACATCTAAAGAAATGTTAAAAGATCGACTGAAAGAGGAATGGAATAATATTAGTACAGAATATTTGAAAAAAATAGTTTGCAATATGCCTCAACTATTAAAAGAGGTCATTTGTCAAGGAGGATATCCTACACGATATTGAATTACTTTTCGTTTGTAAAAATTAGTACAAAAACTATCAGTTTTTAAAAGTGTCCGAATATTATTGTAACGTTAAAATCAGGCATTGTTTTGTTTAAAATAGAATATTTAATAAACGCTAGTAATTATATAAATAAAATTTATACTTTTATTAACTAGACACGTAGGATTGTAATTTAGAATTAATTTTTTTTTCCTTCATCGTGAACAACATTACAATACCACAAAGTAAGAATTTGATAGTGTCCGAATATTAAAGTTACTCACTGTAACTGATAACATTTAGGATTATTTACTGCTGTGTTTAACAATTTTTTGACACCTTTCCAGAGTTACTTCTTGCAGATACGTTACTACTTTTTTTGGGAGAAAAATAGAATACGCATAGAGCGACTAGGAAGGAGAAATGCCGTTGCTTCTTAGGTTCTATTGCGACTCATTGCTGAAATGCTATCGACCGCTTCGATCCGGGGAACAGTTCCGTTTCCAAAATTGTCTGTCCTTTTCTAATTTGCTGTTTTACTCTAATCGGTGTAGGCGACGGTGGTGGTGGAACCGACAATGTTTCCGGAGGTGGAGTTGACGCCTTGCAGACGTGTCCGGGGATGACCTGCCCCGAGTTAAACTTGGTTTTCCCCGACCGTGATCCCTTTGAACTTTCCTCGATTTTCTCAAATTCGGAATTTTGGTCTCGGTGGCTCCTACCGCATCTGTTGTCAACTATAACCATAAACCGTCGATTGCTCACCTTCAGTTTCGATCCTTGACGAACCGCTATGGTTTCACCCCTTTTGTTTCTTTTTCCCCCCAGAAAAATGTCTACAAAGTGTAAAAATCACTTTATTAGGCATACGAACGAATTCCGTGGTCTTCTTAAAATTTATTGGTGGTCATTTTCTTTTAGATGAAAATCTTTGTCCACCAAATTGAAGGTTTGGTAATTGATCGTAAGAAGGCGCAAATACAGGGAAAGGGATAAACATTATTTTCGTACGTATTATTTAGTACGTAAAATGTATTTTGATCATGGACAAATAATCGAAAAATTCAAGAATTTTGTTATTCCTATAATAGAATGGTATACCCAAATTTCAACTTTTGAAAAAAAGGTTCGTTGGAACTTTTGAAAAAAAGGTTCGTTGGAACTTTTGAAAATAAAAAGATATTGGAATATATTTCGCTACGAGTCACCGTCATTTTGACGAAGTATAGATTTATAAGTATATTTAGACAATTAATGGTTTTTCTCTGGTAAACTGAATTTTAGGTTTTGTTAAGAGGATGTTTCGAAAACGTAATTGCACTTTGTAGGTTATTATTTATTCGTGACCTTTATCAACTGTTAATCCACGTATCGGTCGTTAATCCACGTTCAAACATTCTACTTGTTTATCTTTTATCAACAACATATACTCAGAGAATTTAATGTGCTTTTCTGGTGAGCTACTTCGATATTTTACAAAGGAGTGACGATACATTTAATAAAGTACTGTCTGCGCAGAGATTGTTATCCGAATAAGTAATAACAATGAACGTGTAATAATATCATTTACATCGCGCGTTGCGTTGCATCATGAAATTGGATTAAGAGAGCTGCAGAAATATTACGAAAATTTACCGCCATCATCGATGAAACGCGAAAACGAATCGTTATCGTTCAGCTGTTGTGCCGTGCATCGTTTTGGAAATCGAGTCGAGTGCAGCTTTCATACATCGAGTTCCTGACTTGAATTGAAAATTGATTAGAGATTTATCTTCGCTTTCCCTGTTGCAGGTGAAGCTTGAATTTTTACGGTAATAGTACATTCATCCTCTGTGCTAATTGACTAAAAGTGAAGGCAATGTTGAAGCTGCGTTGAACTTCATGATTAAACTCACAACTCGATCGATAATAAAATCTTCCAGTAAACATTCTACTCCATAGAAACGTTTCAACGAGAAATAAATATTTGCGCAGCTTCTACAACGTCGAATTAACGCAAATAATTTCACTGTCATCCATACAAAATGTTATTCGTTTCTTGTCAATTGATAATTCCATTCTTCGATTGTTAATATCAACTCGAGAATTACAGTCACTCTATGCATACATTGAATACAAATTCAGTTTGGCACAACGAGCGTGCGTTTGTGGATTTGCATGTGAAACGTTTAACCTGTTTCATGAAAATTCGTTTTACTCCAACGTGTGCGTGCCTGAAGCTCTTTCGAGTCAAAACGGCAATGCGTTCAATTAAATAATCGCATGTTTATAACTTTATTTTTTAAATTCAACAAACCGTAATCACAGTTCACGTGTATACCAATTGTTAACGTTTTACGTTCTTTCAGTCGGTGTTCGATTTATTTCTTCAGTAATGCATAAGACCCGGCAATATCGAAGCACGGTTGCGAATAAATCTTAATTTCTTGCCGTCGAAGCGAACAGAAGAATCGCGAGTTTCCAGCAACCGAGTACTTTTCATTTCAATTAGCCAGCACCAACAAATCTTCGGCGAGGTAAAAAGCCAAGGTACAACTGCGCTTTGTAAAAACGATCGTTGCTACTGTTTCCATTTTATTTCGTATATTTATTTAGTTTTTGTAACAGAGCTCGATATTACGGAATTTATATTATCGTTTTATTTGTTCCATAAATAAAACGGACAATAGTTCGGCACGGCGACGGCGAGGCCGTCTAAAAAGCCCCCAGTTTCCGCAGAATCGATACCGTCGGCGTGTTATACCTACTTGAACAGTGACTTGCTCTGCCGGAAAAACACGAGAGAAACCCGTTGATTCCAGTTATTTTAGTTACTAGAACCCGGCGTTAGGTTTAGGGTTGGTCGGTCGAAGGTTCGTTCGGAACACGCGGGTCCGTTGCATTCATTCGCGGGAAAAAGAGGGTACAGGTGTTCGGAGTTTAACATGGTCGAATCAGAGTCAGTCGAAAAACAAAGAATGTTTAACACCGAATTCACGAATCATTAGTTGCGACTGTTTTACGTTACTTTATAAAAATAACGAGAATATGTGGTTTAAAATTGTTCACCATTTCGTTTATAATACACAGATATTTCGCAAATATATATCGTATAAATGAAATTGTGTTCGATTTTTTGGAACGACAATGTTCCAATTAAAATTCGTCGAAATTCAAGCTTGATTAATGTGGGACGAACTGTAATTAGGGATTCGGTTAATTAAGTGTCGGTGTCTTTAATATCTCGTTGAGGTATCGCTGTAACTTTCAAATTAATTAAAAACTTCGTTTATGTAGGCCGCGTGCTGGAAGTATTTTATCCTTTTGAACTTTGACCCGTTTCTCCTTGGTTCGTTCATGAAATTTGATATCCTCATTTAAATTAATTGGCGCGGGGTGTCTAATAATCAGACCCGAGTGTATTATTACTCGTTTACTGCCAAGATTTCGATGTCCTCGGTAATTATTTCTCTTTGGTATTGCGCCGACACCATGAAACTTTGATTTATCGTCGATGCAGATTTTATTCGTTCGTGGCGTCCCCCGAGGAACCGTTTCATTGAAATTTACCAAAACAGAGTTTTCATATCGATTGTTCGTAAAACAAATGGAATTCTATGCTGCCCCAATTTTTGCACGTTGGCTCGTGAAAATTAAAATGTCCATAAAAATGCATAGATAATAAGCTTCAATTGTCGTTGATTCAAAATATTTAATTACATTTCCGCAATTCCATATCAACGCGGGTTAATCGATTTGCAAACGAATGTGCAGCTTCGTTACCATACTTGATATTTATTTTTATGGAAATGGTAAATTCATCGGTGGAAAAGAGGCTACATAATAACGGTACATGTAAATCTACAAAACAATGACATTAAATAATTAAATTAATTATAGTTCTTATAGTTTTCATAATAGAAAAACATTTAAATTTAACACATCAATTTCATATTCAAAATTAAATTTTTCACTAATCGATCAGTAGTCAGTGATCCATTTAAAGTTGCATAATGTAACGAACAGAAAATATTATTAAAATAGAAATTAGCCAATAAAAATATACTAATAATAATAACTAACACTATTAAAATAATATTAGTATTGGTATTGGTATTAGCATTGAAGTTATTATTAAGTTAATATTAAAATTTCGTTTGTTTCGTTCATTAGAACCGGCACTGTGGTTCCATTCGACAAGTATATTATATTACGAGCGCAAGCAATATCAGAAGACCAAGAGCAGGGGATCGAGGGTGCACCTTTTACGTACACACTTACATGCGCCATATTCCAAAATAAACTTTAAAGTTAACGCAGCCGTGTATGATAGAACGCTGCGTTAATTTTCTGGTGGCTTCTTCGTATACCGAGCGACAAGCAAAATACAATTATAATTTCTCAACCATGTTTCGCAGAAATATTCTGACTTATGTACGGATTCTCTGAATTCGCATTACATCGAGAACCGTTAACATCGCGCTCGAATTCTCTCAGAACACCTCGGTTAATTATAACCTTTTTTAACATCGCCGCGAAGAGAGAGAGAGCTCTAATCTCGACGTAAAATATTAATATACCTAATGTACCGATTCCAAGACTGATCCGAAAAATATATGAAACTATTTAATATCGTTTCGCTAATTTTTCTGTAATTCAGGGCTGTTAACGATCGATGATCACCCGTTCGCCAAAACACTTTGCCGAGCTTTTAAAACTGCTCAAAGCATTGCGATTTACCAAGAGCATGCTCGCCGTAAGTTTCGACAAGCGTTCGATGCGATTCCACGGCAGTTTTCTTCGAATGGTAACGGAAAATCAATGCTGTCCACAAATCGTTGTTTCCAGGCAGAAAATTCGGCGTGTTCCGCATTGACAATTAGCTGCGCGTATGGGCAAATTCCGATTTCATATATACAGACCTGGTAATCGTTAGCAGGCGGAAAAATAGCGAGCGAGATCGCTCGGCTCGCACGCTCATCGCCTTCGTCACGCTCGTTATCGATTGCAACGTGTAAAACGTCCAAGGTCCTGTATGCGACTGTATAAGTCAAAGCAAAGAGGGTTGGTGGCGCATAATCGATATTCATTCCCGACGCGCTTAATAATGTTTAATTACGTGGATGGCCCGCACGCGTGGTGTCGTATCGGTCGATACTACGTGGGAAACCGTTCGTCACCGCGAACCGTCCATCGAAACCTATCCTGCTATCCGTTTGCTATCGTCCCTAATCCTTTGCGGCGGCCAGTTAATCGCCGTTACAACTGAATAATTTACAGACAAATCTCCCGGCTCCGCTCGCTTTCTCCCCCGACTCGTCCCTCCCTCTTTCGAACCAACCCCTAGAACTCGCAGGTCCCGTTCGCCCGTTGAAAAGAAATTTATCAACCGGTCGTATCCGCGTCTTCCTCGTACATCGACTGGAATTTATTGCTCCGTAACATCCTATCGGACCGCACGAAATTCCCCGGTGAAACAATCGAACGCCTCGGAATTACTTGACGTTAATGGACCGGGTCTCGGCTTGTGATCTTTTCCGAACGATTTTTCGGTCGTTCCTGCGAGCACCGACACCCCTCGACCAAGAATTGGGTCGGGACCACTCCCTCGAAAACCGTCACGACTTCCCCAGATCGAGCAATAGAATGCTCCCTTGAACGGTAATGGCTTCTGAAACGAATTAGCGCGCGATTAGGAACCAAACATTTGTTCTTTCCGTTCCAAGACGATAAAATCGTCGCGACGTTCTGCTGAAGCGATCCTATACGAGGATGCGAACGCATTTTGAAAAACTCTTGACTACATTCTCTTCGAAATTTCACGTTCTTATGGGGACCTTTGAAATGTACGTCGGTGGGTGCTGTAGGAAGGTTCTTTTTTGCGGGGTTGTTGCTTTCAGAGAAGTTTCGCATAATTGCGAAAGAAAGAACAATGGTGTATATCGAATCGAGTAGAGAGTGTTTCATATTAGGTCAATCGGAAAGTTCTGTCCATCTAGCGTCGAGTAGCCGTAGCTCGAACTGTGGATAACTATAACCTCTAAAGTAAGGCTAACTTTTTAGTTTGAACATCTGTTAATAAAACTCAGTACACAACAATTTACGCTTGCATCAATAACTTCGTTTTTTTCTACATTGAAGATGTCGGAATTTGAGCCGAATAAGCGTCATTTGCGCGAAGTGTTAGTCTTTTGTTTCAATTGGAAGAAAACGGCAGCTGAAGTTCATCGAATGATTGTAGACGTTTATGGCGATAATGCTGTTTCCGATAAAACATGTAGAGAGTGGTTTCGACGTTTTAAAAATGGTGATTTTTCTTTGGAGGACAAAGAGCGTTCTGGACGGCCACGAGTATTCGAAGACGAAGAATTGCAGACATTGGTGGATGAAGATCCATGTCAAACGCAAAAACAAATTGCAGAAGCGTTAAATTGTGCTCAATCTGTCATTTCCGACCGTTTAAAAGCCTTAGGGAAGGTCTACATGGAAGGAAAGTGGGTCCCATATGAACTCAAGCCAAGAGACATTGAAAGGCGGAAAACCATCTGCGAAATTTTGCTTGCTAGGCAACAAAGAAAGGGGTTTCTCCATCGTCTCATCACTGGGGATGAAAAATGGATTTATTTTGACAATCCTAAACGTCGAAAAACCATTTGTAATCCTGGCCAACCCTCAACATCGACGCCAAAGCGGAATATCCACGGAAAAAAGGCTTTACTCTGCATTTGGTGGGATGAGGAAGGTGTGGTATACTATGAACTGCTAAAAACTGGTGAAACAGTCACAGGAGATCTCTACCGACAACAAATTATCCGTTTGAGTCGAGCATTGCACGAAAAACGACCACAATATGAAACGAGACAGCGTAAGGTGATTTTGCTGTATGACAATGCTCGGCCTCACGTCTCAAAAATTGTCAAGGAAACGATAGAAGCACTTCGCTGGGAAGTGCTACCACATGCGGCTTATTCACCAGACTGTGCCCCATCTGACTACCACTTGTTTCGGTCAATGGCACACGCACTTGCTGAAGAACGATTTAATTCGTACGAAGATCTCGAAAAATGGATCTCTGCCTGGATAACCTCCAAAGATGTATCATTCTTTCGACGCGGAATTCGCTTGCTTCCCGAAAGATGGGAAAAAATCATCACTAACGATGGACAATATTTTGATTAACGTACTTTTTCATTTTCTTTCATGAATAAAACTTTACTTTTTGTAAAAAAACGGACGGAACTTTCCGATTTACCTAATAGTAAAAACCTGAATATGCATAAGAGGAAATAAATCTCGTAAAGTGGAATTTTCGAGACCAGAAGATATGCCTTGATTTTCGAAGTTAGATCAGCTTCGAGTGCAAAGAGTTCTATGTTCTATAGTAACTATGTAACTATGTTCCGAGGTTCATACTCGCAATTCCCGACCATGTGCTATCATTTTGTCCCGCTTGCGAACAATAATATTTACATTTTTTCTTAGAATCCTGTCGATGTATATGTTGTGGACGATATTTCGTAAATTGTATACACAGACATGCTCCGAGATATCGGTAAAAGAAAATATGTATCTTGATCAGTTTTTAACACAAAATATGGGAAAATATAAGGTGTGCTATCTTTTTGTCCCGGAGTGTAGGTAGACATATCGATGCAGAGTAACAATCGACGAACAGGAAACAGTAGGTCCTTCTGTTTTCCCCTCCTAATTTATCAGATCGTTTTTTGTTGAAATCGTTTATGCGGACGCTTGTTCTGCTAGTTTGAGATTGTCTTTCGCTGCCTTCGAATATCGAAAGCTTAAATCTATTACAACTTATAATATATCCTTCGAAAGCCTCTCCAATGAAAAAATATATGCCGATGTGTTAACTATGTTCCGGGATTGATGTTCGCAATTCGCGATCTTCGGTGTAACTGGAAAGCGTAGATTTACTACATGTGCTATCATTTTTTCCCGCTTGCAAACAATAGTCTTTACATTTTTTGAGTTAGAATCCTGTCGAAGTATATGTTGTGGACGATATTTCGTAAATTGTATACACAGACATTCTCCGACTTATCTTGATCAGCATTTAACACGAAATATGGGAAAATATAAGGTGTGCTATATTTTTCTCCCGGAGTGTACGTCGTACAAAAGTTGATTTCTAGCGGCTCAAAGAACTTACGACGACGACAACGGTTGACCCAGGTACACGCATCCGCGACCGCGCGACTCGTCGAGCGCGTAGTATCGGCGCCGATAAACGCGCTCGCGTAATGCAATTTGAAAATGCAGGCTAGCGGAGGCCACTGGAAGTCTCGCATGCGTTGGACGCTCGTCAAAATCACGGCTCGGATCGGTGAGACCGGCTGAAAAAAAAAAAGAAAATACGTAACGCGGCCATTGATTCGTCGAGTTACGAGTCATCGATTCGCTGGCAGTCCGTTATGGCGCATCGTGCTCCCTGTGACGAGCTAAATCGCTCGCTCCCGTATTACATATTGAATCTCGGCGAGCGGCTTTCGATGTCTTTCTCTGACGGGGAGTAAATCGAGGAAGCCTCTTTCAATGTAATGCGTTCATAAAAGGAACGACGAGCCGAGCGCTAGGAACGATGAATACCCTTTCTAGTTTAAAACTTAATAGCGGTGATCGCTTGAAGAAGATAAAACGCGCGGCGAGTGGCTAGAGGCGAGGAAAAACTGCTGCCAGCAGCCGTTCGTTCGTCGGGTTTGTTCCCGTTTATATTCCGAATTGACCAGCTTCGACGACGCCTGCCGTTATTGCAACTTGGTCCCCGTAAATTATGACGCGATCCATCGAACACCCTTGTCCCCGTGACGGTCGTTCGATTTATTCGCGCCGTCAGCGCAAACAATATTGATGCACGCGACGATAAATCGATACTTTCGGATCCGTTGTTCCGGGTACACAGCGAAATCCTCTCGTAGAGCCTCGTTACGTCGAATCACCGCGATATTTGCGAACGCACGTGGTACCTTGATCCGGATAATTCCCTGGAAGCTTCCGAGGGATTAAAGCTACCTCCGTGTTCGCGCCCTCTGCCTAGGAGAACGAGCTTCATCCCTAGTCTAGGGGTGAACGAATGCGTTGGTACGGTAGAAATCTGTTTCCTGCTGCGGTATCGAATACAGGGACTGTATTCAGCGTTGTTACCGGTCGTCCATCGGTATTGTTGACCGTTCCACTTTCGAAATTAGCTTCGGCGGAGCCGAAAAAGTGTTCGAACGAAGAGTGGAGTTACATTTGAATTTTTGGAAAAGTTGATTTCGATGAAATATTTTATTCTGCAACACGCAGATCTCGTTACGAACCGCGGGTAAGCTCGAAAGATCGATACCATCTGCTGGTAAAACTAAGCAATCCGTTTACCGACTAGTGATATTTCCTTCTCGCGTTGGCAGCACTGTCCGTGGCGCCACTTTCAAACGTTTCTTCCGGAATTTCGCTGCATTTGCGCTAGATGGTGGTCGCGGTCTCGCGTACGGCTGGAATCAATATCTCAACGTCAACGCACACTTCGGCACTCTTTTGCTCGTTCGGAATCGGGTTTCGAGACAGCGCTTCGCACTCGAAGCGTTCGGTATATCGCACCGAGTCTGTCGAGGGAAGATTTCTTGGATTTCGAAGCGCGCAAATCCTGTAATATCGAATTGAACGACCTCAAAGTGGTTCTTTTCCGATTCGAACATTTCGATAGGACGATCGCGATATCGAGTGCATTTATATCCTGGATACGTCGGCGAAAGAAACCAACCGATATCAGTATTCGATGAATAAAATCAAACAGCGTTCGAACGTCAATTTACGAAGATAAACTTTATCAGAGAACACAAAGATAAAAACACGCGCGAGCGCGCTCGACGGATTCTGAACGAACGAGTGAACAGCGTCGAAATCAAAATCGACGCAACCCGGTTCGTTAATCGTGGCGAGCGACGGGGCTGAAAATCAATAGTTGGTGAAACACGTCGGCTTGACGTCACGAGAAATCGCGCGTTATGTATTTAATAACGCATTAAGCGTGGTATTAACGCAGCTAACCGACGCGCAACCCTATGGTTCCTCTTTTATATTTCACGAACGGTCTGTTGGTGTACTGGATCGACGATATAA
This sequence comes from Agapostemon virescens, assembly GCA_028453745.1. Taxonomy (NCBI): domain Eukaryota; kingdom Metazoa; phylum Arthropoda; class Insecta; order Hymenoptera; family Halictidae; genus Agapostemon; species Agapostemon virescens. Next base: position 4,809,366 of record CM052082.1, on the reverse strand, counting down.
ATCAATTATTTCACAGAGTGAGAGTGAGAGAGAGAGAGAGAGAGAGAGAGAGAGAGAGAGAGAGAAAGAGAGGAAAATAGAAAGAGAAAGAGAACGAACGGAGGGAAACAATCCCCTCGGCAGGAATCGATAATATCTAATTAATAGCAATCGGCTGTAGTCCTTTAACGCGTCCACGCGCAGTGTGTCTCACGCAGCCTCGTTGTCCCGCCGCATCAGCCCGCTTGAAATATTGATACGAAAATGCCCGGGACACCGCAGAGAATCCCTGGCAGCCCCTAATTAGCGTACTCTCGAGGAGGGAATTCGAACAACGCTTCGGTTCGTTTGCCCGTTTTAAATACGCGATGCGATGCACTCCCGGTGTCGTGCCGCGGAAAAATTTTCCCTTCATTTTCCCTCTTCCTTTCTTATTTACATCAGCCTCCTTTTCTCCGCTTCGACTACCCGTTTCTCTGCGCGTTGCATCGTTCTCCTCGACGTCGAAGAATTACTTTTTTTTCTTCTCCCTTCACCTAATCCCCATGGAGTTGTATAACTCGGAACGAGTGGTCGCCTTTGGCAATTCAAACCCCGTTATTTTTCGAGAACCCCTTTTCCATCTGCCTCTCTCATTGCCTCGTAATGTTTCGAGACTCACCTCTCCCCGATCCTTGCACTCTCTCTTTCTCTCTCTTTTTCGCTGTTTCCGTCTTTGACCGCAGAAAAGTATTCGCAGAGAACTGGGACCGACGATTGTTCGGTCCCGCGAGAAGAAAAACGCGACAAAGAAGGGTTTATTGCGGCCAACTGGACCGTGCATCCGAGAATCGTACTACGAACGATCGGACTCCGGGTCCTGTATTACGAGGCGGGTTTTAACGAAGTCGGCTCGAGTACCAAACGCGGGACCGAGCTTTCCGCGGTTGGTGCTTCTACTCTTTCGCGTGTAATTCGTAGAAACCTGTCTGAAGTGGAATCAAGGGCACTCTTCGCTCCACGACGACGAAAAAGGACTGCTGGTCTTACGAAACTTTCCTTTTCCTTTTTTTCTTTTTAGACAAAATTATTTTACCCGTCGACCCGAAATTTTTCAGTATTTCCAACACATCAACCCTCTATGGGTCCGTGTAACTTTCGGGTTACGTGCCAATATATCGACGTTTTATCAAATAATTTTAGTTTTTCCAAAAGATGACGTATATGTTTCAAGTATGTAACATCTCTGAGATAATCGAGAAAGAAATTATAGAGCATACACCTTCCATATTAACACATTGAGCGCCGGCCCTACAATAATGCGGGTTTTGTAAGTCTGCCACTTGAATCGAATCCGAAAGCTTGAACGATTTTGTTTCTCTTAAATTGTACACGACGAATATTCAATCAAAATATACTATTTTACGAAACTGTATAAGGTTTTGAATATTTTCTGTAGCTACTCGTTGTTTTGAAACAAGCAAATGGGCCCACAATTAATTAAATGGCTCATATGTCGCCGGCGCTCAATGTGTTAATAAATCAAGTTTGATGAAAAGTATAAAGGAGAGCGCACATTGAATCCCATTTCCCAATAAAAGTTATAAATATATTGCTCGATAAACTGGTCCGTTTAAATCTTTGTAATTACTAACCGTGGGGCGGTTCCATTTTGTGAGTCGTTCTTATATTCCCCCCCCCCCCGTCTTTTGTAGTTAACGATGCTAACGAGCGAGGACTTTGCCGACAAGTGGCTGGTTGGTATTAACGCAAACCCTTCTGCCAAAGCCCGTTGTAATAATCACATGCAAATACAAACAATTACTCGGTCGGTCGAACGAACGGATGCGGAGCTATTCTCGGTCCTGTAGCACTGAGAAGTGGTACCGCCTAAATGAAACCGGCCGATTTCAATGAAATTTACGTTAGATACGGTTTAACAAACACATGTACTGCACGTAGCTTTTTTTTTTATTTGCGACGTAAGCAGAATTTGCCATCCCAATAACGTATTCAAAGCTCAGCAAAGTCGAATTTTGGTTAAGCCGAGCCGGGTTTCGGTTAGATTTCTCGGTTAGAGAGGGTGTGCAAGGAGAGGGAAATCGTAATTAAGGTTAGCGAAATCGGCGAAAAGCCGTCTTTGTGTAAACAATTTCCTACTTCTCATTGTTAACGACGAAAGAATGCAAAACGAATAGGGGAATCTAGTTGGAAATTGTTAACGAATAGGGGAATCCAGTTGAGTCGAGCGAAAGACTCGGCGAAGCATCGGGCAAAACGAGAAAGTCCCTTAAAGAGCAACGGGAATACTAATCAACGCGGTGCATCGGTGCGAGCGCGAGCCTCTAAAATAAATGTTTACCTCGGCGCAGGCATTGCGAATATTTGCATTATCTGACTCACAGACGTCGGAGTTTGTCAAGGAGCAGAATCGGTGCGCCAAGCTTATCGCGTCGGCGGAATTGTCATTTTAAGGAGTTTTCGATATGCCGTGTTGCGATTTCCGGGTGAAACAATTACGCGGGGAGTGTGTTTAACTTCGTCACGGTGTACGTGGTCGGTAAATTTAATTAAAGGTGTGTAACGCTGTACGTGCCTCTTGCGCTATCTTTCCACGTACTATACTTCCTCTCTAGTTAATATTCCTGGCTTTCCAAGAGGATTACCAAATACCAGCATTAACATTTTCATACTGGCGTTACCCTTAACGTAACATGTAAATTATCATATTTGTATCTTTCGGGATGTTCAAATAGATGTTACAATCGTACGACCTACTGGGAGCCATGAAAAGATTTTGTCGTATATCGTTTAGTAAACTGCTCCTCGTTTCGTTTAAAAAGAAATTCAAGTTTCTTGGACCAATTTTAACCACTTCGGTACGGCGCTCATCGGCCACGAAACCTTGCCCACAGCCGAGTGTCGACTTTAGTCGACGGCCGTGATATGACGGCCAGAAGATCGATTGGCAAAAATTCGGGGTCCTTTGGATAAACTGTGCGAAACATTTAAAAAATCATTTTCTCCATTCAGGAATTTATGCATTGATGAGAGTCAGTTACTTTTTAAGGGACGATTATTTTTCAAGCAATATGTACCATCCAAGCGAAATAGGTTTGGAATAAAATCATTTGTATTATACGATTGTTCAACGGGATTCGTTTTAGATATAATTGTTTATACCGGCTCAACTTCTGAGGTGCAAGAATTTTCTTCAAAATTAGGTAAAACTGGCAATTTTGTCGTAACATGAATGCAACCTTATTTAGGAAAGGATAATCAGTTATTCGTAGATAACTGGTATTCAAGTCCTGTGCTATTCGAATATTTGCACAGCTTTGCAACAAACGCATGTGGGACAGTAAAAAAGCGACGTGAAGGTATGCCGAAAATGCCACAAAAATTACAAAAAGGAGATTTTAGTTTTAGATCATTAGGAAATTTGCTTGCACTGAAATGGCACGACAAACGCGAAGTTTGGATGTTGTCCACTAGTCACTCAGCAGAATATAACGATTGTCAAAAGAAAAATTATCGAACGGGTGAAAATATTCAAAAGCCTTCATGAGTTATAGATTATAGCAAGTCGATGGGTACACTTGACAAAAGCGATGCAATCATTAGTACGGTTTCAAGCACAAGAAAAATGCTGAAATGATACAAGAAATTCTTTTTTCATTTACTAGACGTTTCAATATGAAATGTATATTGTTTGTATAAATTTAATACAAAAAAGAATATATCAATGTTTGAATATCATTTAGCGTTAATAACACAACTTCTAGAGCAGTACTCGGAATCGAGAAAATACAACTCTTGTACTCCGTCAGCAAATCTTAGGTATTTCGAAGAAAGACATTTTCTAACGCTGTACGAAAGTGATAAAACAAAAAGGGAAAATCCATTGAAAAGATGTATCGCGTGTTCAAAGGATAACAAAAGGCGTAGTACTAGGTATTATTGTAAACAATGCAATATTGGCCTATGTGTAGTCTCATGCTTTGAAATGTATCACACAAAACAATAACATTTATTGCAATATGTATTCAAAAACTTGCGACATGAATAAAATATATTCTTTATGATATGAATAAAAGAAAACAATAATTTTGAACTAAATTTTCTAATTTTTCATTTATCAAAATAAAATTGTGAACATTTAGAAATATCGTAATAAAAACATATGCTCTCTCGATTTACATTACAAGTAATGTCCGTCTGTAATGAAAAACAAGCTTTCAGTGTTTCAAAACTTTCCTCATCACAGATCAGTAAAAGAGCAAGATAGATTCACTGTCGATGCACGAAGCAGCGTGCATTCGGTAAGTCCGTGGTCCGTGGAAGTGGTTAAAATTGCTATTTTGTTTTAAAAAGTGTTCAAATATTTTCATGACCGACTTAAGACTATGCGAGTAAGTGAAAGAATGTTTAGCATCTTTCACGTTTCATGTTATACATCGTACTTTGTACATACCGATAGCCTCAGTCAGTACTTCTACTCTCGTGAACATTGTTACATATAGTCCTTCCTACAAAGGGAAGGTGGTCCTTCGAGAAGGTAGTCGAAACAGTAAAAGCTATGGCCGGGTTTGGAGGTGATTTTCGCCCCCGACGGTATTTTGATCGAGCTTGGAATATGTGATAGCCTACCAAAAAAGACCCCCGTTTGTCAAGTTTCAGCCCCATATCTCATCTGTAAGGGTAGTTATTGACAAAAATCGAAAAACGAGTTCTAGGACCATTTTCCATATTTATTAATTAACTAATTAATTAAAAATTCTGAAAAAATTCTGACACATTTCGGATACTATGCCACATGTTAGGTATTATTTTCAGATTTTTCCGTTTTCTACGGTTTCTGTGAAAATTTTCAAATACAATTTAATTAGGCATTTGCCTTCTACAGTAATATACGAGGGAACTTACATGTTACCTCGGTGAATAGGGAAATCTTAGAGTCTTGATAAATCGACCGGTCCAAGATTATTTGTTTTAGAATCGTTGATATAAGAAAAATACTTGCGCAGGAAACGGCTGAATAAAATTTTTAAATCGAACGTATATTTATCGTAAAAATAGCAAAAGCATATACGAGGTGTGTTCAAAAAGTATCGCGAATTTTGAATTTTCGAGGGTTACGTATATTCGAATTTCGATCTTTTTGTGGCTTTATGTTGGTACTCATGTCTCTCACTTATGCCGCCAAGCTCGGCCATTTTGAATGCTCACTTAATTGTTGACAGCTGCTTTGCTTGCACGTGTTTTGGATCGTCTTCGATTTTTACCTATTAAAAAAAATGGATCAAAGAACCTGTATCAAATTTTGTGTGAAAAACGAAATTAAGTGCGCGGATGCATTCCGAATGTTGACTGTGGCATACGGAGAAGCTACCTTGGACCGAAGCAACGTTTATCGGTGGTACAAAATGTTCTCAGAAGGCCGAGAAGATGTGAACGACGAAGAGCGTGCCGGACGCCCGAGCACTTCAACAACAGACGAAAAAATTAATGAAGTGGAGAAAATGATATTGGCCAATCGTCGAATCACCGTTAGAGAAGTTGCTGAGGATCTAAACATATCGATTGGCTCGTGCCATTCGATTTTTATCAATGATTTGGGCATGAGACGGGTCGCCGCGAAATTGGCTTTTGCACCACGATAACGCCCCTGCTCACACATCGTTGCTTGTGCGCGACTTTTTGGCCAAATACAACACACTAATGATGCCGCAGCCACCGTATTCCCCAGATCTGGCCCCCTGTGACTTTTTCTTGTTCCCTAAACTGAAGAGGCCCATGAAAGGACGACGTTACGCTACACTTGACGAGATAAAGACGGCATCGAAGGAGGAGCTGAAAAAGATAAAAAAAAATGATTTTTTGAAGTGCTTCGAAGATTGGAAAAACCGTTGGCACAAGTGTATAATATCTCATGGGGATTACTTTGAAGGGGACAAAATAGGTATTCATGAATAAATAAATAATTTTTGAAAAAACACAAAATTCGCGATACTTTTTGAACACACCTCGTACATATTATACTCGGTAGTTTCGTCATCGGAAGATGGAAGCTCGTCCTGCATTTACGTTTGCTAAATATTATTTCACATTATTTGGATGACGACAGATCGGAAAAACATTCTTTTAACACTGCAATTTAGCCGATCGAATACATATCTGTTTCGCGGAGCATTCTCGCGCAATTGCTAAGGCGTTCAAATATTTTACCGACGCGATTGAAAACTTTTCGCTGCGTAACGCTTTGAAGCTCGCAGCATATAACAGAATTGCGAGTTTCCAAGCTCAATATCAAATATGCAATTGCATAACTTGGAAATGAGTTCTGTCCAATGCGCTCGCGCGCGCGCCGCCATACATGAGTTTATAACTATGTTCCCCTCGTCTATGACTTCATCATGACATTTTTAAATGAAATCTCCCCCTTCGAGAGTTGTCTTCGTTTAGATTATAAACAGCGGTCCGCTTTTATTATCTACTTGGAAAAATCTCTGTAGCGTTTCTCGGCGCCTAACAATGTTAGAGGACCGTTGAGTCCACTCTCCTCGAATAGAGGTAAATCAACGATAGTCTGTAATCGATACCAAGAACTTTAATCGATTCTTTGCACAAATGACAGATAACAATACAGTAAAAAAAAGGCAAAGATGATTAAATAGCAAACGACGACTGAAAATGAATGGCAAAGACAACTCCATTGCGGGGTCCGCAAAATGTATACTAGGTGTATGCATAAGTTTTTTCCGGTTTTTTGATAAAAAAGAACACGTAATTTTCAAGGGAAATTAATTTTTTTTTTTATTCAAAATATTGGCCATCGGCTTCTACACATTTCGTCCATCTTTCAGGTAATTTATGAATACCATGCCAGAAAAACTGCTTGTCTTTTGCGGCAAACCATGCGTCGAGCCATTTTCCAACTTCCTCGAAATTGCTGAAGTGCTGCTCTGCGAGCGCGTGCCCCATTGACGCGAAGAGGTGATAGTCAGATGGTGCCAGGTCTGGGGAGTACGGCGGGTGTGGTAGGATGTCCCATCCAAGCGATTTCATAGTGTCTTTCACTTGTTTTGCTGTGTGAGACGGCGCATTGTCGTGTAACAAAATCACTTTGCCATGTCTTTTGGCCCATTCCGGTCGTCTTTCAATTAATGCGTCGTTTAAATTAATCATTTGTTGGCGATAGCGTTGTGTATTAACAGTTTCTCCGGGTTTCAAAAGTTCATAATACACAATACCGGTCTGATCCCACCAGACACAGAGCATGGTCTTCTTGCCGAAGCGATTTGGTCTTGGTGTTGATGGACCGGCTTCGCCATGTGAAAGCCATGATTTTTTCCGCTTTGGGTTTTCAAAATAAATCCATTTTTCGTCACCCGTCACAATTCGATACAAAAAGGATTTCCTTTCGTAGCGTTGAAGCAGCATTTCACAAGTGACTTTGCGATTTTCCATTTGACGTTCATTCAAATTGTGTGGGACCCATTTACCGAGTTTGTTGATCTTTCCCATTGCTCGTAAACGTCTGCTGATTGTTTCTTGTGATACTTGTAATGCTTCTGCTAATTGCCGCTGAGTTTGAGTTGGGTCATCATCCAATAACTCCTGCAATTGCTCGTCTTCGCATTTTTGTGGTCTACCAGAGCGCTCACTGTCTTTCACATTGAAATCACCACTTTTAAATTGTCGAAACCATGTCTCACATGTTCTAATCGATGGAGCGTGTTCACCATATGTTTCTACCAACAAACGATGACTTTCGACAGCCTTTTTCTTTTGATGAAATAAGAAAAGCAATGCGTGCCGCAAATGTTCTTTTTCAGGCACAAAACTCGACATGATTACTGAACGATAAAACAAAGACGCCAGTTCTTGGCAGACTCAACTTATGTGTGTTTGTAGTTTTATGTTAGACGAACAAAATGGTATATGTGTCAAATTAATACGCTGCGTACTTTTCACTGGCGCCACCTCTTAGTCAAACCGGAAAGAACTTATGCATACACCTGGTACATGAACCGCTTCGTGGGCGTTGACATCGTTGCCCGATAACGAATCTTGGGAAATTCGGGGACAGTTGCTTTGCGAATAAAATATTCGTGCATTTTCTCAAGCAAAGCAGAACTGTCCTAAGCGATAGACGACGGGAAATGGGCCTAAGGGTGGTATTCGCGCGCTTAACGTCCGTAGCAACTCTTGTCGCAGCTGGATGTTTGCGCCACGTCCATCGCCATTGATTGAGGAGCCGGAAACCTTCGAGTGGTACGTGTCTCACGGAGTAGCCATAACCTAATATCTAAACTTGAAATATCCCGGCTCTAGAATAAATTAAAAGACGGCCGAAATCATTGTTCGCGGCTTAATAGTCTCAAGGTTTCTTAACATTTAGCCAACTGCGCGCGTCACAGTGAACTATAAGATTTCCACCGCGCTCGGAAAAATCAAACTGCGCTGTTCACCGCACATTTTTCGAAATCCCGAACCTAAAGAGCCGTAATAACGGGCAATAAGGGGCCTTAAAAATTAGTGGATTACTATATGTTGTGCTTTATAGAAACAGTTAATCAGGAATTGCAAATAACTCCACATCAAGGTAGTTAATACTGTAGCGGCTCTACCTCCTATTCTCGCCGGTAGAGGGACAGTAGAACGAGACTTTCCCGCTAGTTTCTGATCCGCCTCCAGTTCATATACACGGTGTCCCAGGTTTTAATGTTCAAACTTTGTCAGTGTATTCTATGGTACAAAGTAAGAAAAAAATGTTATGTAAACATAGGTCATATAGAGCTTTATTAAGAAGTTATAACAAAAATACAGCATAGGAATAGTAATTTTTGAATTTTCTAAAGAACGAATTATGTTATCTTTTGGAGAATGTGCCATTGTATTCTGTGCAAAGGATGTGGATGCAATTGGATGGTTGTCCGGCACATTACGGGGCACAAATTCCGCAATGGCTAAATAATCGGTTTCCTCAAAGATGGATAGGTTGGGATGGGTCAATCTCTTGGCCATCAAGATCGCCCGCTCTTACGCCACTCGACTTCTATCTGTGGGGAACTTTGAAAGATAAAGTGTATCAAACACGAATAAATTCACGTCATAAATTGATTGAGAAGATTAATAATGCGTTCAATGAAATGAAAGAGAATAGTAACGGCATTCGCACAATCACAAATTCGATCTTCGATCGATGTCGAGTTGATTACTATTCCTATTCTGTATTTTTGTTATAACATCTTAATAAAGTTCTATATAACCTATGTTTACAAAACATTTTTTTCTTACTTTGTGCCATAAAATATACTGACAAAGTTTGAACATTAAAACCTGGGACACCCTGTATATACCGCCTTAACACGTTGAGCGCCACGCGAATTCGTAAGGAAATCATCGTCAGGCCACGCGGCGCTGCTTAGTATTGCGGTATAGCAATGTAAAGCGCACTACACTAACAGACTGAAATTGATTCGATACAGATGTGTAAATGTATTAGGACCATTGTTTTTTATCACAGTAGAAAATATTTAAGTTTAGAATGAAATGTTTATAAACATTCATTCAACGCGTTATGCGCTAAGACTATTTTGTTTATCGTTCGGCCCGCTGGATAAGATTTCTTCGAAATCGGCCTTTGAACTATTATTCAATACTACAGTTCTACATAGTTACATTTTATATGAAAATATTAAAATTACTGAATTCTGGAAAAAAATTAGTAGTATACCTTACAAGTTGAGCCGAGAAGAAGACAAATCCATCTGGCAGTGTCACAACAACTTCTAAAAGACAACGACATAAACTACAAGAAAAACCTGAAAAAGTCTCTGCAATGCGAAAATATTGTAAGTGAAGTTATGGAAAAAAATGTGACACAATATGGCCAATAAAATGACTCAACGAGTTGTCACATTTTGTGATACCTGCTGTTCGATTCCGAGAAAGGGTCCGCTTACCCTCCCGTCTCGCGCATTAAGAAATCTATAGTCTTGTGATATGTTCAATCTTTAGAAATCGTTAGTCTTTAGAATTCTTTAATCTTTAGAAAACGCGCAAACAATACATGCAAGCCGACACGAGAATCGGCTACGATATTGCTCCCGAAAGGGTCCCTTTTCCGATTTTAAGCCTACTTCGTAATAATTGGAAGTAATGCTAATCAGCGAGTGCCTCATCAAAGGCATTCGATGGTACGAGCACTGGCATTGGAAAAGGGGCAATAAATTCATTCCGGGCGTTTCTCGACCAGGTACCGTTCGCGAGGTACGGCGAGGGTCCGACGGAATTGGAATACGCGCAGGCCAGGTCGGCATACGTGGCGGCCCAGGCATAATTAGACCAGCCGAACGTGTCGACCATTCGAATCTTATACAAAGAACATAATTACACCAAGTGCCTGCATAAGCGACGACCAAGGCAACGGACGCCTTGAGTCGGACGTGCCGGACACTTGGGGCCTTTCATACGCACATAGCAAATTGTAACCCTCTTGGGCCTTTGTCAGCGGACTCAGGCGCAAGGGTGCAATAAAACACGAACCCAGGCCACACGGGCCAAAAATTAATTAGCGAATTCTGGGAACTCGTCAACCCCTCGAATTACGGAAAGTTCCAACGGGAACTTTCAAAGTCGACTGGAATGGAGACTTCCTCCTCCACCGACGAGGGTGGTTCTAGAAGATCCACCACCTCCAGTCAACCAACGAATGGGGATGATTTTTCCCCCAAAAACGCACCTCGCAGGCCTCATGCGCCAAGTATAAAGGTGACGGTCCCAGAAACGCGCTCGTCTTTATTCGTCTTCTCTTTTATCGTTTTACTTTACGCACGAAGGTCTTTGCGCGTCTTGTTGTCATGTCTTTTACATCGCACGTCTTACTTCACGCATACGTCTGAATTATCACGTCTTATTCGAAACGAAACACGCACGTCTTAGTCTTCTTTACGTAGAAGTCTCATTCTCAATCGCACGATTATACGCACGCAGCGTCTTCACACATCTCGCATTTGTCACAAAGTCTCGTTCTTTTATACGCGCATATATACGTCTTACAAACGTATCAACTTGCTACAAACGAACATCAATCGTTATTATTGTACGCGACATAACGCATCGTTTCTTGTTAACCCGCACCGAGTTCACTGTTCCGAGATTATCTAATTAGTCGCCCAAAGTTAATTCGGCCGGCGACAAAGGTTGTTGTAAATATTAGAATTAAAGCAAATCTTTCTTTCTACCCAACGAACGCGTATTCATTTACAACACCGTGAATTACGACACCTGCGAAGATCAACCATTTTTATGTTTACCGTGTTTCAATAAAATTCATTAAAATGTCTTAATGTAACCTCGTAATAAATAAAAATTAAGTAAATTTTAAATAAATTTTCATCATTTAAATATCACATTTCACACTGTCAACCACCGGCGGTTGACGCGGCCTAAACGGAAAGTTCAGTGTCAGCCACCGATGGGTGACATGGCACTCAACGTGTTAACCGCTTTCCACCATCCAGCGTCTAAGACAGGGTCCGCTAGTCAGCCTTATTGACGAGTCCTCTAGCGGACCTAGGACGAAACGCTCCCCTTTCCTTCTTTCCTTTTCTTTCTCTCTCCACCACAGACATTCAGCAGCCGCCACAACAATATGCCGCCCGCACGTCTAATCTAGATTTTTTCATATCGCGCCAGTAGAACTGACTTCATCATATAATTGTATCTTCTTTTTCGTTTGCCATTGTCGCAGGACACAAGTTTTTATGAAAACATAAAGTTGCTACGTCTGTAATTTACTGTTAGTTAAACAGAACACGCAATGTTGACTATTGTTGTACAGTTTTGAATACAACAATAGAGCCATCGGCGCTTGCGCGATAATTTCTAAGTGGCACCAACGTGGAGCCACCGGACGTCATAGTGTTAATAATAACAGAAAACGAGAAACGCGTTGCTAAGGTCAAAGTGGGAGATCTCCCCGATTGGTCGTGCACCGACTTACTTTAAAGTGGGGAGATATCCTCGATCGGTCGGCTAAGCGTTAATACGATAAAGGGAATTGGGTACAGTACGCTGCATCGTATTGCAACATCGTCCCCATGAAACAACGAAGACGTCGATTAAAGGCAATTCAATGGACAGGCCATAATACTGTGTTTCGATAATAGCGCAACTTGCGTCAAATCACCTGGCATGTTCGAATGAATGTTTCAAACCTCAATACAGATTAGATATGCTTGCATTGTTTCGTGATAACCTATTGTTCAATACGCAAACCCTGGCCTGTATGTGTTTATCGACGTGATAGCGATTAATTGGCCTGATCCAGGCAAATAGGCTTCTCGTTGTTTGTGATTTGTTGCTTTTCATGTAGGATATTCGGTAATGTTCAAACGAACATAATGCTCGCTTTCCAGCTATTTATCTTCAATAAATTACAAGGTTTGCAAGGCCGCATGCGTCGACCTTTGTTTAAAAGCGTTCAAACAGCCATTGACTAAATTGTTACTGGTACAATTAAACTGTTATAAATTTAGCAATTGCATGGTAATTTTGAAAGCGTCATTTAGGAAGAAATTAACGATTTATATTTGTTGATTTTATGAAAAATATTTTATAGAAAACACGTCACACTCGATGGGGTTTATCGAATGGGTGCATTCTCATTTTTCTTTCGTTCGTTTGCAGGTTTAAAGAGAACGTAAGGTCACTTTGGAACAAGTTATCGTACTCGTCCTCTCATAAGCTATAAATCGACGCATAGATAACGACGTGGCCCCGTTTGAAAAACCGAAGGTCATTTCGATATCTCAGAAAATGGAGGACATCAACAAATTTGTACGCATTCATTCGACGTGTGGCGTTGCATGCGATGCAACTCAATTTCGCATGAAATATTTTTTTCTAAAATAAACATATAACTAAAAATTTAAGATGGCAATTCTTAGTGACTCGCGTGATATATACAGGCTATATACACCTTGAATATTGCCGTTATATGTAATAATACGCAAAAATGTCATATATGAAACTTGCACGGTGCAAAGGGGGGCATATTGAGATACATACATTTTTTGCCTGGATAGAGATATGAAGAGATTTAAAGGTCATGTCTATTTTTTTAGATGAAACAGTATTTTTTTTATCGCGATATGATAGCTGGTGTTGAGACAACTTTAACAAGCTATCGTTGAAGGTCGTGCAAGGTCATACATATACAGGGTGGTCCACACAATTGTTTCAAGTCAAATAACTCCGCTATTATTGCATATACGAAAAAATGCCAAAGGAGAAAAATAAATGGTTCGAAGAGCACTACATTTGTAGGTCTTTAAATTTTTTTTAGATGAAGCCGTGCATGTGCAATTAACAATTGCATCATTTCTTTAAATAGAAATGCATATTTTGTTTACACAGATCAATTCTTCTGTTCATTCTACGTAAATAATGATTAAGGTACCATGGCAAAAGCATTATTAGATTTCGAGATATTTTCAAAAAATATCTTTATTGAAGAAGATGCTCAAACGCTTCTCCATTACATTCTAAACATTTCTGATAACGTTTTTTTATTATTTGCATAACTGCGTTTAAATTATCTGCAGTTATTGCTGCACATTCCAGTACGATTCTTTCTCTCAGATTCTCTACAGAATCTATGGGATTTGAATAAATTCTATCTTTCAAATAACCCCATAGAAAAAAGTCAAGGGAACTTAAATCAGGTGAACGGGCTGGCCAACGTATGGATGTATTTGTTGCGATAATGTTATTGCAAAACTTTTTTTTTGTAATAAAAAAAAGATGGTGCACCATGTTGTTGAAAGTATTTACAATTTAGCCTGTTTCGGAAAGGAATGTAGCCGAGAAGAGATGACAATTTAAATTCCAAAAAGTACCGATATTTTTCTCCGTTTAGGACACCGTCGATGAAGTATGGACCAATAATATTGGTATTTAAAATCACACACCATACATTAATAGTGTACCTTATTTGGTGATGTATATTCCTCCTAAGGAATGGATTTCTTCTTGCCCATGTATGTGCATTATGACGATTAAAAATACCATTGTTGGTGAACGTACATTCATCCGTCCATAAAATCTGCCGCGGGAAATCTTCGTTCATCTAAATTTGGTTTAAAACAAATTGATAAAATTGCATACGTCTTATTGAATCTCCAGCATGTAAGGCATGTCCAACACTAAATCGATACGGATGAAGCTTCTCTGATTTTAAAATTTGTTTCACACTACCGAGGCTTACATTGCATTCTTTCGATATTTCTCGTATGATGCTGTAAATAAACGAGTATGTTCAATCTGTTGTTTTCATTTCCTACTACTGGTGTCTGCGTGACCATCGAAGGTCACTTTATTAGTTTTGTAACAGAAGTGTCCGTCTCACACATTTGGCGAACAAATGCTCCGAGAACGGGACTTTGCAAATTACAACCGGGGACGTAAAAATCCTCGCCTCGGGGATTAGGACTCGGGAAGTGTTTTATTATTAACAGCTGACTTACACGTGCACTTCCAGGGTTACCTCCGAAATAGCGTTCTCCTCGCCCACTTCAAGAAACTCTTTGTCATGCGTTACCGGACGGGCCTTACCTGCGCTACGCGGCCTGTCCCTTGTTTTCCGTCAACGCGGCTTGCCGAAAGTTACGTCTCTCTCTTTCACCATCAATTTTCACCGTTTTCTTCGACCAGCGTGGGCGGCTCGCGTTCAACATACATAAGTCTGAATGCAAGAACAAAATACATCGCTGAGCTGGAGAACTAAATCTCGAACTAAACTAATAATGACGTTACAATATACGAAGTCTACTGGCTACGAATGCTATAAATTACCAAGAATGCCATGTAGTTGAATCTTAATATAAATTAAAATTAGTAACGCGCGAATGACATCACTACGAGTGTTAAGGCGTCGTTCACTGTACTTGAACGATTCCTCTGAATATTGCACTTGGTGCCTATTGACTTCGAAGGACCACCCACTGATGTGGGAATGAATGACTCTGAATATGCAGGACTCCCACTGATGGGATTGAACGAGAGCCTGAACTCGTGAGAGACGATCGACTTGTAGGGTTTAGTTGAAGTTTATTTTGCGTTTCTGTACTGTACAAGCTGTGTAATCGAATCTAATCTGTATGGGTACATTTTGCTGCTTATATACTATTTTCGTGACCAAGTATTGGCCAATGGTGGTGTTGGATTTTCGTTCTTTGTTTCGAGCGTTTAGGGGTAGTGGGAGCGTGGGTTTTCCCGGTCGGTGGTGACGTCGGCTCGGCGACGGGTGTCGGCAGGTAAATCGTGAACGATCGAATCTGTTTAGACTATCTTGTCTTAACAACGAGTACAATGTTACACCGTCGTCTTATTATCGCACGATGCAGTGTTGGGATCCTCTGGTTGATGGCTGTGGCATGATTCCTCATCATGCACGGACAGGATACATATTTTTGAGACTGGACGTGTAAAAACACCACCAGCCGTCCGAACGGAGACGACCCTCGTGATCGCCCCAGTCTCCATTGCAAAGGTGGTAAATTGTCCTCCTTGACAATTACCATCGTTCCGATCCGGAACTGTTCAGGAACAACTGGCTTTGGAACTTCTCTTTTGGTTTTGGTCAATGCATCATAGTGTTGCAAACTGTTATTCAATTTGAAAAACAATTGTCGCGATGGTTGTCGACGGTTTGGATATTATTCCTGGTACAGTTTTGCGGCGGCATTCGTATTTTTGTCACATAATGCAAAAGTGTCGTACATATCTTGTTTCTCACTGTTAGTAAAATACATTTTCTTGTATTTAGTGAATTACAGTTACACTTTTTCAAATTCTTAGTTTTCGTACACGATTTACGATACGTGAATTGCTACTGAATGATGAAATGCTTACTCGTACAAATCAGTTTCTGTTATGATAACAATGTCGAAAGGGTGTTTACCTTTATAACATAGTCATGAAGTGTTTGAGTATCTTCTTCAATAAAGACATTTTTTGAAAATATCTCGAGATCTAATAATTTTTTTGCCATGGTACCCTAATCATTTTTTACGTAAAATGAATGAATTATGACTTGAAACAATTGCGTGGACCACCCTGTGGTCCATATACAGGGTGGCCCACGCAATGTATGCACCATTATAACTCCCAAAATATGCGTTGCACGAAAGAATGTTATATACAAAAGTTACATGGTTTAAGAGGGTACACTATGTAGTGCGTTAATTTTTTGTAGGAGTAGACATTTCGGAGATTTGAAGGTCAACATAGTTTTTTAAACAGAATACTATATTTTTTATTAAAAAAATATGGTAGAGCATCGAATTGTAAGTAAAAAACTATTGATCATTATTAGCCCAAAACCTAATAGCTAACGAGTTATTTCACATGATTACGTGAACATTTTCTTCGCGTAATATCAAGTTGGAGATTCAACCTTATATCACAGAAACTTGTAATTCTTCTTGCTTGATCAAACTGTAATGACTGAGATAATAGGTTTATCCAGGCTTATCGAGCATCGCCGCACCGTGTCAGGCTTCCTGTAGCTAAAGTGCTAAACCTTGAAGACCCTGCGGTCTTCCAAGAAGCGAAGTGCCCGAAACAATTTCAGGTGACTAAACGCGCGAAAATTCTTGCGACTACCGAGACCGTTAACGGTGGCTGCAAAACGACAATAGTGTTCCAACGCCAAAACTATCCAAGCGTACGTTACACCACAGCTGGGAAGCGCGCGCTATCGCGAGATGAAAATCTAAAACGATCGCTGTCTTTCGTCGGATACTTAGAGTCTTGGGTAGCAGCGTTTCTCACAATTCCCATCGGCGAAACGATAATCGTCGAGCAGGCCCGTAGTATGCCTGGTATTTTCGTAGAAATGGAAATTCTGTTTGTTCGGACATAGGATCGTTGGTGTCGATGACCAACTTTTAATAGCTATAGCAGGGTTGCTTGGCCGACGATACGCATGCTCGCGCAAAATATCATCGCGGCGAGATAGAATTTCCTCTCGGCGGCTTCTCTGAAATAAGGTTTCGTCCTGACGACGTGTAATTGGAGCGCGTCAGGGGTCCGCGGGGTGTGGATATACACGGGGGAGCGGAATGCAAACTGTAGATACCGGGAAACAGAGGGAAAAAGGAAAACGGTGCTACGGGTAGGGTAGAGAACGGTCGGGTGGGTCGGGGGTAAAGGAAAATGTAGGGGAGAGCAATAAGGAAAGGGAGAAACCGGGCCGATCCAAAAGAAAAGAGGGCTTTTCAGGCAGCGAAGAAAAAAGCGTCCGGTGAAAAAGAGGGAAACAGCGGAACGAGGTTGGAAGCCGAGGGAAGAAAGAGGAAGACGAAGAACGAGGCGTTTGGTTCGCTTGTCGATACCAGATGCACCGTATTTGCGAGGTATCGACCCGGTTTAAATATTCTCAACGGCCGCGGGAGTCCTCTTCAATAATTCATTTGGAAAACGTCGCCGTATCGGCCATTCGTAATGAGACCGACCAACGCCGTGCCCGCTCGAGAGGGTATTCTAGTGTAACAGGTCCTGGAAATTGATTTATTTTCGCCTATATCGATGGTGCAGCGTTTATAAAATATGCTGACAACATTTTATAATTGCACTTGAGATGATACGCGAGGCATTATGAATTACACGAATGCTTTACGAAGAAGATGGTACGAATTTCTATTGATAACGCGTGGCGGCTGTACCTCCTGCGTTCAACGATAGAGGGACAGTTGGACGACGCTTTCTCGCTAGTACCTGATCCGCCCTCGATTCATATTGTATATATCACATTTAATCGCCTTCCGATATAGCGTTTGGTCTAGGAACGGATTCAAACGAACGTTAATATACTTCTTTACTCGAAGAATAGACAACGGTACAATAAATGAACTTATAAGATTCCGTGAAAACATAAAGATTAGCGTAAACGTAGAAACGCTAACGTAAACGCTTAAGCTTAGCCGACCGATCGGGGAGATTTCCCACTTTGACCTTAGCAACGCGTTTCTTGTTTTCTATTATCATTATTTACCTTGATCTGGAGTTGTTCGCAATTACTGACGAACTGTTTCTCTGAAGCACAACATATAATAAAATCCACCAATTTGTAAGGCCCCTTATTGCCTGCTATTACAGCTCTTTAGGTTCGGGATTTCGAAAAATGCGCGGTGGACACCGCAGTTTGGTACTTGAACGACCGTCTCTAAATATTAACTAAAGATTAACGCACTACTCGTCGATAGCGAAGAAAACAAAACGAAGAACGTGAATGTCCAAATAATTGAAATTTTTTACCGTGATAGAATCAAGAAGCTTCCAATTCAGCGGCAGAATATGTTGATTCGAATTATGCTTTATTTGGTCGATACGTTTATTCGCAATTATCGAATAGTAATGGGTTCCTGATTTTACGACCCTGTTTATAATATAGGATATACGACAAGCAATCGAAGCCTTTGCAACGATGCTGTTCGAAGAGAGACGAACGAGGATTGAACCGCGTTATCGATCGAACACGAATTTTCAAAAACTACTCAAGCTCGTGGCTCCTTGGATCTTGCGATGTCGAGTCGATGACAAAGTGGAGCGAAAACGACCGTTCGTTGCGTGGCTCCTTTGCTGGTCTACGCGAGAATTTCTCATGAGCAATCGATCCAACGAGGAAGGCTACTTGACTCGAAAACGATAGCTCCCATCGGCGAACAATTTCTGGACGAGCAGTAGTCCGGATATGCTGCCTTAATTACTTTTAATCCTATTTTGCGAGTTGATCGAATTCAATTGGGACTCGCTTTTGTTCGTCTCTCTCTCTCTCTCTCTCTCTCTCTCTCTCTCTCTCTCTCTCTCTCTCTCTTCGCTCTTTTCCCTCTTCAGGCAGCGTTCGCGTTCCCGCTTCGATCCGCCAACTGTTCCGATCGGTAAAGTTCCGTCGAGTTTGCGTCTCTTTTGAAATGCGAGGAGTTACTGGATCAAAGTCCAAGTTTTATTCGAGCTAGGCAGGTATTACCACGGTGTTACAGAAGCTACGACACTATTAATTTCTGAATTCTTTGCGAAACAATCGCTGTTCCAAGGTCAATGGTCTGTCGGTAACAAACTTCGAAATTTACTTATTTATACTTTTGTCCTATGAAGGTAAACTTAACACTTTACCGACCGGTGATTATTTCAGAATTTTTGTAAGGTCCATGATCCATGACTGAAAACTTTTTAATGGGTCTTTCAAGGCTGACAGCAATTTTTATTGGGGATCAACAATGCATCCCCAATAATATTGTCTAATAATGTTGTTAAAAATTGGAATGTAAAACTAGAATTTTAAGCTTCATTTTGATATAGCGCGAATATTGAAAAGCCTACTAATAGGCTTCCGGTCGATAAAGTGTTAAAAGAACGACAGAATCACAATACCGATTTACAGTCAGCGACGAATATATTCGAACACATTCTACAACGGAATAATTTTTTAAAAATCGAATCAGGCAATATAATTTTTTTTTTAAACGATAGAAGTCTAAGTAGGAAGTCTACCAAACAATGTAGGAAAAAGAATTTTGTAAAAATTGCAGTTGGTGGAAATGATACAAGAAATGAAGAAATCATGATTTTAACCAGTTAACTGTGGCGATCTCTTTTGAAAGCGCGCATCTATATGTGTCGCGAAAATCAAGACTTCTAACCAGAGCGTACAGAGATGCATGAATCTATGTCAAATTATTTATAATTTTCATTTGTTTGTTTCATTTCGTGTTGACCTCTAAACATTTTAAACATATTAAAATTTACGAATATAATTTAGTTTTCGCCAGAATTGCAATTTAAATATCAAATTGTAACAAAATTTTACGCATGACGGATATAATCGTCATGACGCAAAATTCTGCCATATCTCCATGACGGATATAGTCTTCAAACACACTTAACTGGTTAAACACTTTTAAAAGAAGAAAATATGTTTTAAACCGAAATGATCGAATAAAAAGATGCCGAACTACTTTGCGTAGCTATCAACGATCTTCGATTCGACGGCTAGTCGTCGATTTCGACGGTGACCGGAATCGATGTCAGCTGGTGGAACACGAGGGCAACGATTACACGGCGGCAACAACTCGCAGCTAATTGTTAGGGATCAGGAAAAGAAGAACTATGCTCGATCGCGGCCTCCGCCAGCCGGCTCGATCTTTTGTAGCGCGCTCCCGGTGGAAATCAAACAGACGTTCCCGTCTCGCTTTCTCTTCACCGGCGTCTCTCTTCCTGTCTTTTCCT
The DNA here is from genome assembly GCA_028453745.1 of Agapostemon virescens. Taxonomy (NCBI): domain Eukaryota; kingdom Metazoa; phylum Arthropoda; class Insecta; order Hymenoptera; family Halictidae; genus Agapostemon; species Agapostemon virescens. The sequence continues at coordinate 4,789,107 of CM052082.1, read as the reverse complement.
CCCCGTATTCTCCGGCACCGATGATTAGGATAAATTGAAGCTCGGGAGAACGAAGATCGCGGATGTTCCGGCACCTTTATGCTCGCTCAATTTCACCGTTCCAATATTCTCCGTAACTCTTTCGCAAGCCTTCTTCGTCCTACTTTTTCCAATTATCCGGCGCTGCACCCGACGTTGCCTGTTGTATTTCGTGCGCGAATTACGACCGTTGAATGCGACGTCCTTTCGAACGACATCGATCCGTGGGCAAGAGAGAGAATCCCATTGTCTCATAATCCTACTAACGACTCGCCGTCTCTTCTTCTTCTTCTCTCTTGTTTCCTCTCTCCCTTCCTGCTCTATTCTCTCTCTCTCTCTCTCTCTCTCTCTCTCTCTCTCTCTCTCTCTCTCTCACTTCCTCTCTTTCTCTCTCTAGAACTCTCTTTCTCTCTCTCAGTTTTGTTTTTCTTTTTCATTCCCTCCCTATCTCGTTTTGTTCCCTCGAACTACAATCGTCGTTTTTCTTCCCCTACTCCCTCCGCGATCGTTTCTTTCCCTCCCATCGCGGATTCTGTTGCTTCAGACGTAAACGAATACCAACCGGCAATTCGTAATTGGTATCGTACAAATTGAAACTCACGTTCGAACCTTCTCTCTCTCTCTCTCTTGCTTCGGTTCTCTTCGTCCCTCTGTTTCTCGTTTGCTCTGCTTTTGTTGCAGCAAAGTGTGTCGTGATATCATCCCGCGATTTCTTGATTTTTTATTTATTTTTAAGAGAAAAATCTTCTTTATTGTCGATAGGAAAGATACGTTGAGCGTTCGAATATACGTATCCCGGGGATTGGATGTGTTTTGCAAAATCAAACGTATAAGTGATAATGTAATTGGTAACGAATATACATATGCTTATTTTAAACATAAAAATGCATAGCTACCTATAGGC
>CM052082.1:4751295-4769908 GCA_028453745.1 Agapostemon virescens | reverse complement strand
AGAGAGAGAGAGAGAGAGAGAGAGAGAGAGAGAGAGAGAGAGAGAGAGAGAAACAGAGAGAAAGTATGATCGGTGGCGGAATGATTGAAGCTTGATACGTTTGCGACTATGTTTGGAAGAATCAGTATGAGCCACAGTATGGCTGAGGCGCGGTGTAACCGAAACATTGTATGAAAGAAGCAGCGTGCGACAAATGGTGAAGCGTCCGCGTTGCGTGATCGAGACGCTGTCTCGCGATGTGCGGATGTGCGGTGCCTTTCAAGCCACCTGTGCATGTGTGATTTAAAATATAAGGAGGTCCCGAAGAGGTCTCGCTCTCATTTGGTACTCGTTCGTGGTCGTCCTGTGTGGTTATCCTGTGCGGTGTACTCTGCGTTCTGTGCGAGCGCGATCCTGTGTGGATCCGTCGATAGAAGGTTACCGTTAATGATACAATTGCATGCCGCGTTGCGTGGCTCTAACCATCTCTCCAACGCGCTGAGCCAAAACACATGAGGTTCAGAAAAATCCCACAATATTATGGAAACCAAAATTGTATAGTTTATCTCGCGAACAATGTATCGCCATGGTGCAAACCCAATACCATTTCCTGGCGTTAACGGTAAACTGTAACGGAAATTGGATGTCGGCAATAAGATGTTATGTGTTCGGTATAATTACACGTTAATTATCGGAGAATTAATCATTACTTCGGAAAACTAGCGCGACGAGCGTCAAAGATACATGGTTTTATCGCGAAATTCGAAACGGTATCGGCTGGCGAGCAGGTTAACGCATTGTTTCACAATTATTTATAGCGTGTACAGTGCGCGGAAACGGGATGGTTTTCGTAATAAATCCCCCCATTTAAATCTACGGAAGTACAAGCGATAACGTCGAGTTATTAATGGCGATGTAATGAAATTTTACAGCCCATTACGGCGAAACTATCAAATCGGTCCTACGGTTATGGGAAAATTAAGAAGCGTCGACTAGAGTTTATTAGATTTAATACTCGATGGACAGCTCTATCGCGTAACACGCGCCACCGAGACGAGTCTAATGGAATTCTCGCAGCTCGTTACACGTTACTATTATTTCAAATATAATATCGAGTAGCCTGTGAACGTAGTCAATGATCGCAAACATCCGCGAGTTATATATGCCCTAGGTAAACGCAACGAATACATTTGTTTAGAACAAATACGCGATTTTAATACATCCGTTCCATTTGAATCGAGTTTATTCGCTGCGCATTGACTTTTCGTTTCGCTGAATTATCGACGGGAACCCTCTAATGCCCGGAAATTATTTAAATATCCAACATATAATTACCTCGTTTCATTGGCCGCGTCTCCCGCTAATTTATACGCACCGCTATATGAGTACTTTGTCGATATCACAGACCCGGTGGTTTCGCAGTAATATTAATCTTGTGATTGGGCGCTTGATTATCGGAAAATGTTGCTATAAAGGCAGCCTATTAATTTGGTTTGTCGCTATTCCGCGACAGAATATTATTCCATTCGATTAGCATCGCGCAATTTTGTTCGAGATGTATTAGAAGATATTCGAAGCATTCTGTTCGACTAGTTTTAAAACTATCCTTACCAAGAATTTTGTTAACCCTTTAACCCTTTAACCTTTTGCACTCGGCACCTTCTCCGATGTTGTTTGTATTGGTCATGATCGCATAACGAAATACGGTCGAAACCGCCGCTTATAAAAATTCCTCAAAAATAGCGGCGTTCGGTTACCCGCGTTGTAAACAACCCTATATCTGTTGTAACCCTTTTAGTACCGGAGACCGATATATCGGCCCTTGCTGCACTGGCGAAAAGTGCCAGAGTCGATATATCGGCTCGCACCTTGTAGCGTTTTACTATTCGCATTGCGAGAGAACTCTATCTCAAAATAAATTTATAATACATTATAAATGGTCTAATTTCATTACGAGAGAATTAAAATAAATAGTTTTTCGGTTTAACTTTCCCTTATATTCTATGCCAGTTGATGCTGAGACTGCTTATTTATACGCGAGAGCGATACGGTAGAAATTCAACACGGGTGGCGTCGTTGGACCCTTATCGGAACATGTCGACAGCTCATTGAATTCTTATTTATAAACAACTCTTTGAGAGCTGTCACGAGATAAGATCGCATTGAGGCAGCGAGACGTAGGACCAGTTAGTTTTTCCTCGATCGTTGTCGTGAGCAGTACATTTCGTCGCAGTAACAGTTGGAAAAGCGTCAATTTTGTTATTGCCGTTGTTTTCCACTTTTGTGAAACATTTTTGTTTTTGACATACTTATAATTAGTGACACACGATTTCTAAAATTTTTCCACCGACCTTTTATAAAAAATACATCGTCATGGATGAAGCCGAATTAGTCCGAATACTTGTCCAGGTGGATGTAGCACATAGTGACGACGATGAAATTGTGGCACCAAGTAGTATATTGTATATAGTATATTGGAAATGCAAAGTATATACTTTGTAATAAACGGTCTATATAAAGTTATGGTAAAAAGATGACTTTTCGTATGTGCAATTACGTTTTGAAAGAAAGAATTCAATTTTTCGTTTCTTTATGATCACTTATACCTTTGCTATTTATGCAATTTTCAATGAATATAGAAAAATTAGCGTCACTGTTTTCTTCTCTATTTCGCCCTTAGTACACTGCTTTTTGAATTATGTAAATATTGCTTTTCATTTGGTTTTTACAGTAGCGCATAAAAGTATTCTGACACTCTTCAAACCTAAATAACTTTTTCAAAATTGATCCAAACGACTTGACTTTTCTGGAGCAACTAGCAAGCATTGATTTACTAAATGATATGCAAAAATAATTTTGAAGTAATTCTAATTGGTAGAAATTACGTGGGAAAGTATAGAAGACATTTTTTAAAACATTTTTATTTCAATTCGTAATGAAAATTTAAAATATGCGTTTTTCAGAACTGTGTTAGTTATACACATGCTGAAAATTTCATTAAAATCGATTGACGCGGGAAAAAATGACGCGCGTAGAAAGATGTGAGAATTTCTGTAGTTTAAGCAAAAACTGATCAAGAATCGTGAAAAATTGCGATTTTCACCATTTTCGATGGCACGTAGCTCGTGTGTACATTGATCGATTTTAATGAATTTTTCTGCATGCGTATAATTATCAAAAATCTACCAGATGCGTCTTTGAAATTTTTTGTGCGTGGCTCAAATAAAAAGTATTTAAAATGTTCCTGTTTTATTGGTCATGTAATTCACATCAGTTCCAATATTTACAAAATTTATTTTGTATATCATTTATTAAATCAATGCAACTAATTGCTCAAGAAATGTCAAGACGTTTTGTCCAATCTTAAAAAAGTTATTTAAGTTTGAAGAGTGTCCGAATACTTTCGTGCGCTACTGTATGTGCCTTTTTCGAAACCCTAGTAAAATCGTGAAATTCGGTCGGTTATCTTCGCATAGGCACCTCTTTTTCGCCCAACACTAAAAGGGTTAAATCACTGTTAGCCGTCTTAAGAATCTCAAGGTTTCTTAATATAATAAAGAGAGTTCGGTAGAGTACACACCGCAATGTATTGTAACGACGTCCTCGTCAAACAAGGAAAGCGTCGATTAGAGGCAATTCAATGGACAGGCCGTAATACTGTGTTTCGATAATAGGCCAACTTGCGTCAAATCACCCGACATGTTCGAATGAATGTTTCAAACCTCAATACAGATTAGGTATGTCTGCATTGTTTCGCAATAACCTATTATTCAATCCACGATCCCTGACCTGTACGCGTTTATCGCCGGCGTCGCAAACGTCCCTGCACCTGTTTTAATTCACTGTTCGCGTCTTAACCCCTTGCACTACGCTGAACCTCAGAAAAAGCCAGGTCAAACTCGTGCGCCCGAATGATAGAGGAAGGAGCCGAACGGCAGAGTCCGAGTGTCGGAATTTGAAACAAAATCTTACAACTTAATGTAAGATAGCCGCGCTCGTATTTACTTCACGCGATGGAGCTCTTGTGAAATTTAAATGAATTTAAATCAAAACCTTTTAAAAAATATTTTAATTATTACATATGATTAGGACAAGTTCTGTATAAGTAATAATAATATGATTAATTAATAGCGGAATACAAATAAGTGAAATTAAATCCACGACAGTAATATTTGAACTGAAATAAATTTTCAGATTATGTCACTATCACTAGACCACAAAATGAAAAACAAAATATAAATAAACAATTAAATATCAACAAACTATTAAATTGAAAAATACTTTGAAATCTAAATCCTGCATGGGGATACACGATTCCATTCGAGATATTCATACTTGGCCTGAGATTTAGACCACGAGTCAGACTTGTGATATTCAAGTTTGGCCCAAAATGTCGATCACGAGTCAGACTCGTGATATCCACGTTTGGCATTAAATTAAACAACGAGTCTGACTCGTGATATTCAAGTTTGGCGTAAAATTTTCATCACGAGGCAGACTCGTGAAAATAGTGCAAGGGGTTAACAACATCTTTGAAATCTGATTTTTATTCAGACTAACGATCGGTGCGGTACAACTCCATCAGTTCCAGTTTAAATATTTCGTAGGAGACATTCTTTTCGCCAATTTCTTTTGTAATAATAATAACAACAATAAATTGGCGAGAGAAGACGTTGAAATATGGTGAACGATTGAATGGTGAAAAAAGGAGAGAGCGAAACGAAATGAGATCGGGAAGAAACGTACAGCAACACAGCAGTGGTGCCAGGGAGGCATCGAAGATTAATCACCGTAGCAGGGGTTGGTTTCTTTCAGCTCATTAGTCTCCAGGCAAGTTTTCCAGGATTCGGTGGCTGGCTCTTGCCCCTTCCTTCCCCCCTCTACGCCGGTTTTGCATATCGAGCGAGACTTAACTTTAATTCGCGAACGGCCTCGGGGGCAAGATGGCCGCGGATACTGGAACGGAGAAAAGCGAACGGAAGAAAAGCAACGGGGGCGCGGGACTCGCCAGTTGTCGTCTTCCCAGCTCGTCCGCGAAGCAAAAATCAGCGACTTTTGCGAACTAGCGATGCGACGTTACTATTCATGGGAAAAGTTTTAATTTGCGTGCGGCTGCCAGCCTGCACTGCTCTGCCCGTTCAATCCTCCGCGCCGTCGTCGTCGTCTGCCCGTATTCGTCGGTATCCCACATTCGCGCGAACCTACTCGGTAAACTTCAGATGAACCGACGCGAGGAGCAAACTCCTACGGATCGAATTGACATCTGCAGTGGATTAAATCGCCGTCGCCTCGATAACCTATGCCGTTCGGTCGATTATACGTTAACCTCTTGACCAATAACCTAACTTACGCATAACTGCTAATTGTCACTTATTTGTAGCATGCAAGATGACACGATGTTGTAAGGTAAGGTGTTTTAACCCCTTTCCGTCCCATTTAGCTCGACCCAAACTCGGGCCCAAGCGGTACGCGTCAACGCGCGCTAAACAGACAAGACTGATGCTCGAGAACAGTCGCAACACGAACCGAAATGTAAATACCTCTGATACCTGTGATATAGTCAGTTTTACGCGTTACTGCTGTTGAGAAAGTAAACTCTAATCCTTTTACTTTTATAGATATTATGAATTTATTATAAATTATAATAGATAATATTTAAAAAAATATCCGACTATCCTTTTGCGAGCCTGGCTCGTGATATTCGTATTTGGCGCGACCATCTGTTCACAAGTCTGACTCGTGATATTCATGTTTGGGCCAAAATCCTCATCACGAGTTTGACTCGGTAAAGTACGAGAAGGGGTTAAAGATGAAGACGCAGACAAACCTTGGTGAAAATGTTTCTCTTGTGTAAATTATGCTCCCGACCACATATATTCATTTTCACATATATTTCGATTCAGTTGAAATTCTATGTGCTTTCGCTGCGGAGGTTAGCATAGGTTATAGACAAACATTTTTCTGAACTTCTGTTCACAGCCAGGTTGGCAGCATCGTGCAGGTTGAAAATGCAGGCAAGCGTACAGTAGCGCACGAAAATATTCGGACACTCTTTAAATCTAAATAACTGTTTCAAAACTAAGCCAAACTACTTGACTTTTATAGAGCAACTAGCAGCATTGATTTACTAAATGATATGCAAAAATAATTTTGAAATAATTCTGATTGGTAGAAATTACGTGGAAGAGTAGAAAAGACATTTTTTAAAACATTTTTATTTCAACTCGTAATGAAAATTTAAAATATGCGTTTTTCAGAACTGTGTTAGTTATACACATGCTGAAAATTTCACTGAATTCGATTGACGCGGGAAAAAATGACGCGCGTAGAAAGATGTAAGAATTTCTGTAATTTAAGCAGAAACTGATCAAGAATCGTGAAAAATTGCGATTCACCATTTTCGATGGCACGTAGCTCGTGTGTACGTCGATCGATTTTAATGAATTTTTCTGCATGCGTATAATTATCATAAATCTACCAGATGCGTGTTTGAAATTTTTTGTGCTTGGCTCAAATAAAAAGTATTTAAAAAGTTCCTTTTTTATTGGTCATGTAATTCACATCAGTTCCAATATTTACAAAATTTATTTTGTATATCATTTATTAAATCAATGCAACTAATTGCTCAAGAAAAGTCAAGAGGTTTAATCCAATCTTAAAAAAGTTATTTAGATTTGAAGAGTGCCCGAATACTTTCGTGCGCTACTGTATATGTATTGCTTGCGTGCGAAGCAGCAGGAATAGTTGAACGTAAAATTACGTCGAACATGTATGTACTTTCCGGGAGAATTAGGAATGTACATACCTATACAATTTGCAGACTCCGTTTCCGTAACCTCCCGCGGATAATACTATTCATTGTTTGAACAGTCGAAATGCGAGTTCGAGAAACTATATCAGATCGAATGGTATCAGTATGCATGGAAAAAGTTTTAATTCCTAATGAAGATTCCTGCGGATGTTTGTGCGTGCAGTACGGAATTGGCTCGCGATCGATCACGTTAAATTAGGGTACCGTGAGATCTCTTTCTTTGTTTCTAACGGTTTTCAGATAAATCTCGATATCGAACAAATTCTTCGGCGTCGTTCGGACAGACCTGTATTCAATATCCATGCTGAACAAGTATGTTTTATCAATGAACAATATGCGAACTACTGAAAAAACCATTTAAGAATCGAAACATCGAAAGCATGCATTTATATATATTTACATATATTTACACGAATTGTATACAATTTTACGAATACTTCAAACGAAAACTTGATTTATTAAAGTAAAATTCATTCTTATTTAAAGCATCGAAATTAAATTTGTGTTAACAGGTTTTAATATTTTTCATTTATGATTATTGAATTTGTAAAGACATGTCCGTGAGGAACGAATCAATATTTTTATTTTTCTGGGTATATATAATAAAAAATTTCATAAAAATTTGAGTAGACGCATTTTGATCATTTTTATCAAATAACGCATGTACAATAGGATTTTACGCAGAAATTAATTATTTGTCATTTATTTTTTGCAAGAAAATATGTATTAGAATTTTACAAGTTGCTATACCTGCAGCCATTACGCCACCCACATAGTGGGTGTACGTACCTGTTAAAATTTGTCACCATTTTTAAGCATTTTTGGTGGTGCAATTAAAAAATATTTCAAACAAAATTTTATCGATACTTGGTGGGCTACGCGTGTTTGCATATTCTTAAATCTCGACAAATGTTTTATACGCTGTTGAATTTGTCTTGACCTCAGATGGGGAAAATGTATAGCTACCGATGGACAAAACTTCGAATAAAATATTTTATATAATTATCATACGATAAACGTGTATTTTCCATAAAAAAATTCCTGTTTCATATTTACATGCCTGATAGAACGCGCGTGAATTTTTCCTTTGTACACGCATCTCGTTGTCGCATGACGCCCGAGGTCCGAATTTATTCCGAACAGTTTGCTTATTCGTTTCCGCTTCCGGCAAATGATTTGCTTCGGTGCGTGCTACTAGCTTCGTGCGAGTAGTCGACTGGGCTTGGTACAATCGAATCGATTCAGGGTTCGGCTCGGTTTATCGAATATTCCGCACAGCCCTAGCGTATATTACAACGCCGATGTCTCGAGTGGTTAATTTTTGTTTATGAAATTATGCCAACAGTAAGAAAAATCGTTGGCGTGAAAATCGAGTCTTCGGCGTGTAGACTGAGGAAAAAAAATGTCGCCAACGGTAGACGGTCTCGTAAGGCTTTTAGTAGGGGCCTTTAACGACGTAAAAGCCTACGCTGCAGCAAACTCGCATGCACTCCTCGGAGTGGGCAATCAGAGGCACAATTACAGAAGACAACGCTGCAGGCGGAGAGACACTCCCCGTAATACGCGTCGGCGATACATAATGAGCACATAATAGCTGCGAAAAGCGGAGTGCTGCGAATTAGACGGATCGTGGAAGTTCGGAGTTCCGAGTTCCGAGTTCTCAGTTCCGCGCCAGATTCCCTGCAACTTTCCCCTCGGACGGAGCTCAGTCTCCATTCGTCTCCTGTAAGTCATTCAGGGACGGTCCTAAACGATTCCTAATTTCATCTTGCCGCCTAATGAACGCATCGTCGCAAAAATACGAATGATCGTTCCTTTCCAATTATTACCAACAATTTCTGCTCCTCCTCCGTTAATTTAAGCGTACTTTGCGAGAGCAGCAGACAGTTTTTAGCGTGAAATGAAAAATGAGCGTAAGACACGGGTGAAAATTTTTCTTCGACTAAAACAAATTATTGTAACTGTTATGAGCGCACGAATAACAAATCGTTTTGTAAGAACGTTTGTATACAGGGTGTGGCACCTAAAACAGGTCACCTGAATAACTCGCTTGTTTTTGAAGATAGAAAAAAAAGGATCAGACCAAACTTACTTGATATCGAGGGGCTCATAATCTGATGTCATTCATTTTTTTATAGGTGGAGACGTCAAGGAGATATGAAGGTTAACTCTGTTTTTTTAAATGGAACAGTATGGTTTTTTATTTACATTCTGATAGTGTATTTCAAGACGAATACAATGACCTATTATGAAGGTCATTCAAGGTCATGCAAGGTCAACTGCAATAGAAAATAAAATGTCTCAAAGCACTCTTCAAATACTTTTGTGTCTTCTCTGGTTGTTGGCATACTGCTCTTCTAAGTATTGGTAAGGGTCGCAGAACATAAATAAATATACCATCACATTGTATGCTTACCTGTATCCAGAAATGTTATTAGTAGTTTGACTACCGACTAGAGTACGACTTCGAAATATTCAATCTGAGTATTCAATTTTCAAGAATGCGTTACACAATAGCAGAGAAAGTGGAAATGGTTATCATTTATGGTGAATGTCATAGAATTATGAGGGAAGCGGTACGTGTGTATGGTAAAAGATTTCCCGATCGTAATAATAGACCTTCACTTTCTGTCTTTATGAACATTATAAAAAAGTTTCGAGAAACTGGAAATGTGGATAAGAAAAAACTTAGATTATGTCTCAGTGTTCAAGGTCGACATTTTGAACACTTGAAGTAGCAGTGAATACGTACATAACATGTTACATGTAAATCGTCGTAGTGTTCGAAGAGTGCTTTGAGACATTTTATTTTCTATTGCAGTTGACCTTGCGTGACCTTGAATGACCTTCCTAATAGGTCATTGTATTCGTCTTGAAATACACTATCAGAATGTAAATAAAAAACCATACCGTTCCATTTAAAAAAACAGAGTTGACCTTCATATCTCCTTGACGTCTCCACCTATAAAAAAATTAATGACATCAGATTACGAGCCCCTCGATATCAAGTAAGTTTGGTCTGATCCTTTTTTTCTATCTTCAAAAGCAAGCGAGTTATTTAGGTGACCTGTTTTAGGTGCCTCACTGTGGTGCAAATAATATTAAAAAACACACGACTTGTTAGCACGTAGAACTGAGTTTAATAATTCCGACGTACTGGTTTATGTTACGAAAATAATACGGATTTACAAACGAGCGGTTTAGTTGAGTTGAAGTTGTTTCAGTGACGTTTGTAATGTGAATCGCGCAGAGTACAAAAAGTGTGTAATATTTATACAGAAAAAGGTTCATGCAAGCGCACCAATCAGAGTCGATGATAGTTTGTCGCTGCAGCGCGATCGCAGGTAAAAGCTTGGTTTGCCGTTGCGCCTGGTCGCAAGATGTTGGACGTAGGGGTGGTGTATTGCTGGGGATTTCCCATACGCCGGCTTGTAGGAATATACCGGGTGCTCAACTTGTACAGTGTTACAAAACTCATTTACGCTTATATATAATGTTGTTCCGACGAAACAGTAACTATTGTATGCGAAGGTGTCGCTTCTGCGATATCTTCTTCTCAGCGTACAAAGATTGTCGCTGAGCATCTTGGGTCGTATAATAATTACACGATTATAGTGGTTGCGATTTTCTTTATTTTCACTTCGTAATGTTCACGATTTCTATGTTTCGAGTTCTGTTCTGTTCGCGGTGTCTGTATTCGTCTGTTTGCGATTTCCGTGATTGTCTTCTTTGCGATTTCTGTATAGTCTCCTTCGCGTTTTTGGATAGTCTTGTTCGCGTACTGCATTACTACCATATATACTGCATACTACTGCATTACGATTTCCTCTTCCTTTAAATCATGAAAATAACTCGTTTCCTCCTGTGTTTATGCGAGCATCGTTCTACAAAGCCTTAGCGCTTCACTCGGTAACGGTTGTTTATTAATTTATTAAAATAATTTACGGATTTTTATACGTTATCGATTCGTTATTGTTTACTAAATTGTTTTAGATTTTGTTTGTTACGCCGATTCGCCGCCTCAATTTGTTTGAGACGCCAAAATTAGTGTTTTTAGATTAGTAACGTTTAAGTAATTAAACAAAACACAATAGTTGCTGTCTCATATTTTATCGATCAAAATGCTCTTGTTATACAGTTCTTTGTAGTTAAGAAAGTATTACAAGCTATTCATATCTTTTAATTTTGTGAACTGATTACAATATAGTGTTGAAGAAAGTCTTGTCAAGTAAACTAAAACATGTGGTACACGCGAGGAAGAAATTCCTTTATCTAACATTTATTTTTACATTTGTATACAGTATTGTCATGGATTGTATTAGTTTTCTCATTATGTACCATCTTCTTTCGATAGATGCTAATATACATTTATGGGCATTAGAAATTTTTGTAAAATCAAGTACGGTTTGAGAACTACGCTTTTCTCTCAATCTACCTTTGGCTTTTTGGTCGAGTCTCTTTGATTTTTTGAGCAAGTACTCTGCTAACTTTCCCTACGTCCAGCCTTCTTGTCACCAATCATTCTTTACCTGCTTTACCTTCTTTCTCTCTCCCTGTCTCTTTTTCTGTCCATCTATCTATCTACTTGCTGCCTCTACCTAAACAACAATACTAAAACGCTGTTTTGGAGAACTTGGGACACTCGGCTTCTGTAGGTCGTCGCCGCTCGTCTGCAAACCATCGGTGTTCTAAATGATTTGGTCATAAACTACCTAAATCTAAATATCCTTGTACCTAACGTTGCCGGAGCCGACATATAATTTTCAAATGTATATTGTGTGCGAAGATGTCACTTCTGTGATACCTTCTTCTCAGCGTACTAGGAATGTCACTGAGTTTCCAGAAAATTTTCTTTATTTTCAACTTCGGAATGTTCGCGATTTCTATGTTTTGGGTTCTGTTCTTTTCGCGATCTCTATATTTGTCTGATGTTCGTGATCTTCGCGATTTCTGTATTGTCTGTTTGCAATTTCTGGTTAGTCTTGTTCGCGATTTCTAGTTAGTCTTGTACGCAGTTCCCAGTTAGTCTCGTTCGTGATTTCTAGTTAGTCTGATGAGTCTTGTTGCGTCCTGTTCGTCGTCACCTCGGTTTCGTCGTGATTGGTTGAGGATAGTTTGAGATGGATGAATGTAGCGATTTTTAATTGGTTGTCGAAGTGATGTAAGGAGTGTGTTTGAAGTCGTTTGTCTGAAGGAATATACCAGAAGGAGTGGAAAACGGTCAATGAGGGATTATCGTGATTTACTGCAAGGTTGTCTGGTTTTCGTGTCGTCAAATGCGTCGCACGTGGTGTCCGTTTGTCGGAGTAGAACTGTCCGCGTGCGCGCGTGTAGTATTTCGTATTTCCTGCCTGCCTTTTATTTATGCGTTACAAATTTCCGAAAGCACGGTTAAGCACGGACAACCTTCGTTACATTTTCGTTTACGTTACATTTTCCTCCTCATCGGTTGTGTTTTGAAATTGCGTGTCGTATAACCCATTTCCTTCGTGAAAGTTAATATTATTTTTGTTTGCGACGACGACAGACGAAAAACTTGGTGTATATGCGTCGACGGTACCCCAAGGGTTGGAAATTCGCACGACAGACTGCGTCAACTCCTCCGCGAATTTGTCGCGTGCAAAGTTTGCGACTCGGTTCCCACCCTCTTCTTCTAAACGCGTCACCCGTGCAAGTAAACGACACACAAAAACATGCACATATCAAACGAGGATGCTCGAGTTGTTAGTTGTTGTAACTAGTATTCCGGTGTTGGGTTCCGTTTCGCGGCTGTACGTAACTCGCGAAGAAAAACAACTGCCAAAGAACACACCGAAGGGTTGATTTAACGAGTAAATTTCGCTCGATAAAGTGGATTGGAATTGCAAAACGGGACTTTGTTTTTCTGTAAACCGGTCACTTCGTTGGGAACACCTAAATACTTGTTGTTTATGATTGCACGGAAAAGTGTCGAGAACAAGGTTGCGATATTATAAAAGGTATCTCAAACTTCACTGTTTCGAGCGTTTGTTCCGTCCGAATTGCCGCTGGTCCAAGGCGACAACGCTTTAATTTACGACAATAGATTAATGTATGTTGCATTCGCAATTATACATCTATTGTTTTTGAAGATGTAAAGTTTCAAAGGTTCTAACGTTCTAAAAGTTCAAAGTTTTAAATTATCTCAATTTGTCCTAGTTCGAAGTTCAAAATGCTCTATAGGTGTGTACTGGTTCGCGGTTCAAAATGCTCTATAGACGTGTAACGGTTCGTGGTTCTAAAGGATTCTATAGATGCGTACCAGTTCGTCGTCCTAAAGGTTCTGTGGCGTGATTCGGCGCGACAAACTGGCGCCGAGTCCCGCCATATGTTTAGGCTAAGTTTCGAGTGCGTCCAAGCGAATAGGTTCCATTGTATCCTGTGTGTCTGTCTCGTGAGAATGTTTAGAATGGCTGACCGAATGGTTAGAGTGGATGCTCGAATATCGAGAAGGGTGCGTGCGTCTAGTTTTAGTCTAGAGCGAAAGCATCATGTGAAAATGAGAGAGAGAATGTCGCGAGGATGGCTGTGCGAGCGGATGAATATGCTAATCAGTTAAGAGTCGTATTGTAGCCCACATCGAAAACACAACGAGAACGGTCCTGCGTGCGACGCTAGGACTGTATGTTCTCGAGCAATAAAGCCAGTGTTTCATAAGACATCTCGCGGTCATTTCAACCCTCCACCTTTTCCATAGTTCTATAGATGCGTACGAAGTCATTACAAAACCGGGCACATCGGAAAACCGCGAATAAGCAGGTGAACGCGAGGTTAGCAGATCGCAGTTTCGTTGGCGTAATTTCCAAACAGGAGGCAGGCCGATCGGCCAAGTCGATTTCGAGGTTGGCCGTTTCATGCTCGTCGCGTCGCCTAATCTTCATTGGCATGCGTGAAGTCGCTTTGATGCCCGCCCACCCGGACTCCGCAGAGTCTGCGGATTCTGGCCGCGGTGTATCGGCCATAAATTTTCGAGCAGTCCGATGCGACGTGCAACACTTTTACCGGCGCATTACACGTCACGCTGACCCGACCCGACCCGACCCGACCCGACCAGACTCGACTCGACCTGACCCGGACCCGCTACTGCTGCTGCTTTTTCTCCCTTTCTCCCGCTTTTGTTTTTTGCACCGGCCTCATAGTTCATTTTAACAAGCCGTTTCTGTTCGACGATTCACGTTAACCACTTGCGCTGGAAAGACGTGCCACGCACGTCGTAATGCTTTTGTCACAGAATCGCCAACGACGTGATATGTACGTCGTCGTGCGATTGTCACAGAAACAAAAACGGATTGTTTGCCAGAGCACAGATTATTATTGCATTGCATAGCGTACAGTTGTCAATATTTAACCCATATTCTAAAATGGAAAGCAAAAGTGAAGTTAACGATATTATTTCGACAAATAGAAAAAGAAAACACGATAGTGGTGATAGCGATAGTGACTTCGATGAAATTGTTTTTCCACTTCGAAATCGGTGTATAATTTTATCCGATGACGAGGAAGAATGCATAAATGAAGATTGTGACGTTAATCTGATATCTAATGAATGGATATGGAAAGATACTGAAAATATAACTAAAATCTGGAAATATTCACGAATTTCGAAAATAAATGTACCATTTGGGCAAAGTGTCACAGTTTTACAAATGGAAAATGAAATACTAACGGAAAGCTTTTGGCAAATTATTGTAACTGAAACGAATCGTTACGCGAACCAGATACTTTAAAATGAAACTCACAAATTAAAAAAATATGAAGACAATTGGAGAGATACGAATGCTGATGAAATAAAAGCATATTTTGCTTTATGCATTTTAATGTCGCAAGTGAAGAAAAACAATATTCAATCTTATTGGTTAAAAAGAAGCATAACCGAACCTTCGATATTTCGAAAAAGCATGCCATTTTGGAGATTTGCCCAATTATCTCGCTTTTTACACTTTACTAATAATGAAGTTGAAGACAATAATAATGATCGTTTATGGAAATTGCGAAGTATAATCGATTATTTCAGTGAAAAATTCAAGACTATTTACACTCCCGAGGAAGATGTATCATTAGATGAATCGCTAATGAAATGTACAGACCGTATAATCCATCGAAAAGAGCCCGCTTTGGAATGAAATTTTATAAACTGTGCGAATCAAAGTCGGGATATTGCATTCAATTTATTACGTAAATCGGAAAGTTCCGTCCGTTTTTTTACTAAAAGTATAGCTTTATTCATGAAAGAAAATGAAAAAGTACGTTAATCAAAATATTGTCCATCGTTAGCGATGACTTTTTCCCATCTTTCGGGCAGCAAGCGAATTCTGCGTCGAAAGAATGATTCATCTTTGGAGGTTATCCAGGCGGAGATCCATTTTTCGAGATCTTCGTACGAATTAAATCATTCTTCAGCAAGTGCGTGTGCCATCGACCGAAACAAGTGGTAGTCAGATGGGGCACAGTCTGGTGAATAAGCCGCATGTGGTAGCACTTCCCAGCGAAGTGCTTCTATCGTTTCCTTGACAATTTTTGAGACGTGAGGCCGAGCATTGTCATGCAGCAAGATCACCTTACGCTGTCTCATTTCATATTGTGGTCGTTTTTCGTGCAATGCTCGACTCAAACGGATAATTTGTTGTCGGTAGAGATCTCCTGTGACTGTTTGACCAGTTTGTAGCAGTTCATAGTATACCACACCTTCCTGATCCCACCAAATGCAGAGTAAAGCCTTTTTTCCGTGGATATTCCGCTTTGGCGTCGATGTTGAGGGTTGGCCAGGATCACAAATGGTTTTTCGACGTTTAGGATTGTCAAAATAAATCCATTTTTCATTCCCAGTGATGAGACGATGGAGAAACCCCTTTCTTTGTTGCCTAGCAAGCAAAATTTCGCAGATGGTTTTCCGCCTTTCAATGTCTCTTGGCTTGGCTTTAAACGGTCGGAAATGACAGATTGAGCACAATTTAACGCTTCTGCAATTTGTTTTTGCGTTTGACATGGATCTTCATCCACCAACGTCTGCAATTCTTCGTCTTCGAATACTCGTGGCCGTCCAGAACGCTCTTTGTCCTCCAAAGAAAAATCACCATTTTTAAAACGTCGAAACCACTCTCTACATGTTTTATCGGAAACAGCATTATCGCCATAAACGTCTACAATCATTCGATGAGCTTCAGCTGCCGTTTTCTTACAATTGAAACAAAAGACTAACACTTCGCGCAAATGACGCTTATTCGGCTTAAATTCCGACATCTTCAATGTAGAAAAAAACGAAGTTATTGATGCAAGCGTAAATTGTTGTGTACTGAGTTTTATTAACAGTTGTTCAAACTAAAAAGTTAGCCTTACTTTAGAGGTTATAGTTACCCACAGTTCGAGCTACGGCTACTCGACGCTAGATGGACAGAACTTTCCGATTGAGCTAATAGGTATAACACATATATTATACCGGAAATGAAGGAGGCGGGAGTTAACTACAATTATTAATAAACGCATTTATATGTTGTATAAGAAGTCACAAAATTCTAAGAAATTGTATCATTATATACGTAATTTTTTTTTTAATTGAAATTAAAAAGCAGTCAAAATGACTTCCTTGGGCGATCTAGTGTTAACCCCACTCCAAAGAAAAACCTGGGCAGCTTTTCCATCGTCACACTCGACGCGGTTCAGGTGCTCGTCCTCGAATGTTGTGGTTTTAATCTTCGTCCCTGAATGTCGTCCTGATCCTTGTCCTTCAACGCGGTTCTGGTAGTGGTTCTGGTTCTATTAGTGGTCTTCGATCCTCGATGCGGTTCCGTTCCTGGTTCTGTTCAGAGATCTGGTCTTGCCATTGTTCCTTGATACGATCCCGATCCTCGTCCCTCGATGCCATCCTGGCTTTCGGTCCTGGTTCTCGCTCCAAGATGCGGTCCGTGTAGCGAATCTGGTTCTTCTCTCCCCTCGAAGGTGGATCAAGATCTGTGTAAGGTGTATGTTACCTTGAACTACCAAGTAGACTAATGGTGACGGATCCTTGGTCGGTCTGAAGATAGTCGAAGGCAGGCAATGAGGAGCTTACGATGAAGGATCCTCGTCCCTCGATGCTCGATCAACGGTAAGCTAGTCAAAGTAGACCAAGGTCAAGGGAAAGAGGGTGGTGGTGGTACCTTGAATTAACAAGTACACCAATGGTGGAGGATCCTTGGTTGGTCCGAAGGTAGTTTAAGGTAGACAATGGGTGGCTAGCGGTAAAGGATCCTCGGTGAACTCTAAGCCAGCCGAAAGTAAACCTGGCATACCAAGAGGGCCACCGATTAACCCCAAGTTAGCCGAAAGTAGGCCTAATCCCGTGGCTCGACCACTAACCGGAGGTGCCCGGCCGACTGACCGACTTAGCGCGCTCGTCGGACTCGTGTCGCAACAATGCGCAGGGATTCTTTGAAAATTAAAATATTCCCAGATTCAAAGGAAAACGAAACGTAAGACGTTGTAAGACGGAACAATAATCGTGAAAGAACTTGTAGGACAACGTTTGCTGTTTCGAACATTTATCGACAAATTTGTTTACCGAATTCGACGTCGCTTTTGATTACTCTGCGATTTGGCATTTCCAGAGTCAGGGAGAATGTTTCGTACTATTTTCCAGTTCTCGTGCCACGTCCATCTCTGAATGCACGAGTTGCCGTTGAGCCTGGTCTCGCTAGACGCATTGGGTTGAGGAATCATGCTAGAAGTCATGCTCGACCTGAAAGTTAACTATCCCCTTCGTCACCTCTCTGCCACGAGTACGTCAACCGGAAATGATTCGAGAAGAGTCTTCAGTTCCGAGAATAGATAGTCTCTCCGTTGTTTTCGGTTGTTTTGTGAACCGAATTCTTCATTGTTAATACGTTTTCACGCAGGTCATAATACTCCAATTAATTTAAACGTAAGAACAGCTTCGAGAAGCTCGAGATTCTAACCCTAGAGAGACCAAAGGAGGATACGCCATCGCGACAATTGTCCACTTTTATGAAACTGTTGCAAAGTACGTCACGACCGTATCGCGATGACTTCGACTGCGTATAGCGCGTGATCTGCCCCAACCGTGTATGCTCGAAAGGCCACCCAGAATCACGTGGAAACAAATTTGTAAAGGGTGTTCTTAAATTCATGCAGGATTTGAGTTTTGTGTCATTTTTTTTTCTTCTTCTTCGATCTTCGGTATAGTTCCTTCCGTGTGGAAAGGTGATCCTTCGATTTAGTAAATTCCTTAGTCGGTACACGTCGGGCAATCACATGCAAAGTCCGAACGATCGTGAAGATCAACCATGGATAATAAACAGTTTCCTATGAATGCAACTTGATGTCTTAACCTCTTAGGCACTATGCACCACTATAGTGGCTTTCGCGGATGTCATCTTTCTGTATGACGCGCCACTATAGTGGCTTTCGTGGATGCCATCTCTCTAATACTCAATTGTATTATTAATTATTAAAGTAAATTGTTAAAGTCAACATACGTGTATCATATCTTTAAGAAAAACTATAATTTTATGATCAAACACTTCATTCCAATGTACTCGTGTAGAGAACAGCGCATTATCCGTCACGCATTGCAGTGCTGTATCATTTACACGTTTCTCGTTGAACTCTGCCGTACAGAGAAACAGCCCCGCGCAAAATTCAGCCGTGCCTAAGAAGTTAAATAATTGTATTATAATGAATATGAAGCTGCTCGTTTGACCGACTGCGACAGGTTTAGCGCTAATGCAGTTAATCTGGATCAGTAAATCGAGGTTTCACCGAATCCTCGTTCGATCGGGCAAGTATGCATCGAATCGCATCATGTTTAGT
>CM052082.1:4737144-4750895 GCA_028453745.1 Agapostemon virescens | reverse complement strand
TTCGTCTATGCATAAATATTCATATGGATAAAATGATTTAGAAAATGAGTTTCTAAGTTCAGTAACCACCCGTCTTATTTTTATCAACGGATCGTGCGAGCTCGTATTATTGTTATGATTAAAGTGCAACATTTTTAGCAATGATTCGTATCTAACTCTGCTCATTAATTTTGAAAAAATGTCGGTTTTTATAACTTTATCAGTAGACCAATATTCTCTTATAGATGTTTTTTTCATTCTGGACGTTAGCATAGAAATAGCAATAGATAAATATATTTCCGAAGATGAAGTATCTGTCCAGGTATTTACGCGTGAATGAACTACATGTATTTTAGTTTGCGCTAGATTTTTATGGAAATTATTTTTTTTTTCGTAGACACCAGTAATTAATTCTTCCGAGAAGAATACCTTAAACGCACTCAAAGGAATGGATATTTTCGATAAGTGTACCCTTATCCCGGAATTTGTTTCATCAAAATTATATAATTTTGGTACAAAATTTTTCTTAGACCATGAAAAGTTTTCTGTCGTATTATTAGATGTCGACTTAACATTTTCCTGTAGATCTTCATCCTCTTCAGAAGATGAGCTAAATATTCGAAGACGTCTTCTCCTTTGCTCATACAATGGAACTGACTCTTCGGTTTCTGAAGCTACAAAAGTAGGTTTGATTATGTTTGTTCTAACATCCAACCTATTGTGTTGATATTTACCGCTTGCGTCACTGCTTATTTTTAATATCTTGGTCTTCTTATAGAGCTCCTCGAAATCCGAAGACGAATTCCACATGCGTTTTCTTTCAAATGTTTTAATTTCAACTCTTTCAATTTCATGTTCATAGCCCATGTCACTACCACTTCTACTAAAGTATTCAAGCTCATTCTTAGACATTTTAGGGGTAATTAAAAATGAAGTTTTAAAACACAAAGAACAAATTTCCAGAATGTAGCAGCACTTAACCTCAAAACTCCTTGGTAGCGATATATTAACTAATGCACAATGAATGCATACACAAATTTAATGAACAATACTGATAAACGATTGTACAAAAGCACATTTAAACGCTTATTGCCTTTTTATATCTATATAGGCAAGCATGAGTCACATATATCTGTTCATAGATTTCTTTTTCCGTTCATAGCCAAAATCGAATGGTTATGCGAAAACGCATATATGAGTTCATAGCTAAAATCGAATGGTTACGCGAGAACGCATATATGGGTTCATAGTGCTCAAAGGGTTATCAAGAAAATAGCCTCGAGAAATGGCTGGTAAAAGTTTTGTAAAAAAAATAACGGCAATGAGTTAGGATACTTTCTGAGAAATGTCATGCGGGTCTATTTCACGCGCACAGAAGCATTGCTCTACAATGTGTGTAAGTTCATTACAAGACAGTCGCTTTAACAACGACCTTCCGGCAACATTTCTGTCCGCAACAGCCTTTACAGACGTCGACCCTTCGCTCTGTACCTTTTCTCTCGGCCGGGTGTCTCCTTTCCGAGAGACTACCAGCGACATGGTTACTTTGATCCCGGCCGAGAGCATGCCACCATTTTTGAAATTGAAGCGACGCGGCGAGTGTGCTCGAAAAACCATGAACCAAGGTTTTCAAGCGTATTCTGTTTTTGCCTGTCGCCTCGTATTAAACGCAGCCTGAATGGGGTTAACTGGTTCGCGCGGCAGACTATTATGGCCGTGTCACGCGTCACTCGTTAGCGAATGATTGATCGCCCGGCCGATATGTAATCGCGCGGAACCAGGTCCGTTATCGTTCCGAACGATACCGAAAGCCTTCGGGGGTGATGGCC
Source organism: Agapostemon virescens (assembly GCA_028453745.1). NCBI lineage: Eukaryota > Metazoa > Arthropoda > Insecta > Hymenoptera > Halictidae > Agapostemon > Agapostemon virescens. Next base: position 4,749,087 of record CM052082.1, on the reverse strand, counting down.
TTCGACGAAAATTACCGAGCATTAGCTTTTGTCAGGCTTGATTGTCCTCGCGGAGAAGGAAGGATGTCCGTTTCAGCGAATTTCGCGAAATTCGCAGTCGTTGCGCGTCGGTTCTTCGCCGACGCGCGAAGCCCCAGCGGCGCAGCGCTCGAAACGCGCGAAACCGTACCTGGTGGATCTGTTTTCTTGGCGGACCTGCTGCTTCGACGTATCTAAGCACATTAAACCAAGGTAATATGCGGTGATACCGAGATGACCCTACGATGCACCGGTGCACTTAGCGTCTTCCGGGACTCTAACGCTTGTTGGGCATCACCACGATTGACCATCGACACCTGAGCCGCTCTTTGTGCTGACTTTTTAAAGTACGGGCAACCATTAATCCTTTCGCGGCGGCTGAAAAGCGTCGACGAAAAGGAGGATGGAAAAGGAAAGAGATCGTTTGTAGAGGACTCGGCGGTAAGGCTACCTGGCAGGTCCTGGGATATCGGATGACGGTCAAGGACGGTGTAGAGGACGAGGTATTTACATCCGTGCAATTGACATGGAAGACTTCCATTTTTGGAGAATGTCCTAATTGGTGGCTGGTCAAACTATGTGCAACAGAATGCTATAAAAAGGAGATATATACCTACGTGGTGAGGTATTTAAAACAGGCTACCCGAATAACTCGCGTGTTTTTGGAAACAGAAGAATCGATATGTTGCGCACAGCATTTTATTCGTTAATTTTGACCTAAAGGGAAAGGATCTTCCTTGAACGTTCCTCCACGGTGGAAGAGGAATCCTTACCTTCGGGTCGCCGATGTTAATTAAAAATTTGAAAGAAAGGACGCTACTTGCTAATTGTCCTACTAGTCGGTGGAAATCATCGACGGCCGCGTCGACGAGTCTTCTTTTGGGCCTGATACAGATTGCTTTGTCCGAGTCGAGGCGTCTTTTCGGGTTATTGCCTGCTACGGGTAGTTCTCGAGACACGCAGATTTTCCGGGTGCGTCACCCTCAGGTGTGAAGCATACCTGAGAACGATCGTTAGTTTGGGGCGGTTATTTTTTCCAGTCCACGCGGACTAATGAACCAATCCGATAATCTTACCGTTTCCCTCACTTACATCGAAAAATATGCAGTCAACGAATCTGCATGTCTCGTTATTTCATTCACGCCCATACCGAACTTACCTGTTTGACAACGCACACTTCATCCGACATTCTAAACACTTCTATCAACGCAAACACACTCGACGCTCACTCCAAATTCGCTGCATAGATCCATTTATACATATCATACATTTATTCGTTGTTAAAGTTTGATGATTGTTAAAGTTTAGTTGAGAGTAGGAAATATATTCAGTTACTCGTTTCACGGTTTATCAATTCAGTGTCTACTATCCCTACCTTTTTAAACGAATCGTAGGGAGACGCGTAATCAAAAACAAAAAAACGAAACGCGGAAAAACATATATATCGTTGGATTTATTGTTCGGTAGTTCTAGTGTTAACATAAATGGATTTTGACCATTTTGAAATTTTTATTGACAAATTAGATTGACCTGAATTTTGTCATTTTTTCAGAACGATGCACGTTAGCTAATTCTAATGCTCGGTAGGTTTAGCGTTGAAATCGGTATCAATTTGATAATTCACCGGCATCGGTTTCGTTCTCGATCCATCTCATGGTTGTTGGTCACGTCCTCCCCCGTCTGGACCAACAAATTTATTCACGTTCCGGCCGTTTTTATGATCGATGCGTGTCGTTGGCCTGCACTTCTCGCCGAGCGATTCAATCATGCCGATATGTGCCGGGATGGGAGGCTGGAGCATTTGAACGCGAGTTTTCCCAAGTTTGAACATTTTGCCAAACGCAAAAGCAACCAAGGCAACCAGGACGCATCGATCATGCCGGTTCCCGTTTATCCGCGAACGACCAGCTCGATATCGATAATTGATGTTAATGCATCGGATTGAACGCGACACAGTCCTGCAGGACACCGTGTACGCTCCTCTTGGTTTCGTTTCAGCGGAAAACTTTTAATGCTCCGAATGTATCGATGATAAATTTCGATTCTGTTTAACCCTTGCCACTGTCGAAATCGATTAGCTTTATGGAAGGCGGTTCTCTTCACGAGGAGTCCAGCCGAATGGACGTGACCAGGCCATTCGATGAAGAATTCAACGTGCCAGAATGTATCAAATATTTTATCGGTTCTACTCGAAATCGAGAATAATTTTTTTCTCTCTTTTGTAATTTATCGCTACTAAATTGCTCTCATTGAAGATATTATTAAATACTTCATCGTTTCTATCCTAGAGCGATCTTCGTTTCACTGGTCCGACGATGTTTCTTGTCCGTCTTCACGGGCACCTGTACCACTTGTCCGATTAGTTTTTCTTACTCTACTTACGTGAATATTCTAGTTACGCTATAGCGCTTATTTTGTATGATAGAAAAAAATGTCAGGAGAACAAATATTCTGTTCAAAGGCGCTAATACAGTGATGGGCCGAATTTTTTTCTCAAGGTAATTTTTTGAGATTTCAAGGTCATCGTGCTGTTTTTTTTTTCTTAATTGGACTGCATATTTTCACTACAACAACCTTATAGCTTATAAAAAACAACGAATCCTACGAAGTGCAATACGTTGACCTTCGCGTGACCTTATATTTGTTATATGACTGTGGAAGTTGCGTCGTAGAAGTGATTTAAATACAGTCTTGTTGAGATTTCAACTGGACTTTCGAGCATTATTTCATTACTTGGTCGCCGCACGTCGTGCAAACGTATACAAGTTCCGAAGGTACTGATAATTCTATCGCGGACAATAACATATTGTTTATCACATTTTCATCCAAAGGGCTATGTTTCCGACATAGATCGACGGTTCCGGGACTTTTGAGGATTTCGTGTAAGTAATAATGGTGCTATTGTAATGAGAATGGATGCACCGAATTCTGTTCCGACGCGGGTTCTGAAATAGAAAGACAACAGCAACCTGGATCTTTCCGCATTGTGGATCCTTTTATTAGATTCCACGCGCTGATTCTGCAATCCGCGAAACAGCACGATAACTCTGCGTCTCGCGACTGCGGTATAGCAGTGGATATACACGGGCCGAGAATGCACGAGTCGAGGAAACACTGGAAAAAGTGCATTCGACGTTGAGAACACGCTCGCCGAGATTGCGAGCTATTGTTTCCCCTTTTTCCTTCGGTATTTATTAGCCCCAGCCATTTCTTATTTAGTTTTTTCGCGTGGCTGCCAGGACCGCCAATTGTTTTTCAGCATTCTGCAATGTTCACCGCGTTCTTGGACCTAGCGATGCATTCTCGCTCTTCGACGGCAAAACCACTCGTTCCCTTTAGATGCTCTACCCTTTGACGAAGCAGTAAAATTTTATTTATCCGAACTCAATAATAAAATATAAAATTTTATACGGTGTACGTTCGTTAAATTCCACGCCCAGTGTGATATAAAACTGAATTCTATTGGTTAAAACATATTTATCGATCAATTTTCTACATATAACGTGTCTCAGGGTTTAAGGATCAAACTTTGTCCGTATATTCCGTGGCACTAAATAAGAACAAAGAATCTTGTGTACACACAGATCATACAGAATCGAAGTAATATATCTTACGTCAATCGACTTTTACTTGTGGAAACTTTGAACGATAAAGTGTATCAAACACGAATGAATTCACGTAATGAAATAATACAAAATATTGATAATGCATTCAATGAAATGAAACAGGATATAAACGAAATTCGCATTATTTATAATTTTTTTAAATGATTGAAAGTAAAAGACATGCTGATTTAACTTCGGTATCTTGCAATTTACATAGACAATTTTTATTTCGCCCAAAGACCCGTAGTCTGCTTCCGAGGATATTGATTACGGTTGCAGTTCTTGAGAAACCATGTCACATCCGGTAACGAAAACCGATATACGTCAGAAATGATATTTTCATTATAATTATAACATTATTTCGGTTATTCGTAATCGTTTCGAGAATCAAAATCGATATTCTAAGCGTTCTAAGCATTTTCAATTTCCGATCACAGGGGTTTTACAGGCGTTAGACTGTTTTTTTGGGAACAACGGCCAATTTCCAAAAAACGTGAAAATTACCGGCCACGAAAGTGTTACTATGCGCATTATCGAAAATCCTGGGATTTGTCGCATTCCACTGTGATGGTATCCGTGATAAAGTAGGCTTTCGGGCCGGTACGATACAGAAAATGGTCTACGTTTCCAACGGGACGACCCAGATTTCGATATTTAACGCGTCGATTCCTGTCAAATATTTTCCTCCTCTCAGACGGGAGCCGTTTACGACTTTAATCACCAGATTTCTACATCGCCGTGGCTTTTCCGCCATGCCGAAAGCCGCTTTGCTCATCGGACCAGCAAACACGCCGACCGGCATACGTATAACGCGTCGAAACGAAAAAAGGGAGAAGAAAAAAATGAAAGGAAAGTAGGATCATCTTGATGCGATGTTAAGGGAGCCATGTTCCGTAAATGCGCATTACCGTCCATTTTGAAACGAAAATAATCAGAAATTTTCGAGTTGTACTACTTAAATGTAACTGTTTGATTATGCCTTCTATTCCGTGCTTCGGAATACTTTCAATCTATCGAAAATGTTTTTTTCTATTCCTCGTGACCGAAAACGAAAAACAACGCAGGATTCTAACGATGTTCAAGCGCGAAGGAACGGAATACACTCCGCGACAGAAAGATGGCACACTACGAAAATTCAATGTTTTCATCACTTAGACATAATAAATCTAGTCTTTCTTGGTATTGATACATTTTTATTACGTACATAAAATATATAACATTATGTTTAATACTTTGTGTAGCCTTCCTTATTTTCCAGAACACACAACATAAGTTTCGGAAGTGACTGATATAGTTTTTTAATATATTTTGGCCGTATTTTTGTCCATGTTTCTTCTATGCATGTTTTTAATTCTGTAAGGCTTTGGAATTGTCTTCCGCCTTCGTAAACATGCCTTGCTACTTGTGCCCAACAATTTTCAATGATGTTGAGATCTGGCAATCTCGCTGGCCACGTTAAAACACTAATTTTATTTTGTTCAATGTATTGCTTAACGCATTTTGCAGTATGCACACTTGCATTATCCTGTTGGAATATAAAATTTTCCCCGGAAATTGTCTGTCCGAATTTAGATAATTGCTGGTCTATCAAATCTATATAAATTTTGCTATTCATAGTTTTCTTTATAAACTTTATCTCAGCAACTCCTCGATACCCAATTCCAGCCCAAAGCATTACTCCTCCGCCACCCATATGTCTGCGGCTTAATATTCTTTGTTCTTTCCGCAGGTTGTGAAAATAATGTGCGAAACCATCCGGCCCATCTAGATTAAACCTTTTTTCGTCTCTAAAAATAACACGACGCCACTTTTTTCTCCAATGTATATGTTCTTGTGCAAATTTCAGACGCTCTGATTTATGTATGCTGAGCGGCTAAAGGTGGTTTTTTTCTCAACTTCATTCGAACTAAGTGCGGACATTCTTTTATTATCCTTTGCACATTTCGTATATTTGTATGTACGCCAGTTGTTTTAGCAATTTCTCGTGCTGTTCTCGAAGAATTCGAAGTTTCTTTTAAAATTGCACTTTTTCCACGATTGCTTATTGCTTTCGGTCGACCGGAATTCTTTTTTGTACCGTATGTTTTGGGATTTTTTAATAAATTATACACTACTTTTCTGCTCTTATGTATGATACGTGCAATTTTCGAAACTGAGTAATTCTCTTTATACAATGTCAAAATCGTTTTTATTTCATCATCCGATAAAAATTTTCCACTACACATAGTGTAATTTCAATAGAAGATAATAAGAAACATACAAAATATTGAATGCACCGTTACACAGTACACGGTACAAACAGTCTGACGGTTTAGTGTCAACTGTAGAGAAAGAATTTTAAGACTGTGCCATCATTTTGTCGCGTCGGTGATCCCCGATTTTACATTTAGACTAGAATCTGTAACCTGCGCTTAAATCCGCCGGTGTAAGTAGCCTTGAAGCTCCACCGAAGTACACATACGGAAAGAAACATATCAAATTTCATCACAATTCTCAGAAATAGCAATATTTTACGGGTGTGCCATCTTTTTGTCGCGGAGTGTACGTAAGATTTTAGTCAACAAGGTTTACGTTACCTTAAAGTATTATTTATTATTATTTAGTATAATACGTTACACGCGAGTACATTATTTAGATAGAATTTGTTGCATTACGAGTATATATCCAGGACACTCAACAAACGACGAATCTTCCTCCGCCAAACTTCTTAATTGTATTATCTGAAATTAGAGAAGGGCTCCATTATCACCCTCTTCTATTATTGCCATTCGTCCTTGATACAATAGGTAACAGGATTACATCACTATCGTTACGCGACGACCGACGATATTCCGGATAGTATCTTGCATAACGGGGCGAGGATATCGGCATCGGCGACGGTACGACGAAGCGGCGTGTTACCCGCAGAAAACAGCGGACAATTTTCCTGTGATGCGGGATCGTCACGTATTCGTTGGATCTTGGGTGCACGGCGAATGCATCCATGACGAGGAGATGCAGCGACGGAAACCGTGTACATCGATCTCGAGGCTCGAAGCGACGCTTTAACAAGGAGCATTGTCGGCTCCGACCGAAGCCTCCAGCGCCGCAGCGCCGTCTCTATTCGCCAATACTCGGCTCACCGACGGGACGTTTTCATCCAGGCTGCTTCGTTCTCGATTAATTTCCATTTATATTCGTACCATGTCGGCTGACGTGTTTACAAGAGCCGGTAATTGCGCGGTCGTATATAGATCGGCGCCGATCAGATTGTTCCTTCTAGCCGCAACAAAAAGATAGGACACCACCACGGTTCTTTGTCTCTCTACTTAATATCCGAAGAAAGTGTAGTTATTATTTAGAAGAAGAACCTCGTCACCGATTTTCACGACTTCCAAATATTTTCGTAATGTTTAACCCTTTCGCGACGGCACACCTGTACCATTGACCATTGACTGACCATAGTTCGCCACCAATGTATTTATAGCTTCATTTTGAGTTCGCTATTGAAATAAAATAATAATATAATTATAATTTTAATAGTATTTATTGCATATTATTTTTTAATAATCTTTTATAGTATGAAAAATTTTAAAACAGGGACAAATAACAGCCGCTGCAAATCAATAAGTGAATGCCGTATATACACGGCATCCGTTGCGAAAGGGTTAACCCTTTTAGTGCCGGGCGAAAAAGAGGTGCCTATGCGAAGATAACCGGCCGAATTTCACGATTTTACTAGGGTTTGGTAAAAGGCTCATAAAAATCAAACGAAAAGCAATATTTACATAATTCAAAAAGCTGTGTATTAAGGACGAAGTAGAGAATAAAACAGTGACGCTAATTTTTCAATATTCATTGAAAATTACATAAATAACAAAGGTATAAGTGATCATAAAGAAAAGAAAAATTGAGTTCTCTGTTTCAAAACGTAATTGCACATACGAAAAGTCATCTTCTTATCATAGCTTTATATGGACCCAAAGTATATACTTTGTATTTCCAATATACTGTATACATCTGGTCAAGTATTCGGACTAATTCGGCTTCATCCATGACGGTGTATTTTTTATAAAAGGTCGGTGGCAAAATTTTAGAAATCGTGTGTTGCTAATTATAGGTTTGTCAAAAACAAAAATGTTTCACAAATATGGAAAACAACGGCAACAACAAAATTGACGCTTTTCGAACTGTTACTGCGACGAAATGTACAGCTCACGACAACGATTAAGGAAAAACTAACTGGTCCTACGTCTCGCTGCCTCAATGCGATCTTATTTCATGACAGCTCTCAAAGAGTTGTTTATAAATAAGAATTCAATGAGCTGTCGACATGTTCCGATAAGAGTCCAACGACGTCACCCGTGTTGAATTTCTACCGTATCGCTCTCGCGTATAAATAAGCAGGCTCAGCATCAACTGGCGTAGAATATAAGGGAAAGTTAAACCGAAAAACTATTTATTTTAATTCTCTCGTAATGAAATTAGACCATTTATAATATATTATAAATTTATTTTGAGATAGAGTTCTCCCGCAATGCAAATAGTAAAGCGCTACAAGGTGCGGGCCGATATATCGTCTCTGGCACTAAAAGGGTTAAAAGAAACTTTAATTAACAGTGACTAAATTTTCTTTGCTCTCCGCAGAACGACAAAAAAAGACGAATTTGTAGTTGCTGCGTGCCTAGCTATTCTCCAAATGACCGTATACGATCGACAATTGCATAAAATGTTATTCCCGTTCAAAGAAAATTAAGGAAATACACGTTTAGAAGATTCAATTCGAAATCTTGATCACGAGTCTGACTTGTTGTAGGGCAAGGGATTAAACTAAAATTAAAACCGAATATACCGGGCATGTAAATATGAATCCGGAATTTTCTTATAGAAAACATACGTTTATTCTATAAGAACTATGGCGACTGCTGAAAGGTGTGGTGGAGAGAGAAATAAAAGGGAGCAATTCGTCGTGGGTCCGCTAGAGGACTCAACAGTAAGGCCGACTAGCGGACCCTGCTTTAGACGCTGGGTAATGGAAAACGGTTAACTACGGTATATACAGGGTGTCCCGTAACTGGTGGTACAACCAAGCAGGGGATAATTCTACATGAAAAACTGAGTCGAAAATATAGTATACAATTTTTTGATACAAGACTTTGTTTTCGAGAAAAATGAATTTTTAAATTTGTCTAGTGCGCGTGCAATCGGCTTACTTGCGGCATACTTTCACTGCCTCACGTCTGGATATCTCGGAAATTGCCTTCGTACTTCTAGATATGTTTACAAACATTGTCAGTATAATGATACCACTTCTATCGCTCCTATTCTTCTCCCATCGTGTTGCCGAAATTATTGGAAAATGTGCCTCTTGGGATTCGAAGAATACTAATTTTTCAACAAGATGGAGCACCACCGCATTACAGTTGTGAAGTAAGACATTTTTTACGTAAAAATTATCAGTGCTGGATCGGTCGCCATGGCAGAGTACCTTGGGCGCCACGATCTCCGTATTTGTCACCGTTAGATTTTTATTTGTGGGGTCAGGTGAAATCGATTGTGTATCGTGATGACATAACGAGCATCGAACAATTACAAAACAAATTGTGATAGCGTTTGAACACTTAAAGCAACATAATAAAATTCACATTAGAAGAGGTTCGAAGGAAATTAATACGAAGAGCACAATTATATCTACAACAACGTGGACAGCACTTCCAGCAATTTATGAATTAAACGAATTCCTCAAAGATAATTCTAACATTGTAATCTCGATCTTCGATTTATTCGATGTATACAAACCTCGAAAACCTTTGCGAAAAAAGATTGAGGTAACTCAGAATAAAGTCCGTTGAGTCGCAAATAAGCCGAGTGTACGTGCACTAGACAAATTTTCAAATTCCTTTTGCTCGAAAACAAAGCTTTGTAACAAAAAATTTTATACTATATTTTCGACTTAGTTTTTTATGTAGAATCAACTCCTGCTCGGTTGTACCACCAGTTACGGAACTGTATACATCCTGTATATGAACTGGAGGCGGATCAGGAACTAGCGAGAAAGTCTCGTTCTACTGTCCCTCTACCGGCGAGAGTAGGAGGTACAGCCGCTACAAAACGATACAAAATGTTTTGTTCAAAATATTGTTCATCACTAGCTATACATTTTTCCCATCTCTCTGACAATTTGTGAATGCTGTTCCTTCTTTTGAGGCAAACCAATCTTCGAGCCATTTTCGTACATTTTCATTGGATGCGAAACGCTGCTCGGCGAGCGCGTGTCCCATCGATGCAAATAAGTAATAATCAGATGGAGCCAAGTCTGGTAGGTAAGACGCATGCGAAAATATTTCCCAACTAAACGTCTCGATCGTTTCCTTGACCGGTTTTGCTGTGCGCGATGGTGCATTATCATGATGAAAAATCACTTATTACATCGCTTATCAGATCACAACCCACCGCAGAAAAATGTCCATACTCCTTTTAGTCGTCTCTGTGCCTCGGCGCTCTCTTTTTTTGTGCGCGTGCGAAAGCAATTCGCAATACGAATCGCGAATAGATGATGCAGTCGAAAACGGGAACATGCAGCTTGGCCTGCGCTCGGATGCATATTTAAAATTCTTTGATGCGGGCTTAATGTTCCGTGACATAATCTCGTTCTGCTTGCCCGGGAAAATAAATAGACCTCGGTTTTCTGTGTCGAGGTTCCTTTGTCTTTTGCCTTTCTAATCCAACATAACGTTTTATTCATTCGTCTTTCTCTATCTAGATGTTCAAACGGTAGACCCACTTTCTTGATTCATCTCTCATTTATTCGATTTTAATTGTCATCTTCAAGGTTGTATCGTCGATGCTGAAACAATCTTTAAAATGATATCTAATGGGTGCCCTAAAATTTTCGCAGAAAGTAATTTTGACAGAAAACACAGATTCTTAATTAAAAATTGTGAATTTTTTATTTACTCATAAAATTCAATTCTTGCGTGATTTTTGGGATACCCTTTATTTCCAAGAGTGATTTTTCTTCGATCTGATTTTACTCGATTGCGAACGACGCATTACTAGCTTAGCTAATACTCGAACTGCGGCACTATTTGCTCTTTCAGGCACGATCATAGTTCTATTCGTCCAATCACAAACAGGCCATACCCCGCTAGCACGATCTTACTGTCTACTTACTGGACGAGGTATAGTCCTCGCTTCCCACGTGATCGATCTCTGCGGGATATTATCCGCGTCGATCGACAATTTTCACGCGACGTCGGGCGAAGCAGATACTCGTCGACAAAACGCAACCGCACGAATGTACCCCCAGTTCGTTCGACGACCACTTTTTCGTGCTTCTTGTCGCAATCACGACCTCTTTTCCCGTAAATGCCTTGCACTCTATGGGTGGTGACCTGGTAGAGATTTTCCCTCCGAGGAAAATAGATTGTATAAGCATGAAATTTATGACGGGGGTGGCTTTGACGTGCTCGGGAACGGGAGATGTCGTTCCGGGAATGTCTATTCAAAAACTGGACTCGTTTGAAACGATGAAACGAAACTCTGCGGGAGATGAGACAGCGATTTCTCACGTATCAAATTTATCGAGGGTTCTTGAATTTGCATTCTCACTTATACCTCCCTATATTCTTAGTAGATGCCGGCAGAACAAACACTGCCAACGTTTTTGGCCAAATTTAACGGCGGAGTCGATGAAACCAGCGAAACGTAAAAGCAAACCTCCTAATGTTTATTTAAAGATCTACGTTTTAAGGATCAAGAGAAAGCGAGGTAATTCCGGCTACGTAAGAAACAAATGCTATAAGATCCAGTAAATTATAGATTTGATAGTTTTTTTGTACTAATTGATAGCTCGAAGTGTCTAATTTGCCTTGGTATAGATTAAAAAGCATAAATTTACATTGCAACGTAATTGGAGACTTAATTTAAAAGGGGTTGGCTAGAGTTACTTCATTAGCGAAATAATGGCTATGACCTTTCTTCATAAAAGAACTAAGAAAACTGTTAAACGAATAAGAAAATTTACTATTTTTTCTTTTAACATTAGCTACTACATACTAGACTATTGTTCAAATAGAACCACTAAATACTGGGATTATTAAGGATTACGAAAAGTGATGCATTTGGTGGAATTTATTGCGAACTTTTTGCCTCATAGGCCAACGGTTAACAACTGACTCGCGTCTCCGACGCTTCGGCCGCTCCCACGCACACACACACGTCTCATCGGAGACATCTGCAGCGCGAAAAACAAAAGACGCGCTCGTCGATCGATTTTATAAGAGACAATTTAACAAATATTTCTATTGTAGAGTGGCTCAAAGTAAAACTCGGACACTGA
>CM052082.1:4713990-4736744 GCA_028453745.1 Agapostemon virescens | reverse complement strand
AAACAAAACTTTACAAAAACTAACGACTTACGTCGACTGAAACCTACATAAAATGAAAGTATGAAAAAATGAAGGGTGATTCCCCGCGTTTCATTTGTTTTTCCCCACAGGATTACCAACTGTCCGAGTTTCAGTTTGAGATTAGTTTTCATGACTTTTAACATTTTCATTTCGTTTTAAATTATCGTGAATAATTTCTGTCTTTTCTTAATAAATTTTATATGACCCTAAGGGTAAATTATTGAAAATAATTTTGTTTTTCATTTAATTTGTTTTCATATACTAATAATAACCTCAGAAAGTGAAAATATATCGGTGTCCGAGTTTTACTTTGAGCCACTGTATATGTATGCGTTAACGCGACAACTTACAGTACATTTCTTCGTAAACTACGTCTAACTATTTGCTTTACCGAAACACGGATGACTGCTGTTACAAGGGACAGACTGCGTCTATTGACAAATAAAGTAACAAACTCCGCAAGATACGTTCCACAATTTCAATAGAAACGAGAATATCGGACAAGCTGCTTCGCACGGTGAACCTATCGTTGCTTCGTCGTTGCACATTTGAATTAAATTTAGAGGGGTGTCTCGAGATTAATCGAAACAATCAAAGAACTAATTTCTTGCGAGGTGAAACAAGCTTTCGGGTAAAATGCTGTAGAAGTCGATACTCGGCCGTTGAAACAGTTGAAACCGTCGACCGTTCTAAAATCGAACATCGAACGGGATCGCGAAAAGTTTGGCCCGTTTGAAAATGTTAAGCAGTTCGATCGCATCGAAAATTTGGCCGGTCGAACCGGAAGGAGCGAGTCGGGTAGAAGTTGACCGCCAACAATTTCGTTCAATGTTCGATTTATCCGGTTTGACTGCCGCTGGGTCACGTTTTAATCCTTTTTCGCAAGATGCCGGTATCGGAAGCCGAACACCTGAAGACGCCGTAACGGTGGAACAGGAATTCCAAAGGCTCTCTAATTTCGGGAAGTTTCGACGATCCGGAATTTCGAGCGGCGGCAAAGTTTTTAATAAGTTTCGAGACACGGTAGATCGAAAATTTCACCCGAGTGGACTAATTATCCGGAAGATGCAGCGTTAGTTCGTTCCGCCCTATACGACTCGCGTAAATTGCTCGCAACAATTTCTCGAATAATATTTATTATGCCCGTATTGACCGGCGTTCTCTCCCCTCTCCCCGCCCCTCTCGCTCTCTCCTGTTCCTCGCACAAACCGGAAAAAGGAGCACCGTGTAATTGCGATTCATCCAACGGCTGTTTCAACGATACTTCGCGTAATTGCGCGAAATTATGTATCTGCTGGGCATATCGTTAAATTCGTAATTTAAATTGAACAACAAAGTCGTATCGCGTAATATTCGTTTGTTTTCTCGGAGCAATTGGAATCGCCGGGTTCTAGTTCTGTGGAAACAACGTGTGAATTTCCGAGCCCTCGAAATCTCATTTTAAAGAAAGCTCGCCAGATTAGAGGCATTAACTCATCGCACCGGAAGTAATTGAATCTCCGGGACCTCTCAAGCTTTTTCATACTCTTCGAAGAATTACTTGGCGCTCGAAAGTAGCCCTGCTGATCCTTTTTTTTTCGACATGGACGCGCTGTTGCTGTCGTTGGACGACAAAGAGAACGGAGAGCCGAATACCGTGGGAGCAAAAGAAAACGCGAGCCGATCCTTGGTATTCGTTTGCTGAAGCGTCGTCGACGCGACGTTACCCGGATAACGCGTACAAAGGCACCGGACGCTCGGGCGAGGTCAAAGAACCTGCAGCCTCGGTTTCCTTTTACTCTAGCCCTCTCCCCTGAATTACCTGACCATCGCCTGTCTACGACAGCGCAATTTTTGTGTCCCCGTGGTAACGCGCTATTATTTATTTGTCCCGAACATTGTGCCTCCATCGCGAAATAGAAAACGGCGGATTTATTAAAGTGCAAGCAGCCAGAAGGAATATGCAGCTTCGCAGCAGCGACACGCGTGTTTGAACGGAAATTCAAGGAGGAAGTATTTCGATAAAATGCTACCTGTGCAATCGTGCAGGTATTATCGCAATGCGAATGATATTCTACAGGGTGTTGGAACGCGAACAGTGACTTTAAACGCATGTAGGAACGTTTACGACGCGGGCAACCGAATCCAATTATTATCGAGGGATTTTTACAAGCGACGATTTCGACCGTCTTTTAACCGTTTGCACTCCGTTTTCCCCTGTGTGGGAAGATAAAAGTTTATTTGTGATTACTGAGAATGAACTTGTTCCATCGCAACTTTTTCTGAATTTTTCAAGAATTCACGTTTTCTTGATGCGTTCTATTGAAATGGCATAAGACAGATCAAAATATGGTATAATTACTAAAATATATAAAAAACAGTATTGGCCGCTTTTAGGAGACTCTAAGAAGCGATGGCTAGCGAGCGAGACCAAAAGGAACGACGCGAAAGAACGATAACAACGCTGCGACAGACATTCGGGCGGAAATATCGTTACAGGATAGCCAAGCGGTGGATTAGGACCCGCAGACCAAAAACATATGGAAATTAGGAAGAGTAGGTGGATTCCGTGAGTCTGCGTGGTAGTCGATCGGTTAGGATCAGAAGGGATGTGGGTTCGAATCCCACTATGACGGTTCCCGGTTTTTCCTAGGATTCTACAATAGTAATAATAAAGGTGTCTGACACTTCAGGCCAGGACTGCATCTCTCGCATTGTGTCGAGCCCGAGCGTCGGTTGAGTCAACTTTCCGAAATGGATGAACATTCAATAAGACAAAGTGTATAGAAATAGTTTCTGTAGTGGTTCCCCGGCGCACGAGAATGGATAAGAATTAAACGGGAATAGCATAGATGGACAAGCGGAGCTAAAACGGTGTGGCCAATGCAAATGTCACCGGGTTGGAGGATAAAGCTTTCATTCCGCGCGCAGCGTTTGACATGAATGTTTGCAAAGCGCAAATCTCGCGTCCAGTGTTCACTGCGAATATTTAATCGCCTTTGAGCAGAATACTTTTTTCCGTGCAAATTGACGCGGAAACGGGGATTTCAATGTATTCCATTAACGTTGCCCCGGCGAATCGCTCGGAATTATGCGGTTCCGGAGTTGCGCGCGCAACCTGGCTCGTTTCGAAATGGGTTGGCGTTAAAAGAAACTTTGGAAAAGGAGGGAAAAGGGAAGAAAAGAAAGATAAAGAGAGAAATCGAGGGAGGAAGTGAAATAAGAAAGATACAGAGAGGAACGTAAACAGGCCCGCAGGGCGTCAAGCGTTTAACCTTAACCGTACGTTTTATCAAATGCTCCGCTTTAAGTGTACTCCGTATGTCTCTGAATATTTCCTTGGCCGTCGGTGAATGCACCGAGAGAGTTATGCAACGCTGCAGATCCCGCAGACGACTCGCCTCGACGCGACACGACGTAATAACGTTTCCTGCGTCTGAAACGGGCCAACTTTGCATAAATGATCCAGGACGAATAAAATCAAAAGAAAACACGCTTGTAACGACGACCGTAAGCGCGCTTCAACG
Organism: Agapostemon virescens; assembly: GCA_028453745.1. NCBI lineage: Eukaryota > Metazoa > Arthropoda > Insecta > Hymenoptera > Halictidae > Agapostemon > Agapostemon virescens. The sequence continues at coordinate 4,733,217 of CM052082.1, read as the reverse complement.
CGACGAAACGTCGTCGCTAGGTGCGCCAGTCGTTCTCGCGGTTCTGTACCCACAAAACTGCGCTCCATTTTCCGCCATTGTTCGCCATCGAGCAGGAATTTTTCTACGGGATGACGATTTTCTACAGCATTGATTTTCTGTTACCATCGAATGCTTGTCGAAGCTTACGGCGAGCACGCTCTTGGTAAATCACAATACTTCGAGTGGTTGAACAAAATTAAAAAGTGACGATTTTAAAGTGGAAAACGAAAAATGTAGAAGACTACCGAAAAAGTTTGAAGACAGCGAATTTCAAGCATCGTTGGATGAGGGATGAAATTGTTTTTTTTTTTGGCGTGACATCCACAAAGAGATGGAAAAAAATGTATAGTTACAGATGGAGAATACCCCGAATAAAATGTTTTGTGTAAGTTTCATACAATAATCGTGTATTTTCTATGAAAAAAATTCGGTTTCATATTTACATACCTGGTAAAATTAGGGACGGTTACTTTAAATTTTACAATTACCTAGTTTAGTTAGCTAGGGTTAATGTAGACCATTTAAACTACGCTGGAACAAACGGTAGCGTGTTTCTCTTTAGAGGAAGAAGACAGCACGCACGGAGGGACGGACCTGCAGCTCGATTAACTTGCCCTGGCAGTTCTAAGTCGTCCGACGAACAGTCAGGTTAATTAAAGCTGGTTCTTCGTTAGACGGTGTTGTTTCGCAACGCTCTCCGTTGGCGGGGCTGTCGAAGATCGTACGATAAAACGGAGGTACAGAGATACAGGCGGCCTGCATTCGACGCACAAACGCCGTAAATCGTTGACGAATCTCCAGATTACGGACAATGAGCGTGTTTCGTGGAAAGTTCGCGTTTCGGTTCTCGAGTTTGTTTCAGCGGCTATTAACGAATCACGGGTGCAACGATAGACGACGGAACTTACATTGTGATCCGGAAAACTTGTAGGAGCCGAAGATACCTTTCGAGAGACTCCGGGCTCCTTTCCTAATCTTTCGGAATCTTCCAGGACCGGTACAGTCGGGGTGGGACTTTTAGATTCTGGGGTCTATTAACGCGCACAACCTCCCGAGGCTTCCGCAACCTTTAAGACCCTGTAAGTCTCTCGAATCGGCCAGGACCGTCTGACTTCTTAAAACTATTAGAAGCCTCTAAAAGTTCGCAATCCCTGAAACGGACGCGTCGCGAACCTCCCGAGCATCGCAACCCTCGAAATCCCAGATAGGATTTTAATTTTCACTCAACTTAAAACATTATTACAAAATACAGCTTTCCGAAGAGAGTATTTACAATATTTTCAAAAATTCTCGTCTTCAAAGGGATAAATAAATCGTCTTCAAATATAATTTTCATGTTCAATCTACTCAAGATCGAACGAAAAGGTTGTACAATTTTATATTTTCTTCATAAATGCCGAATTCACCGATTCTTAACTCGTCTATCGGTTTCTGTATAATTTTAACAAATTCATCGATAATTGTTAATTCAAGAGTCTCAAAGTACGGGATCAGCGAAACGTATTCGATCAATTTTACGGGAATACTACCTACGCATTGAATTATTCTCAACTCCGATCTGCATTTTAATACGCGACTACGTATTAAATCGCAAAAGCTCCGAAAATACGTAAATGAAGAATTTTAGTAACATTATTGGGAAAATTTGGTCCTTTGATCGTTCAATTCGTTCGTTTGTACCACATTTTCGACGAGTTTTAGCCAGTTCGTTGCATACAATTTTCGGGAAACTTCACGGAAAACCTGCATAATCTCCCAGGAAAAGACAGAAATAACTTGCAGTCGAAGCGCGTGTTGGTGCATAAATTATAACAGAGTGCATTTTCGTTTCAGCTGAGAATGACTTTGCGTAATTTATTAGCAAATATAAATTTTAACGAATGGATTTACAGATATTGATATCGAGCTAGAAACACTTCATTTTTTATGAGCTTCTGAAATCGAATTAAATATTTGTTATAAGATGGCGAACGTTTATACAGATATTTTCCTATATGAATTCAAAGAAACGAAACAACGTAAAAGTTGTTATATCAGCTTCTTCGTTGAACTTTTCCGTTAATTTTTATCTCTGCTACAACTGAACAATTATACAGGGCGTTTCGTCTAAAACAGGACACCTAAATATCTCCACTACCTCTGAGAATACGAAAAATGTTGCTAACGTAATCTAAATGGTTTCAAAACACGAATCGGATGGAAGAATCGTTTTTTGTAAATTGTAATTTTTTAATCGTATCTCCAAGGTCACTCGTGTTTTTTACATATATACAAACAGTTTTTGTTGTTGTATGTTATAGCAAACATTATTGTGCATACATCCATGTTGAATAGCACGACCTTGAAATGACCGTGAACTCTAAAATTTGCTAATTACTGCAGAACTTTCTTTCAGCGACATTTCAGATTTCAACGGTAACAGGAATTCTACCATGAACTTGAACTTGTAAATAATTACATTTATTACTGCAATGAATGTTCGAAACGATGTCCTTCCGTTGTGATACATTTCTTTAGGCGAAAAACAACAGATTGTACAGCTCTTTCGATGATTTCAGGTTTCATATCAGCACATGCTGCAATTATTCGTTCCTTCATATTTTCTCGCGTCGTGGGCTGCTCTTTATAAACCGTACCCTTTAATGTCTCCCATAAGAAATAATCAAATGGGGTGAGAACGGCTGAACGAGCCGGCCATGACACAGGTCCATCGCGTCCCATCCACCGATTTGGGAATTTTTCGTTGAGGACACGTTTTGCAATATGGGAAAAGTGTGCTGGACACCCATCGTGTTGATACCATAATACTCGTCGGTCCCTAAATGGTACATCTTCTAATAAACTTGGTAGAATATGTTCTAAAAATTCAGCATACTTCTGCCCAGTTTGCGTACCGTTGATAAAATACGGCCCAATTATCCTATTATTTAGAATACCACACCAGACATTTATGGTCCATGGTCTCTGCTTATCGAGTTGTCTAAATCATCGTGGATTTTCAACCGACCAATAATGCATGTTCTTGAGGTTCACCTGACCATGATTTGTAAAGGATGCTTCATCCGTAAATGATACTGTTTGGAAAGACATTTCATCACTTTCATATTTTCGTATACCCCATTGCGAAAAGTGTACGCGGTTTTCAATGTCTCTTCCATGGAGCTCTTGGTGAAGAGATAAATGGAAAGGATGAAATTTTTGTAAATAAAGAATCCGGAATATGCTTGTAACACTAATACCAGTTTCACGTCCAAGTTGCCTTATACTAACATGCGAATTTTGATTTACTTTCGCGATGATATTGTTCACATTTGCTTCATGAGTAACAGTCTTACGTCTCATACGAATGTTTCTGTTGACACGACCAGTCTCACAAAATGTTTTAACAATACTCGAGTATGCAGAACGTGATGGACAAGAACGTTCTGGAAATCTGTCTTTGTAAATTCGTATTGCTTCTCTTAGACATTCTCGAGCTTCACCGTAAATTAAAACCATTTGAATTTTCTCCTGTTCTGAATAACGCATTATGGATTGCTTGTCTATACACTGAGAAATCTAACAGTGAGCAAACTCTTAAATACATATCTCTCTCACTCTCTATGTACTCAGACGAATAATACAATGTGTTTATTTACAAGTTCAAATTCATAGTCGAATTCCTGTTACCGTTGAAATCTGAAATGTCGCTGAAAGTAAGTTCTGCATTAATTAGCAAATTTTAGAGTTCACGGTCATTTCAAAGTCGTGCTATATCATTTCAATAATGTTTGCTATAACATACAACAACAAAACCTGTGTATATATATATATGTAAAAAAACACGAGTGACCTTGGAGAAACAATTAAAAAATTACAATTTACAAAAAACGATTCTTCCATATGATTCGTCTTTTGAAACCATTTAGATTACGTTAGCAACATTTTTTGTATTTTCAGAGGTAGTGAAGATATTTAGGTGTCCTGTTTTAGACGAAACACCCTGTATATGGAAACAGTTATTGTCGTTGGAACAGTTGTGCCAATTTTATAAATGAATAATAATTGAATGCTTCGTTAAATAGAATTATGGCTCCAATCGCAACCAGAATTTAAAAAGCGAACACAAAATTGAAAGAATACAGACACATAGAAGATTGAATATCGATCTTGCTACTCGCTTTTCAAACTTTCACGAACTGTAAAATTGGAGCGAAAAATTGTTCTGTTTGAACTAAATGGAAGTGCCAGCTGTAGCGACAGGTGTGTTGAAGGCGCACGTCAAGTTTGGAATCAATCGGTCGAATAGATCTCGAGACATCGGTGCAGCAATTTTCAAAATATAGTTTTGATCGATGCACATTTCAAGTCTCATGGTTCCGATTTAATACTTTAATCCTTGGCCTAGATGGTCGCTTGAATCTTCTCTTTGAATAGTAGCAGTTTGACGCTTTGACCGTTTGAACGAATATGGGTAATACTTGTGGATTTGCAATTTGTTGAATACATTACGAAATTTTAGGTCGTTTAACATATTCTTCAGTTTCGTCTCCGACGAGCTACCATCTTTTCAAACACTCGGTTAATTGAAAAATAGAAAAGGAATATAGACGCAACGAGGATGTAAATAATCAAAAAGCAACGTTTGTTAGCAAAGTTTGCTTAGAAATTCAAATTTTTGTAGAAATGGTTCTAGGAAATATTAACAAAAATGTATCCGAGCGGATGGAGCATATTTTTACGAAAGTAAATTCTGCCGGTGAATGGAATGATGTTTTTGTTTCAAGAGTAAATCCAACGTTTCGTATGCAACAACCTAATAGATCCTGTTCGGTTCAGCCTGGGAAAATATCCGCGCTACCGAGACCCGATATTCTATGAGAGGATCTCTACTTTTATTTACACTACCTCACCAGTCGAAGAATGTGTATGGGTTATTAATTGAGAACATTGAATTGGAAGTACAAAAACACTATCAATCGTGAGTTCACCTCGCTTAATTAAATTCCTCCGGGATTCGGTAGTGGGGCTCGTCCGTGTTTGGTCGATCCCGGAGAAAAATGAAAATGTAATAAAACGCGGCAACGCATGTATATAAATAAAATTCCACTAATTCCCATATTTGCAGCACACGCGCTCCACAGTATGCGTTCTTATACATATGCAACGTCGATTCCGACAGCGTGTTTCTTTTTCCAAAATCGACCTGCTTCCGCTCTCTCTCTCTCTCTCTCTCTCTCTCTCTCTCTCTCTCTCTCTCTTTCTCTATCTATTTCTCTCTCTTCTTTCTCTGTATTCCTCTCTGTGCGTATCTCCGTTCCTTTATCTTTTTTTTCTCTAATTCCTCTTTGCGCGTATCTCTCTTCCTGTACCTTTCTCTCTCTCGATTTTTCTCTGCCTCTTCCTTCCTCTTCCTCTTGGGATCTCACCATATCTCTTTTCCTCTCTCTATTTTTCTTCACCTTTCTCCCTTTCTCTTTTTGTCCCTATTTCTCTCTCCCTCCCTCCTTCTCTCTATCTCTCTCTCTCTCCATCTCTCTTACACACACACACACTCTCTCTCTCTCTCGCCATACCTCTTTTTACCTCTGTCTATTAGGAAGTTCCGCTCCAAGAACTTCGCGAGTTTCGCCGAGCATTCGAGAGAACTCGGGGACTCCGAAATGCATTGGTAAGTGTGTCTACAAAGAGTTTATAATTTATTTACAAAAGAATCAGTGTGCCCGACACTTTTGGAACTGGGAATAAACCTCCGTCGAGAGCGACGTACTTCGGAGCGGACAGAACAGCGAGATCTTTTTTCCAAGTTTAATTAAAACCTTTACAGGAAGCATTGTGCTACTAGGGCAAAAATTCTTCTTGTTTGACAGAGTGTCGCAGAGGAGAAGCTTGGGCATTTTAGGGACAGCATCTCGTAGTTAACGGAAAACAGGCATTCTTCGAGGTTAAGGAATTCTTTTGTTGCGCGGTAGACGGTATTCTGAGCCTGATTCTATAATCAACTCTCGATCCTCGGATAATGGATAATTTTTACAATTTTATAGTTGACGATGTTTAGAACAATTAATTGCACTATTTATTGTGGGGAGAGCAAGAGGTTTAGTTCAAATCCCACTTCTAAATTTTTGTGGGGAAGTCGAGAGGTTTAAAATGAAACTGTTGTCAGGTTAACAAAACAATAAAAATAGATATATATTTTAGGCGTGGTTACAATGATACAGTTACGATCGGTTTGATATGCTAGGACTTGACTTGTAACGGAGTTCTTCGCAACGATATTACATCAGATCACACTGATCTCTCTACTTTATATCAGCTATCACACTGGCTGAACTATATTACTGGACTATCAACTATGAACACTGACCTATCACTGGTCTTATAGGCATTCTTTAGGGGGCGGTTTTTTTACGTCATTTGATCGATAGTTTGCCGAAAAAATAGCCGCTCTCCGACGTCAGCGGAGTAGGGAAGGTCAAGACCGATGGGGGTGCATCGTCGGGGTACACGAGTTTTATGATGCTACCGTTACCGAGTAATTCGGGGACTCTTGACCCAAATTAAAAAACTCGTCGCTGTTTCTTTAAGTCCCCCAATTCACTAAATGTCACGTCTGCGTCATAAACTCGCTCCCTTTGCTCGAACCGTTCACCTCTACTAAGGCCCTTTTACCTGAAAAATGCTTACATTATCAATTTTTTAAAATATATTTTTGGCGGCACTTCTCGAATATCAGTTTTTTTATCGGTCTTAATTGTTAAGGAAATGAGAATCCCTGTATTCGTGGAAAACTCCACACCTCCGAAAACAGCATACACTGTTCCATCTGTACTTGGCTCTTCTTTAAATATACCTGCGTGCACTCGCAGGTATGAGCGTTTAGGTATAAATGTGCATCCTGCAACAGCGTAAAGTCAGTTGTCCTGTTCCGTGCTGTTCCGTCAGTAACGTATGTCCTTTTAGTAGACACCAATATTGTATTCCACCTTCTTTCTTTCAAATATATATATGTAGGGTGTCCTAAAATTAACGCAAGGTTTGAATTAAATAGAAAACACAGTTTTTAGTCTTTAGATTGTTATTTTTTCATTAACTCATAAAGTACATAGGATAGGGTTATATGGAATAACACATCGGGCAAATGGCCTCCACGGCTTTGCTGGCACATACGCACTCTTTTGTCGAAATTTTTCATGACCTTTCTGCATAATTGTGGTGGAATTTCTTTGATGCAGCGTTTAATTTCCTCTTGTAATGAACGGGTGGTTGTAGGCTTGTTGACATAGAGCTTTGACTTCAAATAACCCCATAAGAAGAAATCTAATGGTGTTAAATCATGATCTAGGAGCCCAATTCTGATCACCGAAACGAGAGAGTACACGACCAGGAAATGTCTCATGCAGTAATTGAATTGTTTCACTGGCTGTATAGCATGTGGCACCGTCTTGTTGAAAACACATATTGGCCACATCAATAGCATCCAATTTCGGCAGAAAGAACTGTGTTATCATGTCGCGATATCGAGCACCAGTAACAGTTGCTGCTTGACCAGCCTCATTTTCAAAAAAGTATGGTCCAGTGATGCCTCCAGCCTAAAATCCGCACCAAACAGTGACACGTTGTGGGTGCATTTGTTGTTCAACAATCACATGTGGATTCTCCGAACCCCGAACATGGAAATTTTCGAGATTAACAAAGCCATCAAGGTGAAAATGTGCTTCATCGCTTAGGATGGTTTTGCTCGAAAAATCACCATCCATTTGTTGATGTTCAATAATCCATTCCACGAACTCTCTTCGCTGTTCATGGTCATTAGGCTTCAGTTGTTGTATTAATTAAATTTTGTAAGCATAGAGACACACATATCTTTTGTGAGTATACGCTGTAGAGAGCTTCTTGAAATTTGCAATTCTTGTCCACGACGCCGAATTGATGTTCCTGGGTTTTTACCAACACTCTCACGCACTGCTTCGATATTGACATTTGAACAGCTTGTTTTTGAACGAGCGGTGTGTTTAGCGTCTCCAACTGGTCCAGTCTCCCTGAATTTTTCAATTAATCTGTTCACAGTTGACGAAGATAAAACACTATTTTGACCATATGTAGTATAAAATTTTCGAATTGCGGCCGCCAAACTTTCATTATTTTTGAAATATTTTCCAATAATGAAAACACGTTGTTGTATCGTATAACGCCCCATTTTTACTAACCCTAAACTCTCAGCTGTCAAATTGTTCTTTTTTCAGGGTTGCCAAAAATTTACTGCAAAAATGGCGGAAAATTAAAATCTTGCGTTAATTTTGGGACACCCTTTATATATATACATATAGTTATTTTTCACTCCTTTCTTACGCGAGTCCTTTCACTTTAATACAAATACCACAACATTAATGTATCAGCTATTTGTATGACTTAAAGAGTGTCCGAACACTTTGGTGAGCCACCGTATTTAAATTTGAGTGACCGGTGCTCGGTAAGGTACAATAGAAACAAATTTATTTATTTTATTACGTATTTTTCACTTTTAACTTAGGACATTTTCATTTCACGATGCAACTGGGTTAAGAGCGAATCAAAATTGCGGGAGTGTAACGAATCTGGAGAAGAGAAAGAAAGGAGCTGCGAGGAATTGCGAATTCTTTCTGTCGTTCACGTGTTTTTCTAACACGGTTATGCAAAGGGTTCGTTAACTTTCGTCGCAGCCTTACAGGATCTTCTTTGGACGGTTCGAATCAATTTTCTCATTCGGTCTCGAAGAAAATCCTTCCGCGAATAAATTAAAATGGCGGAGACTTACCCTAGACCCTGGATGACAATTCTGTGATAAGCATAAACGGCATTCGTTCCATGGAATCGAAGGCCATTCATGCAACGAGAACTCATTCGTCGTGTAATTTTCAATTAGATCTCAATGTGACGCAGCAGCCCGCTGATAAAAGGCGTAAACTTTTTTAATTAAAGACCTATCGCGACGAGTTTTAAATGAGTCGGTTCTCGGTGACGGTTGGCAAACCGGAAGCCAAGGGAGCGATAGAGACATCCAGACAAACGAGAACGAAAGAGGAACAGATGGACGAACGGATGGACGGAAAAAAGGGGGGGGAGGCGAGAGTACGGGAACAATAGAGCAAAAGAGGTTTCGTTTAACGATGAAATTAAGGCTTTGGCCACTTCGGCGATTTGCGAGTAAGACCTAACTTTCAGATTATTTTCAAGGAAAAATGAGAGTCGAATATTTTTTTATCGATGTCTTATTACGTGAACTTCGAAGAGTGTGAGAATTATATTGTTTTCACAAAATGATACGGAAAGAGATAGGTTGAACATTTTTCGATGGGAGTTTTTGGAGATTTGGAGACTTTTGTCGATGGGTCTTTTGGACGAAACGTATTTTACACGATTTGCCGTACCGAACTGGAGTCTTTAGCCACCCAACCCAGACCAGCCCCGTCATAAATTTGTTGAAAGACGGGACAGGTTGACCACCGGTGTCAAACGATCTCAATCTCGACTCTAGACGCTAAGAAGGACAATCCTTGTCAAGCATCCTTGCAGTTCCACAGTTTTTTTTGTAACAGTTTTCGTTTCTCGACCATTGTATATAATTTCAAACATCGCTCACCACTTATCCAAATTTACCGGAACGCGGTACCCTCTTTTTCCCTAAGTTCCTGTGTATCGATTCTCTTTGGAAACCAGTGGCATTTCACGGGACTTTGTATTCTGAACGGCAACTTGTAGAATTGCTATCTTATCGAAGTCTGTCGTCTACCAGTTATAATTACAGTTTTTTTCCAAATCATGTGTTATTAGAAGCGTTAGCGATCGCGAACGATCGCGAGGTGCTACGCGACGCGTCGTGTCTCCAAGACAAAGGAAGAAAATTATTTCGCGACGGCGATAGTGGCGCGTTGATTAAACGTCGTGAAATGTCGCTGCTTGTTAACCGTTGCGAGTCGCAATTAAATCGAACGAATAGACATAATAACGAGACGGTTAAATGTTTGTTCGTGACGGTCGTCGACATCGGCTGACAGGCGTAAATAGATTCCTGCTCGGTGCGGATGCCAACCCGGGAGACTTCTGCCTATTTCCCGAAGTTCATCGATTTTCTGCGGTTTTGCACGACGCACGAAACTTTAATCAAATTCGGAAACAAAGAACAGTCATTACAGGCGCGCGTTGGCCACAAAGGCATCGGCACAACGTCGAAGCAAATAAGTAGAATAATCTTTTGTGGACGCTGCTTTGCCGACGAAAGCATGCGACGACGACGGTCTTTTCGCTACTAAGAATCGAATTACCGTTGTTCCATTATCATTCGAATCGTGTGACGCGCATTCAAATTCATTTATGTGAACGCGCTGGAATGCAAAAACTGACACCGAGCTGAGGTTTATTCCAGCCGTAGTCCCTCGTTATTGCCAATTTTGTCGTGGATTGGTTGCAAAATCTCAATTACAGTACAAATTCGCTGTTGATGGGAGATTGCGCGATTCGAGGCGACATTGGTTGAATTCGCGCGATGATACGCGTATTTCGGATGGGTTCATTGTCGATTAAATTCCAGCGAGATGGATTGCACGGTTGCGTTACGCAAAAATCCCTGGAACAACGAATGAGCATTGATCCGCTCGCAGAATTCGGTGGCCACGGATATAACTGATAATTAAAGTCCAATTGGAAAACGATTACAACCGGAAAGCCCTGCGAAATCAGGCACCGGCAGCTTCCTGGCGGCGCCTTTCGGAAACTCGCCGAATGCATTAGGACGAACTAGCTGCACCTGCGCGTTCGTCAGATTTTAAACCGCGGCGACCGTGTAGCTTCGATCGAACTTTGGTGGTCGTTTCCACGTGGTGTACCTTGTCCGAATTACTATATTCTCGAGAAACCGCATGCTTTTGCTAAAATTACAGTTTGTCGCGTAGCGAAATCTTTTTAGAAACAATGAGGTCCGAAGAACCGTGGCCGGTAGCGAATTTCGTTTATTATTATATTGACCCATAAGGAGCCAGATGTTCCGACGAACCGTTGCCAGAGGAAGGTCTGTTTTATTATCACAAAGCGCGGAGGCTCGGGCCCTAATTCTAATTGCGACTCTACTCGCGAGAGTCATTCGGCGAGGCGTCTCGGACGAGCGTTCGGAAAGCAGAATTTTCCATTTTTGTCAACCACCCTTGCTCCCACTCCACGAGCTCTGGTCAACGGTTTCTAACTCCTCCATTTTTCTCCTACCAATTCAAATCTTTGTACCATTTTTGTAAACGCCCTAACGTAGCGAATAAATAGCAAGACGGAGCGGCGAAGCGCGTGATTAGTATCGAGAACTTTTGACAGGTTCCTACGGGATTCCTACAGCATTCGTCATAGTGATAGGTGATTCTAGCGTGATTCGTAATAGTGATTCTAATATGTAATTCTAACCAAGTATTCCTATAGAGATTTTAGAGAATTTCCTACGGGATTCCTATAGCATTAGTCATTAGAAAGGGGTGACTCTTGTATTTATTAGATAGGATTTCTACACTCGAATTAAATAAAGTTTAGTCTAACACCTCAACATCCGGCAACTATCATTAGAAATACAGTCAACTCTTAATAGTACAAGTGCGGGTTTCACTAAAGCAAGTTATAGAAGATCGTGCACAATACTGTTCTCGGAGAATCCCCTGGTCTTGTTGAAAAGAGAAATATTGCTATCCCTGAGTTCGGATGCAGTGTTTATTGTTCGCGATAGATTTGTAAGATATATCGGACTTTGCGGTATTTGCGCGACGTGCGCCGACGAGGTATATATATAACTGTATTTAAACCACCTCTGCAACAGAGCTGCAACAATGATGTAACTAACCAAGTATAAACAATTAAATAACGACCAGAATGGGCGAGCAGATAAGATGGGCAGGACGCCCTAGGAGTCGATTGAGAACGAATAAGAGCGAAACGAGCAAGCAAGCCCTGATAATGGTTTGTTGCGGTCTGTGATCGATTTTTCAATCCGTCAGACTTTGGCCGTTTGCACGTGGCGTGCCGATTAATTTTAATGATTAACTACCTTCTCGAAGGACCACCTTTCCTGTTTAGGAAGGACTATACAGGGTGGTGCACGCAATTGTTTCAAGTCGTAACTCTGTTATTATTTCATTTACGAACAAATACTAAAGGAGAAAGATAAATGGTTCGAAGAGCACTACATCTGTAGGCCTTTAAATTTTTTTAAATGCAACAGTGCATGTGCAATTAACAATTGCATTATTTTTTTAAATAGAAATGCATATTTTTTTTATACAGATCGATTCTTCTGTTCATACTACGTAAAAAATGATTAGGTACCATGGCAAAAAAATTATTAGATCTTGAGATATTTTCAAAAAATGTCTTTATTGAAGAAGATGCTCAAACGCTTCTCGATTATATTCTAAACATTTCTGATAACGTTTTTTTATTGTTTGCATAACTTCGTTTAAATTATCTGCAGTTATTGCTGCACATTCCAGTATGATTCTTTCTCTCAGATTCTCTACAGAATCTATGGGATTTGAATAAATTCTATCTTTCAAATAACTCCACAGAAAAAAGTCAAGGGGACTTAAATCAGGTGAACGGGCTAGCCAACGTATTGATGTATTTGTTGCGATAACGTTATTGCAAAACTTATTTTTTAGAAACCGCATGGCCACTTGTGAGTTGTGTGCCGATGCACCATCTTGTTGAAAGTATTTACAATTTAGCCTGTCTTGGAGAGGAATGTCGTCGAGAAGAGACGACAATTCAAATTCCAAAAAGTGTCGGTATTTTTCTCTGTTTAGGACACCATCGATGAAATATGGACCAATAATATTGGTATTTAAAATCCCACACCATACATTAATAGTGTACCTTATTTGATGATGTATGTTCTTCCTAAGGAATGGATTTCCTCTTGCCCATGTGCGTTCATTATGACGATTAAAAATACCATTGTTGGTGAACGTACATTCATCCGTCCACAAAATCTGTCGCGGGAAATCTTCGTTCATCTGAATTTGGTTTAAAACAAATTGACAAAATTGCATACGTCTTATTCAATCTCCAACATATAAGGCATGTTCAACACTAAATCGATACGGATGAAGCTTCTCTGATTTTAAAATTCGTTTCACACTACCGAGGCTTACATTGCATTCTTTCGATATTTCTCGTGTAGATGCTTGTGGTTTCTACTGTAAATAAGCGAGTATGTTCAATCTGTTGTTTTCATTTCCTACTACTGATTTTGGAACTTCTCTTTTGGGTTTGGTAAATGCACCATAGTGTTGCAAACTGTTATCCAATTTGAAAAACAATTGTCGCGATAGTTGTCGACGGTTTGGATATTTTTCCTGTTACAGTCTTGCGGCGGCATTCGTATTTTTGTCACACAACAAAAAAGTGTCGTACATATCTTGTTTCTCACTGTTAGTAATATAAATTGTCTTGTATTTAGAAAAATACAGTTACACTTTTTCAAATTCTTCGTTTTCGTACTCGAGTTACGATACGTGAATTGCTTCTGAATGATGAAATGCTTACTCGTACAAATCAGTTTCTGTTATGATAACAATGTCGGAAGGGTATTTACCTTTACGACATAGTCATGAAGTGTTTGAGTATCTTCTTCAATAAAGATATTTTTTGAAAATATCTCAAGATCTAATAATTTTTTTGACATGGTACCCTAATCATTTTTTACGTAGAATGAACAGAAGAATCGATCTGTGTAAAAAAATGGATTTCTATTTAAAGAATACAGATGTAGTGCTATTCGAACCATTTATCTTTCTCCTTTGGCATTTTTTCGTAAATGCAATAATAACGGAGTTATGACTTGAAACAATTGGGTGGACCACCCTGTATATAACAATGTTCACAAGGATAGAAGTACTGACTGAGGCTATTGTGATGTACAAAGTACGATGTATAACACGAAACGTGACAAGATCGTGTCTATCTGAGTAACAATAACTATCTTTATCTATGTAACTGTCTACGTACGTAACTGCCCATGTATGTAACTGCCTATGTATCTAAGTGCCTTGAGACAGTCGCGAGTTCGCCCTGATAAAGATTTGTCCCTACTCTTTCCGTTGATCATCCCTTCTCTCAGATGGAGTGGATGGACCAACGAAAATCTACGAATATGTACAGGGCCCTACGATTCGCTGGGGGGCTGTACAAGTGAAGACAATCGGGGATAGATAGTGAGGATGCTTGGGGCATTTCCAGGGGTGACCAAATTTGCCGAACCAGGAAGTGCACCCACATCTGCAAACAATTTAGGCCAAGTGGTGAAAAAACCCGATCGTCTCAAAAAGCGTAGTTAAAGTGGTCACTTGTACAGCCTTCGACGTTTTATGGCCTAAGGGTTGCTCGAGTCGAAGAATGTGCAACCCCTGTACCTTGGGTCGGCCGACAATGATTGCCAGATGTGGCGGTGACAGACTCACACCGTAGCCTTAAGAATCTAAAGTCAAAGAACCAAGGTTCAGGGTAACGATAACGACCTCCTTTCATAAAAGTTCGCCCAGCACTTATCCTTCCATGGTTAGAGGCACCTTGCGTTGTAAAGGTGGTTTAAATACTGTTTATCTAAACACTGTTTCTTCGAGCATTAGCTACTTCGTCGTGCAAACGCCGCAAAGTCCGACAGGCCGTACAAATCTACCGCGGACAATAAACATAGGTACTCCTCGAAATAACTGTATCACAGAGTACCGGTGTCAGGCTCTATCTACTCAGTGCTCTGCACCCTGACTCCAGCGTGAGCAAGATGGCCCGAACAATCTCCTGGCCCGATGCGGAGACGGAAAGTTGTGCTGGCTTCGCTCGGCCGTAGTGTCCGTCCGAGCCTTATGCTTCCGCATTTCGACGTCTCTTCTCTCCGGGTCAAGCTCCCTCCGACGGGCGAAGCAGGCAACTCGATACCCAGTTGCCAGCGCTCCGCCGCCTCTAAAGCGACAGAAAGCATGCCCGTGAGGGGGTTTGCCACCATGATGGAGGTGATACGTCAACCCCATACGATTCGGAGCGCCAGCCGGTGCTGCACATGTACCGCGTGTGCGTTTTCGAACGCGAGCTTCGAGCGCTATACGCGAACGGGACAAAATGATAGTGACCTTGTATTTTCCCATATTTTGTGTTAAAAGCTGAGCAAGATACATATTTTCTTTTACTATTAACTCAGAGCATGCTGTGTATACAATTTACGAAATATCGTCCATAACATATACTTCGACAGGATTTTAACCATTTGCACTCGAGACCTGTTTTGCACGGACAAACGAGCAACTCGAGACGTTTCGGAGCATTTTTGGTGAATTTCTTACCTCTAACTTAAAATGATTACACATACAAATTAATGTATAAATTTTAAAATTTTAACATTTTGCGTATCTTTACACCTTTAAGGAGATAATTTCTTAAACATGAATCTTTGTAATTTTGCTTTGTATGATATGTAAGGATGGCTGATTTAATAATACAAGATTTTGCGTAAGACGTTTATTTGGTTCAAACTTGGTGTACCTTCGTACGCGCCACGACGACAACCCCGTTCCTTGCTCGCTCTAGCTCTTTTCAAGCTTTCCGCCTCGTAGGCCGTTCCTCTCCACAACCAATCACATTTTGTTTTTAAAAACTAACGTACGCCTTTCGAGAGGCGCCAGGGTGAGAGAAACTGGCCAGTTTCTGGAGGAACCCTCGCCTTGAGCCCTCGTCGTCTACCTAGGACCCTCAACGGTCCGCGCTTGGTCTGCAGATGTTTTACGGTACGTCAACGGGTATTGAGACCTTTAGCTAAATTACGAGGACTCTAATAAATTATCATAAAACACGGAAAGTTCCGCTAAATCTCAAAAATAGCCTAAAGTCACGTCCGCACCGTAATCATAAACTGCGTCCCTAAGCAGCAACGGTACCCTACTGCGGCCCGCATGGGCCGCGGTCACTCGAATCCCTTACAGATATTTCATATAACAATTGTATCAAGATGTATACCCGATGTTTGTCGAGACAAGTATTACAATAATATGTTGTTTGATGTCTTTTGGGTTTATTTCTTTGAGAGCAGACTCTGCAATCCTCCCTAACTCCTGTTACAATATTATGCATCTTTGCATTCAGGCGGATGTCTTCGAAATTGGAGGTTGCAGTTGAAGCTCGGTGACGTGTTTGTCGAAAATCTCTAGTCAGATCGTTAATTAAGTTTTTCACATACAGCAGGTGACTAAGCAGCTGTTCTCTTCTCTACTGTTTAGTGGATTTATAAGGAGTATAAGAATTTATTATAGAAATTTCTAGGCCTCAAGAAAACAATTTACACTACCATTTCAAAGATATTTTCAGGAAACAGTACGTTGAGGCATACTGATCTGCACAATCGACACCGCTCATATGTTTCATATAATTTATTACAGTATTAGGCTTTTTGACGGTAATTTCAATACCACCTCGTAAAATTCTTTTTACAAGAGTCATTCCTACATAATTCCAGTTGGTCAGGCATGTGACAACCCTCTTGTCCTTCCTTGCTAAAACTATGATATTTCTTTTGCAATATATTACTGTAGATTTCTCGCGAAATTTTGCTTCTTTTATTTGATTTGGCAGATGTTTCCTATTTGTTAAGACTATACATAAATGGTCTTACTCGCATGGCGTGTGTCTCTCTAAAAACGCCACAAGAAACGTTTAAGGTGAGATAAGGTTCTGATGAGCGAGAGTCACCTCTCGAGTTGCGGCATCGAATAATGTGGTGAGTGAGAGTCACCTCTCGAGTGCAAAGGGTTAACACAAAAATTGTAAATATTATTGTTCGCAAGCGGGACAAAATGATAGCACATGTAGTAAATCTACGCTTTCCAGTTACACCGAAGCTAACGAATTGCGAACATCAACCTCGGAACATAGTTAATAAAGTCTGTGATCTTATTTCGTGTTGTATATTTGTTAAAAAAAGGCGAAGTATTATCAAAAATGGGTTGCGGAAAGAGATTGAACGCGTGTGAAATTGACGCTATAATAAAATTGAAAGAAGAACAATATCCAGTGATAAAAATAGCAATAATTATGAATAGAAGTCGAAAAGTAATAATGAATTTCATGAAAAATCTGGAAAACTATGATAAAAAGAAGAGTTCTGGACGGCCGCAAAGTCTAAATGCCTGGGAACAACGTACAATACTGTTGCGACGGCAACACCGAAGGTTGTCCGTGCCTAACCCCGCATTCAGAAACTTGTAAGTCCTACAATAAAAGGGCAAGTAGAAGGCGCGACTTACGACCGCGCCGAACACGGACAATTTTGACTCCGACGAACGGACCCCATGTGCGACGCACGTGAACAGGCCCACGTGCAACGCACGTGAAGACATGCAAACAAACCCTGCAATAAACCGCATTAATCCCTCATTGACACCAGTTCCTATTCCTTCAAATATACTCCGTCAAGCACTGACAATTTCCCACTCCTTCAGATATACCCCCTCAAGCACGCTCCTTCATTCCTCCACCAAAAACTACCCTCAACCAATGACGACAAAACCGAGGTAACGACGGACAGAACGCGACAAGAATCGACAGATAACACAGAGAGATCACATAGAGAACTCAGAAAACGCGAACTAGATCTCAGAGACAACACGAGCAAGAAATCGCAAACAGACGAATACAGACATCACGAACAGAACAGAAATCGAACATAGAAATCGCGACGTTGTACAAGGTGAAAATAAAGAAAATCCGCAACCAATACAATCGTGTAATTATTACGCGAACCAAGGTGCTCAGTGACAATGCAGTACACTGAGAAGAAGGTATCACCGACGTGACACCTTCGCATACAACAAATACAAAGCATCAAATTCTAAGATGACTGCAAGGCCAATTGCTCAAAGTGTTGGTGTAGACGCTAATATAAAGAATGTGAGACGTGTTTTACAAAAATGCAAATACATAACACTTCGGGCCCCTCGAGGTGGGGCCGCAATCCTCCGAGGCACTTGCTATCTGGATTCCGATGAAGGGAAAACATCTGCACGAAGGTAGCGCGCGAAACTGCTTCGGTTTTCCTGGCGGAAACGTTCATCCCTGTAACAGTTTCGCCTACCGCGACGCATCTCGTGTCATTCGCAGCCCAACAGCCGATAAAGTAGAAGCATCACCGGCTTTAATATCAGTACGGTATCGAAGATATACGGATATCGAAACGTTATATTTTTATCATAAAATTGTAAATTAACTTTTAAAAATTGTATGTCGACGTTCGAGCATTTATCTTTCGCTTTTCACTCGCTACTCCCACCAGCAAATTTCCAGAATCTCTAGGGGACGAATCTTGTTGGTTCTCGTTGTATACGGTGCGACCGTCTCGAAACTATTTCAATTTTGAAAGACGGTTTTCTTGCGTTGCAGACATTTTTTCGCAGCTCGCCGCTGGCGGGTGCTTTCGCGAAAAACCGCACGCTGTGAAAAGAATCGTATTTAACGTGTTACTTAGCGGTCGGCATTCAACGAATGGGTGACGTCGGGCGAGAGGAGAGTGTCAGGCCGCTTTAATTCGTGGCATCCATCGCGCGGCAAGGTGAATACGTGTCTCGTTACGGCCGCGTGATACAACATTTGTGTCAGCGTTTCATTAACCGACATAACGGGGTGACGGGGTTAAACTTGGCCGCATGGAAATGACCATTTGAGAAGCGGCGCACAAAAGCGCTCGCGCGCCTGCCTCAGCTTTATGCGTCTGTAAATTGCGGTCGTTAATGCAATCTCAGCCGACCAGAGCTGGGTTTCAGGCGACACCGGTGACCTTAAACCGCGACACGTGTATAAAATAATGTTTGCTAATTCGGAGAACGCGTCTCCTTTCAGCGGTCTCGCACGGAATCGCATTGGGCCAACCATAAATTCGCGACGAATTGTTTTCCGTGCGACGGATTACAGATCTCTCTGTGGGCGGTCGCGTCCTCTGCTGATTATCTGATATTTGTCGCCAGTCAACATCTCGTTAGCCGATGCCGCCTGTACAACCAGCCGTGGGACTTGGTCGAGGGAGAGTCAGGATTATTTTTAACAGAGTTTATTGTAAACTATATGTTAAGACGCGAATAGCGCCTTGAGAATATGTTCTAATGAATGCAGAGGTTTATAGTACGGACGCCTGTGTTTATATACAGGGTGAGTCACCAAACGTTTGCACCTCAAATATCT
>CM052082.1:4683618-4698990 GCA_028453745.1 Agapostemon virescens | reverse complement strand
AAACGCTAATTGGTTTAGCAGAGAGTTTCCGAGAGATACGTTGCGTCTCAACTGTTGTTGTTCGAGATCAATGCTCATCGGTGGTCAAGCGATAGTTGTCGTTCCTCCGATCCACCGTAATCGGGATCAGCAGAGTCTCAGATCGCCAAACAGGATTCCGTTCGGACGATGATTAACGAGGACGCGACGAAGTCCCTGTGCTTGACCGGTTCTGGATTAAAGAACACCGGACACAGAGCTGCGGGCGACGCGTCGATACCGAAATGGTTTAGGCGAAGTTGAATCGCTTCGGAGCGCCCGTCGGTCTACTGGGAATGTAACGTCGTATGGCTGGTTTAGAGGTGAGACTGCAGCGCTATTCTCAGTTTGTTAGCTGTATGAAAACGTTGTGCAGCCTGTTTCAATGTCTTCTGGGAGTTCCCCCGGCACATTCAACGGCCGAGCTTCTGCGTCCGATTGTGCGGCTCTTGATGGTCATAGCGTCGCTCGACTGTCAAGTCGAGGCCGTCATTGTTCTACTTTTTGTTCGTGGAGTATCAATACGTTAGGTTCTACGTCGGTCATATCGTAGTTTTGCAGAGACGCTTCTCGGTTAATTACGAAAACTTTGATTCATTGATCTTCTTAGTTTGCTGAGTAGAGATACAAACACGTCCGTTGACGCTAAAGCTACCAATTGCGGTCAAACCGACCCATTTCAGGTTTTTTGCTTTGTAATTATCGAAGCTATAAAGATGCTGCTGTGACCGCTTTACCTTCTGCACTTGCCAACAGATGGACAATCGAGTGCTCTTTCCCGCTACTGCCTGATTCACGGTTGATTCATATATAAACGGGGTGTCCCAGGATTTAAGGATCAAACTTTTTCGGTATATTCTATGGCATTAAATACGAAAAGAATGTTGTGTAAACATAAATCACGCAAAGTTTTTAAGGTTTTCACTGTCGCGTTACTCTTACATTGTAGAAATCTGAAATTTTGCAGTATCGTGCTTTGAAGTAAAGAACACATTTTAACATACAAAAAAAAAAATAGAAAAAAGAACTGCATATGCTTACTCTACTAGGACTTCTACGGATTCGCAGCCCGTACGTACACGAATTTCTGTACGATTCATTTAATCGATATCGAATCTTTGATATTGGCTACGACTGTAATATCTTGGAGATCGAAGAGAGCTTCGCGGAAACTGCATTCGAGAAGTGCATCGATCCAGGGATAATACGAAATTTCTCATAGAACCAAATCTAAAATAAGTGATCGAGACTATACAAAGTCGAACCAGTCGAATTCGCGCTAGCATTAATAGATTCCTGATGTCCATGCTATCGGACTAACCTGTCTATTAACAGACACGTTTATCGGAATCCAATGTCTAATTGTCGCCGCAAGGAAGCTCGCGCACGGAGTCGAAATTTATATTCAAATCCCGGTTAATCCGGCTATATTGAATATCGCCCAGCTTTAAGAGGATCTCCCTGCACATAGAATTGTCTCCGTCGCTCTGTTACTCTATCTTTCTATCTGTATCCGTTTCTCCGCCTCTGTCTTCGTGTTTTTGTTTCTGTCCCTCGCTGTCTCTGTCCTTCTGTCTTGCTTCTACCTCTCTTCCCCCCTTCCTTTCTGTCTCTGTTTGTCTGTTTCTGTCGGTTTCTGCCTATACTTCCCTGCCTGTCTCTGTCTGTTTGTCTGTCTCTACCTGCCTGTATTTGCCTGTCTGTCTCTGCCTGCCTGTTTATCTTTCTGTCTCTGTTCCTCTAACTCTCTACGTTGAACGGATTTGTCGCACTGCGCACATACTACGTAGTAGCTCGATCATATCACAGAACCGACATCTAGCGCCGATAGTTCAGCGGCCTTGAGAAGGAGCACGCGATGCTTGCACTCTTATAGAATTTCGTATCGCTATAAGACGCCGAATCGCGCGTGCTATCAACATAACAGATGGCAAACCTGTCTATTCCCAGCCACGTTCCCCTTTACGCGAGTCCCGAAGAATTCCCTCGCGCATCCTTCGTTTGGAAAACCATAGGGGAAAATCTGATGGAGCCTGCGTTCGACGGCGCCACAACCATTTTGGGAATAGCCAGGCTGTGATTGGATTTCATGAGTGCTCGAATATGCTCTCGATGAATCGGCCTGGGAGCCGAGCTTAGGGCGATTTAGTTAAATTGATTTTTCAAGCAGAAGAATGTACTTTGTCCTGGCGTTGATATTGAACGTTGGTGAGGCTGCTTGGAAAACTTTGATCGAGATGCTGTCGTATTTTAGTTTCGTTTTGCCCCGTGTCGTTACCCTGAGCTGTTCGTTGCGATGCGTGAAACTGTAAAAGAACTTCGACACAATTTTCCGTTTCGGTGTTAACCCTTTATGCGCTATGAACCCATATATGCGTTCTCGCATAACTATTCGATTTTGGCTATGAACTCATATGTGGGTTCTCACAAAAACATTCAATTTGGCAAAAAGAAATCTATGAACAGATATATGTGACTGGTGCTTGTAAGCCTATATAGATATAAAAAGACAATAAGCGTTTAAATATGCTTTTGTACAATCGTTTATCAGTATTGTTCACTAAATTTGTGCATGCATTCATTGCGCATTAGTTCACATATCGCTATCAAGGACTTTTGAGGTTAAGTGCTGCTACTTTCTGGAAATTTATTCTTTGCGATTTTAAAACTTCATTTTTAATGACCTCTAAAATGTCTAAGAATGAGCTTGAATACTTTAGTAAAAGTGCTAGTGACATGGACTATGAACATGAAATTGAAACAGTTGAAATTAAAACATTTGAAAGAAAAAGGATGTGGAAATCGTCTTCGGATTCCGAGGAGCTCTATAAGAAGACCAAGATATGACAAATAAGCAGTGACACAAGCGGTAAATCTCAAGACAATAGGTTGGATGTTAGAACAAACATAATCAAACCTACTTTTGTAGCTTCGGAAATCGTAGAGTCAGTTCCATTGAATGAGCAAAGGAGAAGATGTCTTCGAATATTTAGCTCATCTTCTGAAGAGGATGAAGGTCTACAGGAAAATGTTAATTTGACATCTAATAATACGGCAGAAAACTTTTCATGGTCTAAGAAAAATTTTTTACCAAAATTATATAACTTTGATGAATCAAATTCGGGGATAAGGGTACACTTATCGAAAATATCCACTTCTTTGGGTGCGTTTAAGGTATTTTTCTCGGAATAATTAATTACTGGTATCTGCGAAAAAACAAATAATTTCCATAAAAATCTAGCGCAAACTAAAATACATGCAGTTCATTCACGCGTAAATACCTGGACAGATACTTCACGTTCGGAAATATATTTATTTATTGCTATTACTATCCAAAGTCCAGAATGAAAAAAACAACTATAAGAGAATATTGGTCTATTGATAAAATTATAAAAACTGACATTTTTTCAAAACTAATGAGCAGAATTAAATATGAATCATTGCTAAAAATGTTGCATTTTGACGATAACAATAATATGAGCTCGCACGATCCATTGAGATAAATAAGACCGGTGGTTACTGAACTTAGAAACTCATTTCTTAAATCATTTTGTCCATATGAATATTTATGCATAGACGAAAGTCTTTTACTTTATAAAGGAAGATTATTTTGAAAACAATATATTCCGTCAAAAAGGAGTAGATGTGGCATTAAGTTATTCGTTATTTACGATTGAAAAACCGTAACCGAAATGAATGGTTATTAAGGCTTTTGAGGTCACCACATAATTTATTTCAGTTACAATCAATATACCTTGCAATGAAAATTCAATTTGCTCAATTTGCGCTCTTTCGTAAAAGGTACGCAGTCTACGGTAGACTGTTTCATACGGACTGGGCAGTCCATGGCGCTCGCTTAACGTCGGGCAACTCAGCGCTCAAAGGGTTAAAAAGCGAAAAGTAAAAGCATCGAAGGTGTTGATCGTTCGGAGACGTTGTCTGCGCAATGGATCAATGCTGATGAATTTTTCAACATTCAACGTGCGAATGTTGTCGTTATCTGTTAACGGTATTTAGCCTTTTTTATATTTCATACAATTATCTTCAGATTGTAGAAGTTGTGCAATGAATTTTGAGAAATTCGCCTGTGTCGATCAATTGTACAGACATCGTCTCTAAACGATCGATACTTTCAATACTCTTACTTCACGAATAAAGTCGTGCAACGTCGATCGTACCAGAAGAAACCGAGATCCTCCTGTAGTTTTATAGTGTTTTCTTTGTTTCAGGTACGTATCGGAGCAGGAGACATGTCAGCGGAAAATGGGTCGCGTGAGTACGCTATCAAGAAGGCTTCGGTGCTCGAGCACTATCGTTCCGGTGCGGTCTTCTAGCCGAACTGTGCTCTATAGAATCTGTCTGTAGATATTGACAAGCCGGCAGATTCACGAAACCGTCGTGGGCTCGAACTCGCCTCGCTTGGGTCCGGGTTCTATCGCCTTTATCTCTCCTTATCAGCGTATTGTCTTCGCCGGTTGTACGATTGGTGGCGGGATAGCAATTAAACCGGGAATACACATCGAAGTTGGGGGGTTGGACGTCTGCCGAAGAAAGCCAACCAGGAGGCATTGTCCTCCTCACCCCCGTGAAAAGATCTTTGTCTGCCGTCGAATAAAAGTAGGACAAACTCCCGCTGGTTCGTCAGGAAGCTAATATCAGCGGGGATATTAGATGTTTCACGCTAGAACACCCGCCTCTCTCTCTTTCTCTCTGTGTTGACTTCAGCTGAATTTCGTGAAACGTTGCCAGTCCGGATGGTGAACTAAAATTATATTTGTCGCGCGAGTTGCGTACCTAGCAGGAGCAAGAGAGAGAGAGAGAGAGAGAGAGATTAAGAGAGAGGAAGAGAGAGAGAGAACGATAGAGCGTTCTCTGCCGAGAACCGTATTACTCGAGTTTCAATGGGACCTGGATCGAGCGAGAAACGCTTGTCGGTGATCCAGGTTCAAAGGAAACGAGGCACGTTTTGATTATACGGTTCAGTTTCGATTGCGCGAACTCCTACGAGGACCAAGAACGCTTTAATAGCTACCGGAAATGTATTCGTATAAGATACCGAGCTGCAGAACAGATTTTTGGTGTGAAGTTTCGGTCGTGGAGCGGATGCGTATGATTCGAACATACCAAACCTCTGGTGTACTTTCACGCTAAACCTATCGAGCATTAAAATTGGCTAGTATATATGGTCTTATAAAAATGACAAGATATCATTTATTTAGATTTTTTACAATTTTTACTAGAGTATATGATCGAATAAAAAGACAAAAACAATCGATCAATTTCTGCAAAGGCAGTTTTATAATTTCTATGATTGCAAAATAAAGAGTCTGCAAAGGTTTAGCGTTAATACTACTGTAAAATTGGCAGGTAATTTGAAACCGATCTTCTCAAAGACTGGACGTTTCTATTTCCTTGCCCGTACGAGCAATTGCAATTGCAAAGATGGCAGTACCATCGGTCGTATACTCTTAGGAGTCGATAACATGACTAAAAAGAATCGTTTACCGATCTTGATATCATAAATTCGTATACTGAATTTCGCTGGATCGTATATCTCGTCCCACTTGCTCGCGACGAACTTTCCACATTCTTCGCGTAGTTAAGATTAACTGCGACGATTTAAAATAAAATTCACCTTTGAAGACAAACACTTAGTTTAATTGCTATTCGGTACAACATACAAGAGTACAAGTTACAAACTAAAAAGTGATGTACTTTATTAAAGGAATGATTTTTGAGACGATGCGAAGTAATTTTTATCTTTGTAAAAATGTTTTTCGCGGCTTTGTTAAAAAGATATTAACGAAAAATACGTTCCTGTCTACTAGTAGCCGCATTATAATCAACGCACAATGTTCGTAGAGAACTCTTTAACATAACCGCGGAAACTTTTTTTCGCAAAGAAAAGTTACTTCGAATCATCTCAAGAATCATCTTCTTCATGGGAGCACAGCATTTTTGGTACGCTCTATTGAAACCCGAGCAGCAAGCAGGTCTCGCGGCAGTCTCGTAGAAAAGTGCATAATAAATTACGCAACGAGCAAGCGACGCAAGGTTTTTGGCCGGCGGAGTTCGCAGAGAATGAGATTTCGTTACGGCGTCTCGCGTTTTCAACATTCAGATGGTTCCCTGCAAAGTAACTCAACGAAAAGAGGGACGAACACGTGAAAAGAGACGAAGAGAAGAGAGATGGCAAACTAAAGGAATTCGGGCAGAGAGACAACTGGGGGAAATCGGTTCTCGTTCAACCGGCGAGAAACGAACTCAGAAACGACATGACGACAACATCTCGTTATTGCCATTTCTGGCTAACGGTATTTTGCTTTTTCGGTAACTGCAGGTACAGTGAGTAACTTTAATATTCGGACACTATAAAATTTTTACTTTGTCGCATTGTAATTTTGTTCACGGTGAAGGAAAAAAAAATTAGTTCTAAATTACATTCCTACATAATGTCTAGTTAATATAAGTACAAATTTTATTTATATAATTACTAGCGTTTATTAAATATTCTATTTTAAATAAAACAATGTCTGATTTTAACGTTACAATAATATTTGGACACTTTTAAAACTGATAGTTTTTGTACTCTTTTTTACGAACGAGAAGTATTTCAATATAGTGTAGGATATCCTTCTTGACGAATGACCACTTTTAATAGTTGGGGCATCTTACAAATTATTTTTTTTAAATATTCTGTACTAATATTATTCCATTCCTCTTTCAGTCGTTCTTTTAACATTTCTTTAGATGTTATTGCAGTTGTTCTAATTCGTCGGTCTAGTTCATCCCATAAATTCTCTATAGGATTCAGATCTGGGGAATGAGATGGCGGTTGTAATAATTTTGGACAATTATACAGCAAATATTCCTCTACGATACATGCCTTATGCTTGGGGTCATTATCTTGATAATACTTAAATGTATTCTGAATCTCCATTTTTCTTGCACTTTTACATAAATTATTTTTTAAAATGTTCAGGTATACATCTTTGTCCATTATGTTATCAATGAAAATTAATTCACCCGTTCCAAATGTTGAGATACATCCCCATACAAGTACATTTCCACCTCCGCGTTTTATAGTCGGCTTCGTATTTTTAATTTTTAATTCTTCATTTTTATTTCGCCACACCATTTTTCACCCATCCGATCCAAAAATGTTGAATTTACTCTCATCACTAAAAACAACGTCATTCCACTACGTCTCTTCTTTTAAAACAAATTCTCTTGCAAAGTTTAATCTTTTCTTTCTATTAGTTTCATTCGCATACGGTTATTTCCGAGCAACTCGTCCATTATAACCACATTCTTTTAATGCTCTGGGTATTGTTTGGGGGTGCACTTTCTTTCCAGTCTCTTCTAATAATTCGACAGCTAATTTTGGTGTACTTAATGTAGGATCTTTCTTTATTTTTCTTATAATCTTTCTTTCATCTCGCGTGTCCAAATTTTTAGTGGGCCTCTTTGAGGAATATATTGTATTCGGTTTACATACTTAAATCTTTATATAATATCTCACACTGTACTTTTACTAATTTTAAGCATTGTTGCAATTTACTTTTACGATTCACCTTTTGCATTGCAAAAAATGACAAGTTGGCGTACGTTGTATGAAGTGTTTCTTTTACGTCCGATTATTACCAGTGAACTTAGTGAATAT
Source organism: Agapostemon virescens (assembly GCA_028453745.1). Classification (NCBI taxonomy): domain Eukaryota; kingdom Metazoa; phylum Arthropoda; class Insecta; order Hymenoptera; family Halictidae; genus Agapostemon; species Agapostemon virescens. The sequence continues at coordinate 4,691,309 of CM052082.1, read as the reverse complement.
CTAAACACCACTGATTTTCTGAGGCTCGAGACAGTTTACACAGACTGTAATGTTTGTAAAACATACATCACAAAAACAATTAGGTTTAGCGACAAGGTAGTAGTGTTGTGAAGTTGTGATAAAAATTTCAGAATGATTGGAAATTTCAAAAGATTTTTGATACGTGAAAACTGTATAATATTTACAACTTACCGGTTAATCGGCAATTCCAGGACCATATAATGACCCTTCAGCTTCCTCGAAAAACTCGTTTTGCTGAATTTGTTGTTCTCTTTGCCTTTTTTCGGGTCTCCTTATAGATTGAAAGGCTACGCCGTCCTTGTCTAACCAGCCGGTGCTCGTTTATTTTAGCAGCGTACTCCTTACATTGTCTTCCTATTATTAGTTGCAGCTCTGCCATAAGTTGCAACATTGCAGCGTGGCCCTCATTAAAAATTGTAGCCGCAATTGAAGCGGCTATTTCTACAATTTTTGACCCTGAATTTAGGTGTTTAGGCGCGAATCGCCAGATTGTTGCATTGAAACTTTCGTTCGCATTTTGGGTATGGCCGCCTAAACACCTTTCCAATATATCTTCCTCCGACATATCTTTATAAATAGGTAGAATATCTCTTTGGACTTCTGAATTGAGGGATTCAGGATGAACAAATTTTTCACCAGTCGCTCTGCTTTTCTGCCACATACATCAGCTGTTTTCTCCCGGCGAATAGCAACTGTGTTGTGGATTTTTGTTTGTAGAGCACAAGTGGTAGAACGTAGCTATGATCTCTCTCTTCATATCTTCAACACTGTTAACATACCTTCGTATGGCTAAGCCATAATAGACGGTCAGTTTTTTTATTAATATTTCGGTTAACTTACCCTTCCCACCGAGTTTTTCCGTCTTTTTAACGGCTCAGTGTCGAGTGCCCATTCTCTTTTCGACATGACCGATGCACTCACTTTTTATCACGATTAAATCGTCGCCATATGGATTGGCGTCTAAAATACCTTTGAAAGTTTTGGAGTCCTCGTCGCCAATATAATTTGTTGCTTGGCCTCAGCGGCGCTCGAGATGCGTGTTACGCTTGGAGGCTATAACTTCAAAAGTACTTCGAATTTCTTTTTCAAATTATAGGGTTATATTCTTGACATGTTAAACTAACCATATGTGCAAAAAAAATTGCATTTTTTTAAAGTTCTAATTGGATTTCCCCCCTTAAATATCACACTAGCTCACGCAAATTGTTACATTCCGAGGTGTCCGAATATTATTGTAACGTTAAAACTAGATATTGTTTCGTTTAAAATAGAATACTTAGTAAACATTAGTAATTATATAAATAAAAATTATACTTTTATTAACTAGACCCTATACAGTAATGTAATTTAGAATTAATTTTTTTTTCTTCATCGTGAACAAAATTACAATACAGCTGTTGCGACGGCAATACCGAAGGTTGTCCGTGCCTAACACCGCATTCAGAAACTTGTAAGCCCTACAATAAAAAGGCAGGTAGAAGGCGCGACTTACGACCGCGCCGAACACGGACAATTTTGACTCCGACGAACGAACCCCACGTGCGACGCACGTGAACAGACCCACGTGCAACGCACGTGAAGACCAACAGACAAACCCTGCAATAAACCACACTAATCCCTTACCGACACCATCTCCTAGTCCTTCCGATACACTCCGTCAAGCACCAACAATTTCCCACTCCTTCAGATATACCCCCACAAGCACGCTCTTTCCATCATTCCTACAACCAATTAAAAATCGCTAAAATCCTCCACCAAAACTACCCTCAACTAATGACGACAAAACCGAGGTGACGACGGACAGAACGCGACAAGAATCGACAGTGAACACAAAGATACCAAAGAGATAACACAGAGACAACACAGAGAGATCGCACAGTGAACTCAGAGACAACACGAACAAGAAATCGCAAACAGACGAATACAGACATCACGAACAGAACAGAAATCGCGACACTGTACAAAGTGAAAATAAAGAAAACCCGCAACCAAATACCATCGTGTAAATTATTACGCGAACCAAGGTGCTCAGTGACAATACCGTACACTGAGAAGAAGGTATCACCGACGTGACACCTTCGCATACAACAACAGCAAAGGGAAAATTGTATAGTGTCCGAACATTAAAGTGATTCACTGTATTACCGTTCCGGTAAAAATATTCTTTGCTTAACGGTTCCTCTTGATCGTGCCGTGAACACCTCTAGCTGGCACACGTCGTTCCAAAACAGTGGAGTCGCGTAACGTTTTTCGAAATCTCGGTTGTAGGAAACGTAGGGTGCGGTCTTTGGAAAATTGCGTACGATCATTTATAGGATTCGCCGGAAAAAGTGATGGAAATATCTAAACGTCGGAGTGGAAGTAGAGAAGATCGAGGAAGAGTATAAGCAAGTACGCAAAGTTGGAAGAGGTTGTAAACGTAAAGTTCCGTTGCCTAACGCGGAGCGATAGGTCTCAGTCGGGTCGCTGTGTTGTTTTCGAATTTCTTGATTTTCGAGGTCGCGGTATGTTACGCAACGCCTTGCGATTTTACTTGATCGTATACGTTTGTCCCATCACGCGTAGGATTTTCGGATGCAACGCTTTCGAGAAAGGAAATATACCCGTCTACGTCGCGCCCTGGTGTAGAACCGATCGCTGTGGCGGGCGTCGCTGTTAAAAGGTTTAATCGGGAATTTTCCAGGAGAGGGATCACTGGATATAGGTCTCGAGACGCCTGTCGCCGATAGAACAGGTAAGAATGGGCCAACGGTGTGGATAAATAAACGCAGAGGAGGTGTGGCAGGGTCGGCAGAAATTATTGGACAGGGCAATGACAAGGGGGTTATAACGTGTCCCGTGCTACGAAGCGACAGCTTCGAATTGAAAGCCAACGCGCAGTTTCGTATTTTTCAAGCACGACCCATGGCTCGCTCCGACTAAACGCCGAGCGACAGTGCGGAGGAGAGTATCGGACGCGTCGCATCTCTAACAAAAGAACTAACCTTGTCTTATGCTCTTTTGAAGGCGATTGAAAACGCGAGTAAAATGGGAGGAAAGAAAATGGAAGGAGGCGTTTCGTACTAAGCCCGTAAGAAGACTCGTCAGCGAGGCAACCTAGCAAGCTCCGTGTCTTAGATAGTGGCGCGACGGTAGGCAGTTAACGATGGTAAGCACAGGATCTGGAAAATGCAACAAGAGTCAAAGAGTATCGTATATATTTCATCTTCTCGATGTTTCTTTCATAAAATATATTAACTCGATTTCGCGGAACTTTCGAAACTGCTGAATGGCCAGTTAAACTGTGAATCATAGTTGATTCCGCTGATTGCCCGCCCGATGAATAGCTGCTTAAAAAAGGATGTATCTTTTCTTAACGAGAGCTCGCGAAAACTCGTTGAAATATTTTTCGAAGTTGTAATTTTATAATTCTTCTTTCTGCTTCCTCCGGGCGCACGAAGTTCGGAACGATGAATATAATCTTTCTATTTAACTGAAACTTTGGAAAGTGTCTGCGGCAGAATGGTTCGCGCAAGACGAGATGCAGCTTTAATTGAAAGACATGCTTCTATTTGGCGGAAGCTTTCAAGAGTATTCTTCTTGGCCGAGAAAGACGTTGTTTCACAAAATCACGATCGAACAAATCATTTTTGCTGGCTGCTAAAAGCGAGACCTTACGATCAACGAAGCACACCGATATTTCCAGTTGGCAAGATATTCAATTAACGATTCGATCGACGGGTTCGTTTCTTTAAGAGAATCGTACCAACGAAGTGCGAGCTGACTTCATGCAATTATTGTAATTTCACAATTTTGCGCGCCGTCTTCTCGGAGGTCACTGGAACTTCGAACAAAAGCGCCAATTGTTTCCGACTATCGGGGCCTTTGAGATTCCTTGAACGAAACAGCGAACGCTCCGACGATCTTTCGAAACTAAAAAGAATGTGTACGCAGGCAGTAAAATCACGGTTGCACCAAGTAATACTGAACACGTTGATTATGCAGTAAACGATACTCGTTTATATCTAGGTACACTTCATTTCGCAATGCTACAAATGGTTCGTGTTTTAAAAATCTGTAGTTACGTTCTACGTAGTACGAAGTAGTTTTCGAATTCTACTTGTGATTTCAACTACTGCGCACATTTCGTCGTGTTCGTGTGCTCGTTTTGCGTCTACAGGTACATTCTCACATTTAACCTCTTAGGCACTGGTGAATTTTGCACGGAACTGTTTCTCTGTACGGCAGAGCACATTGGAATCAAGTTTTTGATAAATAAATTATAATTTTCCTTAAAGATATGATGCATATACTTTAACTCTACTAAATTTAGTTTTCACGAAATCTTTTCTACAAATACTCAAGAATATTTATTAATCATTTTTTTTCGCTTAAAATTTATAACTGAAGTTTACGCACACAGTTTTATTTGAAATTGGTCGCTGTATGAATACTTTCCACACCGACTATGTGCACACAGAACACGATGGTTTTTGAATGTCTCGAGAAAGGAAACAAGAAAAAGTACTCGAGTTCATAATTGTTCGCATCATTGTTGTATAACGATCGGTCAGTTCGGAGCCGATTCGCATAGTTTCATTGTCTGCCCTAACATCTTTTTCGTATTCGGCCTAATTCGCTGAAGAATCGACGCTTGGCCGTCACCGTTGACATCACGATAAAGAGTGTAGTTTAATAATTCAGGAGATTGACTCTTACAAGGGAAAAGTTTCAAGAAAGCCAAAGTAATTTCGTATACCGTGCTGCGACGCGGTAATCAAAAGTGTTTTGAAATCAGGTGTTTTATGCAAATAATTTCCGTTCGTACCGTGTAACCGGGCGAACCCGACAAGGGAATAGTTCTACGCGAATTTAACAGAGCACCGGCGAAATTTAATTTCAGGTCACGGTAATTGAGTTTTGTAGCTACCGTCTGTGGTTTATTTGTGTAATAACTTTTATCGTTGACTGCGGTATTTATTTATAACCGTGGTAGCGCCGTTTCCTTCGAAAAAGTACCATATAAATCTGTGTATGCGCCGCGAATAAATGTCGCGTGGCTTTCAAAGGTCCCTATATAAAATGTCCATTAGGAAATGTAACTTCTGCTGGACACGTACAGATTTTTCATATAAATAATCATATGAAAGCTATTAATGCGTTTTAAAGTAAATTAGCGTGACAGTTATCGAGTACGGACAGCATATATACAGTTTTAAATTGAAGCCATATATTTAATTACGTTGAAACTGAAATGGCTACGTTTATCGTAGTCATTACTGGACTGTGCATCTATATGCAAATTCATAATTCCGAATTTAATTTTATGAAATTAGTAACGACAGGAATATTTCCTTGGTAAAGATGAAGCGTAAAGATAAAGTAAATATGTTACTGGTTCTCTCGAATGTACACGTTTTGTTATATTTTCGATAAAGTATGAAGCACACCCTGAATATTAAACGTACCAATTATTTTGGCTAGTGCATATTTTCTTCTAAAAACCGCAGAATTTAATTTATTTGAATTTTATGCTATTTTTATTATAAAATATGATTGTGAAAAGAAATGTATCGAATCAAATAGAAACACAAAACTTCAAATGGTTTGAATTACATGGCAAATAAAAAAAGGAACTCTTTAACACTTTGACTGCCGCCATATCACCCATACATGGGTGACAGAATTGTTTGTCCACCTTTACAAATAAATTTTTACATTAATATGTTCGTTACACTAAATTTAGTTAAGATCTGAAGAATAGAAGAAGGTTGAAGAATAACTTTGTGTCGCACATTTTAAGTTTTCAGTTGTTGCTTCAATAAATATGTTACTTTGATTTAGTGAGATTTTTAAGGTCGTTAGTTTGGCAGTTAAAGTGTTAAAGATTTTTTATTTCAGCCACGTACTGACAAATTTAAAGAAGCTCGAAAATCGTAATTTTAAAAAATCATGAAAATCACAATTTTTCACGATTATTGGTCAGTTTTTGCTAAAACTCCAAAAAATTCTTACATCTTTCTACGCGTGTTGTTTTTTTCTGCGTCAATCGACTTCGATGAAATTCTCAGCATTTATTTCTCACATTTTAAATTTTTATTACGGGTTCAAAAATAAAAATGTTTTAAAAAATGTATTTTTCTATTTCTTCATGTAATTTCTAGCAATTAGAATGGTTTCGGAACTATTTTTACGTATCATTTGGTGAATCAATGCTTCTAGTTGTTCCAGAAAAGTCAAGTGGTTTGGTTTAATTTTTCAATAGTTCTATAAATATAAAGAGTGTCCGAATACTTTCGTGAGCCACTTAAGTCGCGTAGCGTGATATCGGTATCGAAATTATTTCAGTTGTCTCTTGTGAAATAGACCGAAGGAAGTTGAGAGGACGCGGGCGAAATCTCCGGGGTCGTAGGCCGGCTCCCGTTGTCGATCGCGTCTGCTGACAAAGAGCAGCTCGGATCTCAATTATGATAGAACTCGTTAGAGAAATTATCTGCGCGGTCGGAAAGGGGAACGGGCGGATGAGACGGAGACGACGCGCGACAAAGTACTTCTGTCAATGTTGCCTGGCACCGGCACCCGACTGTTATAATTCTAAAGACTTTCGCCTCCTTCGCCGACCGGGAAGAAAGCGTGGCCCTAGTAATTTATGACGAAAGCTTCTCTAAGTAATTAACGGCGGCCCGAAGTCTACTTTCTAGTACGAGTTGAGCGTTCGCAGAGATTATTTTGCCGCCCGGCACTGAGTCGCCTTCGTTGCGGACTTCCGATCTGACGGGAGTCCGCCAGACAGTAACTGCCGATAGAGAATGGAGGATGCTACGCGAGAGTAAGCGAGCGAGACAGGACCGTGAATTTTGTTGCGTTTTATCCTGGCCTGACACGATCAAAATCACTACGGAACACGACGAAGATTCAATCGTCGATCTTGACGCTGAATTACAGTTTTATACTTTGATGTAGTCAGCTACGGAAGCACTAACTTTCTGAATTATCTTTAATTTGGTATCTTTCAAGACGTAGGTTTAGATTAAAATTTAACACTTGAATGTCGACATACAGTGCGTCCCAGAGATTAAGGATCAGACTTTGTCGGTATATTCTATGGCACTGAATAAGAAAAGAATATTATGTAAATATAGGTCATATAGAATTCAAGTAATCGAGTTGAGATAAAAATGTTTTAAGAAATGTCTTTTTTATTGTTTCATGTAATTTCTACCGATTAGAATTATTTCGAAATTATTTTTATACATCATTTGGTAAATCGGTGCTTCTAGTTCCTCCAGAAAAGTTGAGTCGTTTGGTTCACTTTTTAAAAAATTATTAAGATATAAAGAGTGTCCGAATACCTTCGTGCGCCACTGTATACGTACACTCGACCGAGTCCTTCATTCGCAATCCACCCAGAATTCGAAAAGTTGAACAGCCAGCATAAAAAAGACCTACAATTAGCTTCATTATAAAAGCGAGTCTAACGATTTCCCAAGAAACGCCGATAAAGTAAAGTTCACCGAAGATTAAGCACCTCAACACACAATGTTACAACGTGTAAGTAGATTGCGTCCGTCACAAACAGACGGTTGTTTTGCCTTCATCAGATTATTTGCCGGTAGAGAGATTAATTGTGCAGTAGCGAGGCAAACGTTCTAATAAATAAAAGGGTCGAACAATGAGAGGGAGGGGCGAGC
>CM052082.1:4666469-4683608 GCA_028453745.1 Agapostemon virescens | reverse complement strand
GAGAGAGAGAGAGAGAGAGAGAGAGAGAGAGAGAGAGAGAGAGAGAGAGCGAGAGAGTGTGTGCTTACGGAGAATAATTTGTCGCGTCATTGGTTCGGATGGAACTACTCATTGAAAAGATCGATACTCGAGGGTGCGGCCAATGGAGGCTTAATCTTCTCTTCCGGTGGGATATTTTTTAAATCAAACAGTTGGCAGTATTGATTTATTCCTCGCGGATAGAGGGAGGGAGGGAGGAAGAGGGAAGGAAAGAGAGAAAGAGAGAGAGCACAGACGCGTAGGACAGGTGAGCAGCTGATCAGAATAAATTCGCGGCGGATTCGCATTGAAAATTAGAATAAAATGCCGGGCCCGCGGTCGAATAAAAGGCCCGTTAATTCACGGCTGTTGGTCGCATTAATACCGGCAGATCTGCGGAACGTTCGGAATCGGGTCAGTTCCGCCTGACTTAAACCGCTCCCTTCCCCCTCTCGCCGTTCCAACGATAACTATACCGGAGGGCTGCTATTTAACACGTACACACGATGCCACACGGAAACGCGTCGTGTCCTGTCCCACGCGACTATTGATATATTTCGACATTTACGACTTCGAGTAACTTTGCCTAATATACGGCCGGACTTGAACGGTAAATCTCCACGGTACCGAATATGTACCCGTTCCGAACCATCCTAGCATTCTCGAAAATCCCCCAAACTCCACCCTATATGTACTCCCGCATCCCTAAACTGCTTTTAGATCGAGGCTCCAGGGGTGAGCGAAATTGCTAGGTAAATACACAAGTTCGTCGAGTCGAGGCGATATTTTACAGGACCTGAATTAATTAGCGGTTCAGAATTTAGGATTGTCTTGAAAGAAAATATTGAAACCGATGTTTTACTCTCAAGTATCGAAGCGAGTACTCGTCGATAGGTTATTCCCAACGTTCGACTCGTACAGATCGCGAGAACATACTGAACTTTGTACTTCGAACGTCGCGGGAACACTTTCAACTTTGTATTTGTGCACATCGCGAAGACTTTGAGCATCGATCTATTACATATTGAACTCAAACTCCATAATTTTCGTGAATAATTTCGAGAATGTCCGAAAAAATATATTTTTACCGTTATAAGAAAATGTTTTATCCAGTAAAAAAGTTTTTAAAAATGTGTTTTTGTTTGTGTTTCTTAAAAATTAATTTTTCAATTAGTTTAAACGAAGAGCGAAGCTTCGATTCTTTCGACCATCGACGTTTTTGCGAACGAGCTAAACGCGGATAAATTCCTGTTGCAAACGCTATAATATGTTGCTCAGAGTTACGATATCTTTAGCTACAGGACGAAATAATTTCATGCAGAGAATCGTACGTATATTTCTTGGATGTGGCGTAGGTTCTATGTAGGCCAACGCCAAAGTAGAACGTATAAAGTTGGCGTATAGCACAAAGGAAGTCCTCCAGCGTGCCAGTAGAAATTTTTCACTCGATTGACTCGTTCGCGGCCCGCCAATCCGTGATCGTGTTATTTAGCAGTAATCGTTCGTCGAACCTCGATTAAAATATTGTTCACGATATCAGCGAGTGGCACGCGTCGTAATATCATTCCTGGCTGCTGTAAATCCAATCGGAAAGTTGCAGTCGCACCGATTCCCTCGATGGTTTATCGCGATCGAGCGTCACCGGCTATGAAACTGAAATTTCTGTTGCCGAGGAGGACGTTCGAAAAGTAAACGGCAGCAACGCGAGTCGTGAAAAGTATCGAGCAATTTATTAACAAATATTGCTGCAAGCACGTCGACATATTTTTGACAAATTTCATCATGTTCTCGCGAGTCCTGTATTATTTTTTTTTAGTAAACTAGTGTTTGATAGACATACTTTCCCGATGCTTCGAGAAACGTGATGTCATAAATCTTGCAATTTGTAACAAATATCGGTTAGTTTTTTTAATGAATGTGCAAAATGTATATCACACTTTTTGATCAATTTTTCCAAGTTGGACCAGTCGGAGTAATCGTGTCTACGTGTACAGTGTCTAAACTCTGTATCAGACGTTGAAACAAGAAAATGGCGTTAACGATGTGGTTTAACGGTAATTACTTTGATGGTTAGCGCCACGTATGGGAAAATTCCGGTTTCATATTTACAGACATGATACTATTTTACCGTATCGTTGTCTGTTCTACGAATGACGAAATTCTTAAAGTTCTTATTATTGGACATCGTCTGTCGTTGTTTTATCTTTATTCGAGGAAAGTGGACTCAACGGTTCTCCTTCAGTATCGTTGGGTACCGAGAGACGTTACAGGATACGTGGACAAACAATGCTTGCTGAATCGATTAACCTTAAATTCGAGGAGTTAGTAAAAATTTGATTACGGTGTATAGTGTCACGACGAAAAGAACGGTAGACAAAGGAAAGAAGTCGAGAACGTTTTCGGTATCACCTAATAGAAGCAAATAATCATATTGTTGGAAACGCGATGCAATTAAGTGGAAGTTCGTACGGTTCGTACCGTCTGGTCGATGAGCTTGTGACCTTATCTAAGTTGAACAGGCACCAATTATCGGCTTACCGCGAAGCATTGCTCGCAGCCTACCTGTAATTAACCGAGCTTACTATGATTCGAGCCCAAGGCGAAATCCTTGCATGTGACTACGCGTCGTTACGCGGTGGATGCGACCCGGCGATGCAACGTGCATCCGCGCATCTGTGCATCCGTGCAACTCTCGCGCGATGTCTTGCACAGTCTGTTTCCCCTTTCCGCTGCAACGCTGTCTTCTTGAAAAGGTACCAGACTCTCGGCAGCAGGAACATCTTGCGGAGTTCCTTCCACGAGAAACATTGCCACAGTTATTACCTTGTCATACGAGTACTTAAACAAGAAACTAAGGTAATTATTCAGAAGTTAATCCTCCTTAACCGTTTCGATGGCCTTGAAACACGAAGGTTGTCAAGGTAACGTTGCACTACGATTTGTTGGAACATCGGATACAGTGGCTCATCCACCGCGCATAAGTAGATTATGAGATTATTTGTCGAGTATCGATATTGTTTGGAAATTAATATATTCGCTTGGACATCGACTGCACCAAACGTGGTTGTGGTTTATGCGTCGTAAGAGGATCGAAAGAGCAACGAATAGTGGAAGTTTGAACTGTTCAATTTTGATTTTACCAAATTGGTAATACCGATTCTACCGAATTCATATGATTTTTGAATCTGTAGCGAACACTTTGCGAAATGAATTTTTAATCCGAAAGGAGAGAAGCGTTAGGTGTTTGCTAAGCGGTACGCAGTGTTTATGCAGTACTCGTCGGCAGCGACGGTGGATTTTTCAAACAATTCGTTTTCAGGTTGGGCCGTGCATCGGCAAGCAAAGGGCGCATCCGAAGAATCGTGCACGCATAATGCACATCCGATAATCGCAGAGGCTCGGCTGCAATAAAGTCTACCTCATTGGCGAACCGCCTCGAATCGATACGACTGAATGAATTTAACAAACTCATTCGCTTGTTTAACCGGCAGAAGTTTCAGCAGCCACTACATAGCGAGCCAGCGGCAAAGATTTGCAGTGGTCTCGAGCATGTCGGAGAGAATGATCGACCGATTCTGTCGAGCATGCCCTCCAGTTCATCCTGTACTGCAATTTCGTAGTCGACGTCGACTGATCTTGTTCGCGTATCGCTTTGCGCCAGATATTCGGTGTGCTCACCCCCGCTTTGAGCTTCCCCCCTCTTTCTCTCTCTCTCTCTCTCTCTCTCTCTCTCTCTCTCTCTCTCTGTTCCCGCATTCGCCAGTGAATTTGGAAATTCAGAGCGACGAGTCATTAAACCCGCACAGCCTGCTTTTCCAAATAAATAAGTTCTGAAGTGGAAGCCAACTTTTTACTCACGAATGTCTGTTCCTTTTTGCTCGTCTAGCCCGCCGATACAATTTCATTGCGGCTGTCTATGACTGGGTAAATCTACTTCCAGAAATTCCATAGTAGCCGTCTACATCGAAATAAATAAATCAAAGAGTGGGAATACAGTTACTGCGTACAAACGTTTTTTATTCACGATCGTCGAACTTTGAAATTCCATTGTTACTTGTCTCGTAGTTGCTGACTAATTCTACTCGCAACAGTACGCATCTGCTTTTAACAATAAATATATGCGAAAGTAGAAACAGTTTTATTCTAAAAAGTTTTGTTGCGTTCGATTGTCGATTTTATTGTGTCTGACCGCAGCTAAGTGATTCCACTTCTAGAAACTCCCTGCAAGACTGTTGTTTAAAATAAATAAATCAAAAAGTAAGACTATATTCTTTGTTTATGAAAATTCTGTGACTACTCGCGACAATGCAGACCTACTTTTAGCCATAAATATGTGGACAAAGTGGAAACATGGTTTTATCCAATAAAATTTTATTCTCTTTGATCATTAAAGTACATTTTATATTGCGTAATATAATGCAGGTCTTCCTTTATGATACAATGAATTGAAAAATACAGAGAATATTTCGTTGTACGGTATTCTGGTTTTTTAAATATTGAATTTACAAAGAATTGAGAATCATAAGTAGAGAAAGTACATTATAGTCAGACATGGCGGCCACTTCAATTATATCATTTATTGATACACATTACTATTTTTAATCAATTATAACCTACGTCCTACGAATGCAAACTTGTTTTTAGCACAATATTTTCAAGGATAATCGGTAACACTATACACCTAGAGTACTACTGAAAAGTCACCTAATGTGAGGAGGTTTTATTAAAGTCATAGAGTCTCCAAATATTGAAGAAAATTTCGAAATTTTGCGTTTATTACTTTCAAACTGCATGTTACATGGTGTATTAATGTATTTTCATAAACTTTTACTTTCATTTTTTTCTGTATTATTAAATTAAAAGGCCCTACGGCGTCTTCGTATTAGTAACAGGGTGCCTCTAATGTGGAGAAGTAAGTGCTCTCGATTTAGGATACGTTTTATAAAGATGTTGAAATATCTACGTTTTAATTTTAATTCCTCAGTATGGATAGCTTCCTTCATTTAGTTAGGATACTATTTTCTCAGCAAACGTCTATGACAATAATATGGGATTTTAATTTGCGTCGAAGAAATAATGTACTCAAAATTCTTCACAGTACATTTAATCGTGATTACAACTCGCTATCTCTATGCACAATACAGTTCACAGTCTCTATGCGAAATGCAATTTCACTCGGAATACGTCACGATCTCCACACTGAATTCATCACTAGGTTTCCGCAAGACCTCCTTATATACTAAAATTATTTCCATCGAAACCATTCGTACCCCAATCGCACACGTGGCTTCAAACACACAGCCCATTGATCGAATCGCGTGTCAATCACACCGCGCAGACGTTTAACCCTCTGTCACACGCCGCCTCTTTCGTACATTGTTTCAGCCACACCGCACCTCAATCATACCGCACATTAGTCGTACTCTGTGTCCATCCTACCGCTCCGCCACTTCTAGCTTGTCACATGCTGCTTCTTCTTCTTTCATACATTGTTATTGGCCGTACTCACTCACTCATTCTTACTCCCCCCCCCCCCCTCTCTCTCTCTCTTTTGTTAAAGAGTGAGCCTGCGAGTTAAAGAGTGATCCGATATTAGAACGTTTACGAAGAACCTCGTTTACAAGTTAACCCCTTGGGTACGGATTTATTTGAGAAAATATTTGCATGTGGAACGGAAATAATTTTTGGTTGCTTGGAGTAGTATGTAAAGGCAGTACATTTTACGTAAGAATGTATTTATTTCTAAAATATTGGTGACATATGTAGTATTAAGATGTCTTCAACTAATTAGAATTGCAAAACAAAAATAAATTAATAACAACAAAATAAAACTAAATGAAATAAATTCAAAGTTTAATTTTTGGTTTGACGTCTTAGACACGTCATCCGCTCTTAGGGGAAAAAAGTGAATGACGTGTCTCAGACGTCAAATGTACCCAAGGGGTTAAGTCCCAGCGTGTGAAACCAATCGTAACTGAATTCGCTAACCATGCCTAATATACACTCCGAAACAAAAAGATAGCACACTTTAACCCTTTCGCTACGGGCGAGTTCTCCGCCGTTTTTCTCCGACTAGAGTCGCCCGTAGTAGCGAAAGGGTTAAAATTAACGTAATTTTTATTTATTGAACATTACAACCAAGGTTTCGTTTTTATATATTATTGCAAAATACCTCTATAAATATACATAAATGAAAATGAATTGAATATCGGCAGTCTATACAATTAAAAAAAAAAAATTTTTTTAGAAAATATAGTGGGACAAAATGATAGCACATTTAACTTAAAGTTCTATATAACAATAAATCCACGATTGATATTTAATGCTTAATATCTTGTGGCTCCTCCTTTACATTTAGTAACAGGCATTGTTCTCTTTGGCAAAAATTTATAGAGGTTTTTAATAGTTTTTTGCTTTAATTGTTCCCACTCGTCTTGAATACTTTTTTTCATTCAGCAATATTTCTAAATTGTCTGCCATTTCCATATACAGCTCAGGCAAGATTTCCGCAACAATTTTCAATATCGTTTAGGTCGGGTGACCTTGCTGGCCAATTCAAAACGCGAATTTTTTCTCGAGAAAAGTACTCTTTTACTACTTTTGCAGAGTTTATTGCGATTCTGGTGGTGTACGCATTTATTTGTTCCGTAATCATCTCCAAATATATTTTGCTATTCATTTTTCCTGTTAAAAATTCGATTTCCATTTTACCTTAGTAGCCGATACCGCACCAAATCGTCGCACCACCAGCTCCCATTTACCGAGGACTCAAAAACTGATCCTTTTTTCGCATATCGTGAAAATAGTAACTCAGACCATCGGGTCCATCCATGTTAAACCTCTTTTGATCCGTGAATATTATTTTTCGCCATTCTTTCACATATGAATATTCTTTTCCGCAAAGTGTAATCGATACATATTATGTTGCACAGTTAACCAAGGCTTTGTTTTCAATTTTCATCGTGTAATGTATTTGCATTTTTGTAAAACACATATCACATTCTTTATATCAGTGTCTACACCAACACTTTGAGCAATTTGCCTTGCAGTTATGTTAGAATTTAATGCTGCTCTTAGTACTGTACGTCGTTCCCGGGCATTTAGACTTTGCGGACGTACAGAACTCTTCTTTTTATCATGGTTTTCCGGATTTTACATGAAATTCATTATTACTTCCGACTTCTATTCATAATGTTTGCTAGTTGTGTCACTGAATGTGGCGGCTGCTGATAGGTGTGTGGTGGAGAGAGAAAGAAAAGGAAAGAACGAAGGGGGAGCGTTTCGTCCTGGGTCCGCTAGCGAACTCGTCAGTAAGGCTGACTAGCGGACCCTGCCTTACATGCTGGATACTGGAAGGTGGTTAAGGACGATATATACAGGGTGTCCCACATAAATGGGAACACCTAAATATCTTTCGTATTTACAGTCCTATCAGAAAACTTCAGAGGACAAAGTGACACTATTGCAGAGGGGCAATATAATGGTGAAGAAAAAAATTTTTTATGTCGTGTTTTTTAATGAAATTTCAAGATCACCGATGTTTTTTTAAATGGAATAGTATATTTTTCTTACGATAGCATGATAGACAATAAAAGACTGAATTTAGTGGACACTACCTTTTTGTCCTTGAAATGAGCTTGAGCAAGAATAATCACGTTGAAGCGGATGAAATGTGGAAGTTTAAAACTTACGTGTTTCAGCAAAGATTGCGCGTTGTTTACGTCGGGTTGACCTTTACATATCATAATAAATGTTCGAAATAGTTTTCATAGTAAACAGCGTATGTTTATGTTAGAGTATGTATCATTGAGACCATTAACAGAAGGTTAATCTGTTAGAATAAGTACGTTGTTCCTTCTGCATTATTCGAGTTCGAAACGTGAAAGTGATAACAATGCGTTATACTGTACAGGAACGAATCGATATGGTTTTCACTTATGACGAAAGCCACCAATCTTTGAGGCAAGTAGTACGTTTGTATCATGAAAAATTTGTGAATTGTATTTGTCCTTTGTTATACGCATTTTCCGTCGTGGTAAAACAATTTAAAAATACCGTTGTGTAAACCCACAACGCCAGAGGATATGCGGCAAAGGATTACTGCAGCATGTGCTTCAATTACGTCTTAGGAAATCGACAATGCCTACAGATCATTTATTAAAAGATTGCAACATTGCATAAATGAAGATGGTCAACATTTCGAACATTTATTATGATATGTAAAGGTCAACCCGACGTAAACAACGCGCAATCTTTGCTGAAATACGTAAGTTTTAAACTTCCACATTTCATCCGCTTCAACATGATTATTCTTGCTCAAGGGCATTTCACGGTCAAAAAGGTGGTATCCACTAAATTCAATTTTTTATTGTCTATCATACTATCGTAAGAAAAATATACTATTCCATTTAAAAAAACATCTGTGACCTTGAAATTTCATTAAAAACACGATATAAACATTTTTTTTTCTTCACCATTATATTGCCTCCCTGCAATAGTGTAATTTTTTCCTCTGAAGTTTCCTGATAGAACTGTAAATACGAAAGATGTTTAGGTGTTCCCATTTATGTGGGATATCCTGTATATGAACTGGAAAGGGATCAGGAACTAGCGGGAAAGTCTCGTTTTACTGTCCCTCTGTCGGCGAGGGTAGGAGGTACATCCGCCACACTGAATATTGTTCTTCTTTCAATTTTATTATAGCGTCAATTTCACACGCGTTCAATCTCTCTCCGCGACTCATTTTTGATAATATTTCGCCTTTTTTGAACAAATATACAACACGAAATAATATCACGGACTTTATTAACAATGTTCCGAGGTTGATGTTCGCAATTCGTTAGCTTCGGTGTAACTAGAAAGCGTAGATTTACTACATGTGCTATCATTGCGTTCCACTTGCGAACAATAATATTTACATTGTTCTGTGTTAGAATCCTGTCGAAGTGTATGTTGTGGGCGATATTTCGTAAATTGTATACACAGACATGCTCTGAGTTATCGGTAAAAGAAAATATCTATCTTAATCAGCTTTTAGCACAAAATATGGGAAAATACAGGATGTACTATCTTTTTGTCTAGGAGTGTATATCTATTTTCTCTTGTTTCGTTAACACGTTGACTGTCGAGCGAATTTAGGCGTTTCGGACCAGTTTCATTTATTTAATTCATAGAGACTATCAACGTTATCAAAGAGAATTGTTAGTTACTGGACTATGAAATTCTCACCTCACATTACTATCTGATTAATTTCAATAGGACTAAATTGCTGCTGGATGTTGTTAACTTAACGATAATCATTGTTAAACAGCACAGTGGTGCCGGTCACCGATGACCACTATGGCATTCGACGTGTTAACCTGACTAAAGTTTAATTTTAAACCTCTCGAACTTCCCACAGTATATAAAAATAAAAACAATGCTATAACAAATAATAATATTTTAGGACAAAGCCTCGGGAATCTCCCTATAATAGAACATTTTCCTCTAATCGATTATCAAGTTGATACTCGTCGGAAGCGACTATTTGTCTCTTGGTGATCTAACGTCCTTAGGTGCGAAACGAATTAAGCCAGGATCAGCGTAACAGTGGGCTGTTATTTTTTCCGTTGTGGGAAGGAGCGGGTGGCGAAGGCAAAAATCTGTGAGGCCATTAGAGTAATTGAAAAGGAAAACTCGATGAAATACGGTCGAACGGTGCAGCGCTCGAGTTCGCTCTCAATTACCCGGACGTCGAGCCACTCTCGGAATTAGATTTCCGTGAGTAACGTACAAATGTTGGCCGTGTCAGAACGCAGCTCCGCGCTGCTAGCTACGTTTCATGATGTGCGCCGCGTTACATTCTTGCCTGGCAAAATGTCGTTTAATCTTGGACCGTTGCGAACCTCTGCGGGCAACAGGAGAGAAGCTGTCCGACGACTTTTCCTCGCCCCGAAGCGGCCAACTTCATTAAGGCGCAATCAAACTCGCGTGGAACTTCGCGAGACGACGTCGTCGCTCCGAGGATCCGACCGCGAATCCCGGACGTCACCTGTTTATCGAACAGCATCACTACCGGTGAAATCTTGCGACTATGCTAAGAAGGCACAATATTCGAGCTGTGAAAAAGTATGTGCGTGCTTGTCGAGGTTTAAATCTATATTGTGCGGCAGCGTGCTGCAGTTCTAAACAGTCCGTACCGTACATCCGTCTTGTATATATTCATCCACCGTCTTCTTCCATTTAGATATATACAGTGGCGCACGAAAGTATTCGGACGCTCTTTAAACCTAAATAACTTTTTCAAAATTGAACCAAACGACTTGACTTTTCTGGAGCAACTAGCAGCATTGATTTACTCAATGATATGCAAAAATAATTTTGAAATAATTCTAACTGGTAGAATTTACGTGGGAAAGAAGAAAAGAAAGTTTTTAAAACATTTTTATTTCAACTCGTAATGAAAATTTAAAATATGCGTTTTTCAGAACTGTGTTAGTTATACACATGCTGAAAATCTCACCGAAATCGATTGACGCGGGAAAAAATGGCACGCGTAGAAAGATGTAAGAATTTCTGTAGTTTAAGCAGAAACTGATCAAGAATCGTGAAAAATTCCGATTTTCACCATTTTCGATGGCACGTAGCTCGTGTGTACGTCGATCGATTTTAATGAATTTTTCTGCATGCGTATAACTATCATAGATCTACCAGATGCGTCTTTAAAATTTTTTGTGCGTGGCTCATGTAAAAAATATTTAAAAAGTTCCTTTTTTATTAGTCATGTAATTTACATCAATTCCAATATTTACAAAATTTATTTTGTATATCATTTATTAAATCAATGCAACTAATTGCTCAAAAAACGTCAAGATGTTTGGTCCAATCTTAAAAAAGTTATTTAGGTTTGAAGAGTGTACGAATACTTTTGTCCCCCACTGTATAGTTATTTGTAGTTCTTCCTCACGCGAATCTTCCACTCGACACAATCCCTCAACAAAAGTATCGTTTTAAAGTTTCTTAAAGTTTCACCGAAATAACTGTTGATGCTATTGAAATGCGTTGCCTTTTCCTTTTTCGATCGTTCCGCCGTTTATGAATTTTTCTGTTGTTACGTCGTAACAAATTCTGCTCCGAATAAGGAACAATTAATCTCATGGAAGTTAACCGACGGTACACCGACGACGCGAACGGGGGATCGGAAATAAAGATACGGCGAATTGTGAGCTTCGTCAGAATATTGCGTGAAAGAATGATGAACTCTAGACGAAGAGGCAGGGCACTCGATCCAGTTTCTAATTTCCTACGAATAATATTTCACTCGAAGTTTTTAATTAGCTTTTCAAAGCGTTACCGAATACTCGAAGTTTTCGAACTCGGGGGTTCCAAGGTATGCGTTTAATAAACTTATATAGGGCTTGAACCTTCCAGTCGGTTCACGACGCCACGATGTGTATTTATAATTCTGCGAGGGTTAACTCGGTCTTTTTGGAGTAGCAAAGTCCACGGAAAGATGTAAAAAAAGTAAAATTTTACTTGGCGCGACTTGAAGTTGGACAGCCGATCGTTATATATTGTTAAAGGAGATGGTCAATTTCAGTAAATTGAAAGGAACTTTATTGAACAAAACAAGATGATTAATTAAGCTGCGCCAGGTATATCCTGCCTGTACCGACCCTTGTGTCGAACTAAAAAACGTTTCGCGCCCGAATCGACGCCTTGGCTACAGATCGTCATTTTAACCGTCGATCGTCATCTCGCAGTGACGCACACCACCACACAACATACATTGTAACAGCATACTTTCTAACTGCATACATTGTAAAAGCATTGAGCTTTATCTCAACATATATATTTTCATAAAATAATTTATGAAAGTTGGAATTAAAAGGGGATTTTAAATAGAATCGAGCTCCCCGGGACATAGAACGGCCGTTGAAATATATCAATTTTTTCTCTGCGATGGGCAATAGAAAATGGTATACGTCATAAATGCATAAAATCCGCAATCTGATTATGAACAGGTATTCCGCTGGGATCTTTAAACGGATTTATCGTGCTCCGCATACGATACAGCGTCCCATGGAGCGAAGATAGGTCCCCACGCTCCGCGAGTTTTGTCAAATAATATTTAACTAGATCCTGCTTTGAGCATACTACACGATACGTTGGCTAATTTACTAAACTTCGTTTAATCCGATTACGTTAATTTTATATCTCTTACCAGGTCTGTCAATATGAAATTGGAATTTGTCCATACGTGGCATTAGCTGTCGATGTACAGTGAATCACTTTAATATTCGGACACTATACAATTTTTACTTTGCCGCATTGTAATTTTGTTCACGATGAAGAAAAAAGAAATTAATTCTAAATTATGGTACTGTATGGGGTCCAGTTAATAAAAGCATAATTTTTATTTATATAATTACTAACGTTTACTAAGTATTCTATTTTTAACGAAATAATGCCTAGTTTTAACGTGACAATAATATTCAGACACCTCGGAATGTAACAATTTACGTGAGCTAGTGCGATATTTAACACTTTAACTGCCGAACTAACAACCTCAAAAATTCCACAAAATCAAAGTAATTTATATAATGAAGCAACGATTGAAAATCTAGAACGTATGACATAAAGTTATCTTTTTCACCTTTCTGTATTCTCCAGATATCAATTTCGTTGAGTGCAACGAATATATTAACTCACAAATTTATTTTTAAACATGGATAAACAATTCTGTCACCCACATATGGGTGACGTGGCAGTCAAAGTGTTAATGCGATTGTGATGTATGTTTACAAACATTACAGTCTGTGTAAACTGTCTCAAGCCTCAGAAAATCAGTTGTGTTTAGATATTCGCTAAGTTCACTGATTACAATCGGACGTAAGAGAAACACTTCATACAACGTACGCCAATTTGTCATTTTTTACAATACAAAAGGTGAATCGTAAAGGAAAATTGCAGCAATGTTTAAAATTATTAAAAATACAGTGTGAGATATTATTAAAAGATTTAAGTATGAAAACCGAATACAATATATTCCTCAAAGAGGCCCACTAACAATTTGGACACGCGAGATGAAAGAAAGATTATAAGAAAAATAAAGAAAGATCCTACATTAAGTGCACCAAAATTAACTGCCGAATTATTAGAAGAGACTGGAAAGAAAGTGCACCCCCAAATAATACACCCTTTCGCGACGACCTGTACCTGTACCACTCTTCGCTACTTTTCGCAACGACGCGACTGACCATAGTTCGCCATCAATGTATTTATAGTTTCATTTTGAGTTTGCTATTGAAATAAAATAATAATATAATTATGATTGTAGTAGTATTTATTCCATATTATTTTTTAATAATCTTTTATAGTATGAAAAATTGTTAAACAGGGACAAATAACAGCCGCTGCAAACCAATAAGTGACTGCCGTATATACACGGCACCTGTCGCGAAAGGATTAAGATAATGTGGTTATAATGGACGAGTTGCTCGGAAAAAACCGTATGCGAATGAAACTGATAGAAAGAAAAGATTAAACATTGCGAGAGGATTTGTTTTAAAAGAAGAAACGTGGTGGAATGACGTTACTGTTAGTGATGAGAGTAAATTCAACATTTTTGGATCGGATGGGTGAAGAATGGTATGGCGAAAGCAAAATGAAGAATTCTAAATTAAGAATACGAAGCCAACTATAAAGCACCGAGGTGGAAATGTACTTGTTTGGGATGTATCTCAACATTTGGAACGGGTGAATTAATTTTTATTGATAACATAATGGACAAAAATGTA
Source organism: Agapostemon virescens (assembly GCA_028453745.1). Lineage (NCBI taxonomy): Eukaryota > Metazoa > Arthropoda > Insecta > Hymenoptera > Halictidae > Agapostemon > Agapostemon virescens. The sequence continues at coordinate 4,669,812 of CM052082.1, read as the reverse complement.
TACCTGAACATTTAAAAAAATAATTTACTTAAAAGTGCAATAAAAATGGAGATTCGGAATACATTTAAGTATTATCAAGATAATGACTCCAAGCATGAGGCACGTATCGTACAGGAATATTTGCTGTATAATTGTAAAAAATTATTACAACGGCCACCTCAGTCCCCAGATCTGAATCCTATAGTGAATTTATGGGATGAACTAGACCGACGAATTAGAACAACTGCAATAACATCTAAAGAAATGTTAAAAGAACGACTGAAAGAGGAATGGAATAATATTAGTACAGAATATTTAAAAAAAATAATTTGTAAGATGCCTCAACTATTAAAAGAGGTCATTCGTCAAGAAGCATATCTTACACGATATTGAATCACTTTTCGTTTGTAAAAATTAGTACAAAAACTATCAGTCTATAAAAGTGTCCGAATATTATTGTAACGTTAAAACCAGACATTGTTTTGTTTAAAATAGAATATTTAATAAACGCTAGTAATTATATCAATAAAATTTATACTTTTATTAACTAGACATTATGTAGGACTGTAATTTAGAATTAATTTTTTTTTCCTTTATCGTGAACAAAATTACAATGCGACAAAGTAAAAATTGTATAGTGTCCGAATATTAAAGTTACTCACTGTAGTTACCGTCGAACTTCGTCATTGATGCCATTTTCCTGTTTTGATATCCGATAATGATTTTCAATTCATAATCACTCAAGTGTATGAGTCAATCATGGACAATAAAACAATGACAGTATTCCATTCGATCGTAGTATCATGGTCCCAGCCACGATGTTTAAATAATACGAGACACGCAGATTCGTTTTTAGTTTTGAAAAGCTGTTTTGACCCGAAGATCCGATACTTGATATCTTCGTGTTCGCATAGGATTGTAGCGCAAACCATCTCGACCGAGACAGATTGAATCGCAACGCGTGTTTCGATCACGGACAACCGTGCCCGCCTTCGACAATTGGTCGGGCTTTCGGTCATGCTTCGAACAAGTTCGCCGCGGGCGGTTTTATACGCGAGCAGGCGCGACACAAAGCCGCAATGGTCATGAATATGGAGAAAGTGACGTCGCTTTTAAGAGGTACAAGGTTCAGCGGATTCGCATCGACATGCCGAGCGAGTTTACGGGCTATTGTTACGACAGAGTTGCGAGCGTCGCGTCGCATCGGCGCGACGTATGCTCCGACACGCCCGGCTCGATCCTCACGAATACGCTTCAGAGTTTGTTGTATCGTGTATAGTACTCGTACAGCTGTTTGGATTAAATCTATCCGCTTGTAAATCCGTTCAGAGTCGTTTGATTTTTCGTTTCACGGCACACCGTAGAACGAAACGACTTAATAGCGGTAAAGAATCTGTAAATTTGTTGCCACTTTGTACAGTTTAATGAATTTTTCTCAACGTAATCATCGCGTGGCGCGTTCGTTTCGCGTTAGATCGTAACTATTTTTTCATAGAAACCGGAATAATCGCGGTTTCAGCTGTGAACAGGAAGCTGCGTTTTCACAGAAATAATCAGCGGAACCAGTTCGAAATAGAAATTTCTGCCTCGCTTACGTAGGTGCAGTCGCAACTGCAATGGGAAGTAGGAAGTTGATATTTTTCTCTCGCCATTGCGATATCGCGATGAATCGGTCGGGATGATCGAAAGTCGGCGTATTTTTCCTTCTCTGTGATGTTCGAAACGTCCGCGGGTACGGTAAAGCCGAACCAGATGAAACAGTCACGGTTTTTAATAAGAATATCGATCCGTTCCTTTAAACGCAGTATGTCCGCAAAAAATCAGTGCAGTCGTTGTTAAAATTAGTATCGGAGCGCTTCACGTATCTTTTTCTTTTTTGCGAAAAAATATTCGTACGAGTCGCTGCAGGTTACAAAGAAAGTAAAATATTTGTGTGTGCGTTTGAGCAGCGGAAAAACTCGGAAACATCAAAGGACACTCTGTTTCTATGACTACAGTTACTGGTAAAATGGTTTTCTTTTTCCTTTCCTTCTGCATTCAGACTAGTTCATCTCTAATATTACCCGTTGTTGCGTCGCGTTAATTTATCGGCAAACAAGCTAGACTTACGGAACACTGCGAGCAACTTTTCTAAATTACATTATAAAAATAACGAGAACATGCGTGTCAAAATTTTTGTTGCCATTATTTTAAACAATATATACTCACAGAATATCTCTGTGGTGTATCACGTGGTGGTAGAAAAGACATAACTAAGGAATAGAAACCGCGCAACCGGGGGTCAGCTGGAATAAAAGAAAACTCTGGCGGAGGAGTGCGAAAGTAGTACATTCTTGTCGTTGGCCGACGAAGCACGAGCACGAAAAGCAGAAGGATACCGAAGTAACGCGAAGCCTGGCCAACCAGTCTGCGACAAACGGTTCAAAAACGGAAGCGAAAGAGCCCGATCGGAGAAATGGCCGAAATAAAGCGAAGGTTCCGCAGCAACGTACCGGCGAGCTTGTATTTTGTAATGGCGCCGACAGTGATGTAATATGTCTCTGCACTCGCCGAAATTGATACCCCGACGAGTCAGCTAAGACTCCACAAAAGTACACCCTTAACGAGCTCTACTTTGCCGACTCGATTCACGAACACAATGCTGGTTTACAAAGAGCGATGCTTTTCTAAAGCCTGTGCCGGATATCTGTTCTCTCAGTTACATGTATCGGGTGTTGCGTCGTAGAAGCACATCTTAATTTTGAAACTTCTGACTTTACGTTCACGGTGACGCAAAGTTATGCGAAAAACACGTTCTAGCTGAATTTTACACCCTAGGATCAACGCTTCGTCGGTCGTTGTCACGTACGCGTGACTTCTCCTCGCCAGCGGTGACGGTTCGTTCCGATATTCGTATAGATAGACATAACGATGCGGAGGAACAGGGAACAGTGGTTTCTAACGTTTTTCCCTCCCAATTTAACCCTCTATGGGCCGAATTTTTGTTTTTAATAAAAAAAAAAAAATTGGGGGAACGAAAAATCAGAAATTATAAACCTATAAATGCAAATAAAAAAAATTTTCCGTTTAAACAATTTTATTGCAATATATTCACTATGTGACTTTCAGGTAACAACGGCCTATAAAGTTTTCACTTCTGTGCATAAAAGCTTAAGCATGATATTCCATAAAACAATTTGCACTTGACGTTAAACATTGTATTTTTGAAATCTCTTTGTTGGATCACATTGCAGTGCATACATATTGGTATAGTAAACTATATTGCTTATCATTACCTTGTCAAATAGTTTTCGAAAATAGGTGACAGGAGAATAGGGTACTTCGGGGACATTAGGGCAATCTCCTTTTCAAGGGCGATAACAAC
>CM052082.1:4648244-4666069 GCA_028453745.1 Agapostemon virescens | reverse complement strand
AATTTGTATTTCAGGCATAAAAATATATGTTGGAGCTAACAAGTCGAACATTGTCGAGTGTCGTAAGAAATTTTCATTATCGACGTACAAGTTAATGAAAATTTAATGTTGAATTTTGTCGAACAGGATTCCAGAGTAGAATCCACGGAGGACAAAGGCGGACCGTAAGGGTTCTAGAAACCGCGAAGAGAAGCTTCAGGATCATTTCCGTGGAACACAGTGCCCCGGTATCCGCAGAATCGCAGAGGAGTCGTGGTATCCGAAGAGGACGAGTCTGGAAAGGAATTGCGAGGACGGAGAAGAATAAGGCCATAGGTGGCCGGCTGTGTCTAGAGTCGGTGTAAACGACGAGGGACTGCTGGCGAGTGTCTGGGAAGAGCATCGGTCGAAGAAGATGGACGCAAAGTAGACTGGGATGGAGTTAAAATGTTGGACGAAAGGTTGGAGAGGAGGAAATACGCGAAAAGAAGAGAAGAGAAGCGAAGCATAGAGTAGAGTACAGTAGAGAAGAGAAGAGAAGAGAAGAGAAGGGAAGCGACGAGAAGAGAAAAGAAGAGAAGCGAAGGAAAGTGAAGAGAAGCGTGGAGAAGAGAAGAGAAGAGAAGAGAAGAAGGGCGGGGGAAAGGGTGCCGGAGTAGGATGGTAGATTTTCCGAGGAGGGGAGGGAGTGTCGGGGGTGGCGCCGCGGGCCGCGCCGTCGCCCAGCATCCCTCGTTTCCACCCGCCCACCCTCGTAAAGGCGCACCCTCACGCCGAGAGTATCTGGTAGTCATACGCTGGCCCGTTGCGAGCCCGCCGATATACCGCGCCTTTCTCGCACGCTCGTACGCTCGGTACGTGCACGCTTTGATCGCGGCGAACGACTGCGTGTGGTTGTGCGTTGACCCAGTTCGTCATTCCCGTTCGTCAACGAAGCAACGCGGAACGCGGCCGTAAAGCAAGCCGGGAAAAACTCGTAAAAACGAGGCGGCGGAACGATCGACGTCCTTCTCGAAAGACGCCGCGGTCGCGCGTCACGTCGGAGGACCGCGTCGGAGGATCTCGCGGCGTCGAAGAGCGCGAGTGTAAACACGCGACTCGCTCGCGGCTAGAGACGAGACCGAGCAAGCCGGAAACAAGTCGGAGCTGCCAGTCGCCGTAGGAAGATCAGCCGAGCAAAGCACCTCGAGGCAGCGTCGCTCACATGGTCTGTGTTTTGCTGCCTCGCGATCTTCGTCCCCCTTCCGTGGCTCTCTTCCTTTGCTCGCTATTCACGCGAGGCGAACAACTTGCTTTCCTTGTCGCCGTCGCTCGTCCTCCGCGCGTCCACCGCTGTTAACCGCCTCGGCTCTTTTCCGACCGGCCGTGCAATGACCGCGCAACGCTGCCTTCGGCAAGACGCGCGCCGATGTTGAAATCATCGTCCGATCCGTCTTTGACGTAGCTACCCGGTCTCGACGGTCGACGTCACCGTACGTCGAAACAGCCGGCAGGAGGCTCTGGTCGACGTGGCCGCGCGTCGTCGGGCTCCTCTAGCCACGTCCGCGCCGTGGTCTGCCGTCAATCGACGAGCCGACACGCGAGAGGCTGTACGGTTTATCAACCGTATATATCTATCGAGGCTTTCGCGAAATCGTCGCGCTCCTCGAGTCTTTTGGCGCACGGCTGACCGATAGTCCGATGTCGGCAAGTAAGTCTTTTGATTTGGCTCGCTGACAGCGAAGAATAACCCAACCGATACCGTTGCTGCTGAGAAACGTTGCTGCTCGTTACCCGAAGAAGGTGCACGGCGGCGGCCACCGGGCTGAAAATAATCCCCTCCCGCCGGCAGGACTAATTAACTCATTCTCCAGGGGAGACGGTGATCGATACGATGGATACGTTCCTGATAATAGGTATTTGCTTCCTATGCTACGAGATGTGCGATCTGATCAGGCGATACGCCACGCCGCAAACAGCCGAGCCGCGCCGCTCGCTCGAAGCTTCCGTAGCACCGCCCTCGCAACGCGTGTTCTCGATTTCGCACAGGATGCAGAATCGTCCAGCCTGTTGCCCGCAGTAAGCAAACGGATCGTTCGCCTCTCAGCCGACTCTCGGTTCCGAACACCGGAACTTTGACGCGGGATCGTTGTCCGACGAGGGAGCGCCGAAGAACGAAGACGCGTATCCGTCAGCTGATCCCAGCCGGATAATCCTGAAGAGGTGCTCCACGGCACGGAGTAACGTGTTCAACGACTAATCTGCACGGCCACCTTAATGAAGAGAAGAGGAATAGTTTCCCCGTGAGGATTCTTCGGTGACAGCTCGGCTGCTCCAGTGGCTCGAACTCGTTGGGTCGTTACCGTTCCCGGAACGTCGTAAGAGAAACGATCTCGCTTCTAATTATTCCGACGTGTCGATGAATTTTCCAATCGTTCGTCGTACAGATAAATTTCACCTTTGTTCTCCTACCGGACGAACCTAGAGACGACCTAGCCGATCGAACCAAAGACATCTCGAAGCAAGATCGTTCGCGAACGCGATCTACCAGCAGACACCGTTAGCGGAGAGTCGGTCCGTCGTTTCTAATCGTCCATTCGGCAGAAAACGATTCGTCGGAGCACCGACGATCGTTTCTCCAAATAGATTGGAAAATCTTCCAGCATCTTCTTCGTCTAGATCGATCGCGAAGGTGCGGCGGAAACGTGTGCGATCACCGAGCCAATTGATCCTCGATACGGAAAGCGTAGTCATCCCTCAAAGTTTCACCTGCCACCGGTATTAGCCTAAATTCCTGGCCCCTCCGAAGGAATGCAGAATTGCGTCGCGGCGTCCGAGCTCGGCTATTAATCCGTCGAGCGATCGACTGGCAGACAGCACGAGGAACCACCGACGTTTACACGAATCAGCATGACAGGGGGATTCTAATAGAGCCGGTGCGCATTCGTCGGACCGAGCCGGCACACTAGACATCGTGCTAACGGCGATCGGGGCCAGGATCGTGGGCGAGTAGCAACCGGAATTGTGTCGGACAAATGTACCGGACATGATGAAGCGTGTCCCTCTTCGGATCGATAGCGAGACGACGCGAACGCGATAGGATCGCCGAATAGCGGCACGGCAACGCGGTCACTAATCGGCCAGATCTACCAGATCGACGAGATCGACAGGATCGACGAGATCGACGAGATCGACGAGATCGACGGGATCCCCGTTTAATAGCAGGCGACGGCTCGTCCGAGAGTCTCGCTGGACCTCGTGCTCCGCGCGAAGATGCGCGTTCGAGCGGATTCGAGCGGAACGGGACACGGAGAAGCTCGTCGGCCATTTGTACAGAGCACCATCGTCTCGTGTTTCTCCCGCGAGTGTCATTCGCATCGAGTCGCCCCGGCGACGGTAGCCCTCTGGCATCCTCGAGAAGTTGTTTCTTCGTGTCGGTGAGCGGGTTCGACTGTGATCTCGAGCGTCCACCCGACAGGCTGTTTACCCTGCAACGAGCTCCGATTCCGCGCGGATGCACCGCCACACGCCGATCGATGATCCCCGGATGTCGCTGGGATCTGGACCCGAAAGAAAGTCCCGTGTTCGCCAGGAGACATTGAGCTGGGATCAGGAATCCCGCTGGCAGTCTGCACGTGGCACCGCCACGAACGATCGTCGTTGGAACGTTGACACTCGCTGGAACTGATCGACAATGAGCTTCGTTCAGCCTGGCTCGACGCTTCGTTGTCAAACTCTTTCGTGGGCCCAGTAATAGCGCTGCGTCGACTGCTTTCGGTCTTGGACTTGACAATATTCGCGTTCCTTGACAGTGTCTCGCTTGCTCGATATAGAGAAAAGGTGAATTGGAACCCTTTTCCGTGACCGGAACGCCTGTGTTACCGTTTAACAGTGTTTGAATTTTTATTACATGGTTGAGTAGTAGTTGTTGTTGTTGTTGTTGTTGTTGCTGCTGCCGCTGCACCTGCTGCTGCTGCTGCTGCTGTTGCTGCTGCCGCTGCTGCTCAGATTTCCGTTAGAAACGGATCGTTAAGGTGGAGGGGTTTCTCGAGGCGTTCGAGCCAGGTGGTTCCGGAGGATCTGCCTGGAAGCTATTGCCGAAGATAGGGTTTGATCCAGGGAGAGCAGAGATGGACTCACTGGAACGCCTGATGAGCGCAGGATTGTTCCAACCTGCCCTGCCAGTTACCAGGTCGCAGAATGCCTTCGTTCAGGCTAATCTATGCTCCGTGGTCGGCAGGAAGGGTCGTCACCTGACTGGCACCTTCTGCCTGACCGGGGATACCATGGAAGGCATTATACAATGCCTCGTGTTCCTCAAAGCCTTCTCGGTAAGACCCTGTCATCCTGCTTTTGACGACTTCGTACTTCTATTCAGTAGTTCAGAGAGATTATTCGATCGTGTACTAAAGTAACTGTCGGAAATCCGAACGTGTCTTCTAGAACGCAGTAAGAAACTTTGCCACGAAGTCCCTTTGTCGCGAGACACTTCGAAATAATTGGAGAAACGATTCGGAAAAAGTTTGCCACTATTTGTAACACAATCTCTCATCCTATTCTGTAGTAGCGATTGCATCTTGTGCAGTAATTTAGAAAGACTTTTCGATTATACGTCGAACGACTGACTGAGAATTAGAAGTTTCTTAATAAGGGTAGCTAGTTCATTTTTTTAAATAATTGGAGAAACAAATAAAGTAGAGTCTAAAGTGTAGGTAAAACGGCTCCTTTATCTTGTTCCGTAGTTTCAATTATTTCTTGCTTATTAATTTAGCGAGATAGTCGACTTCGAACGCTGAACTAGCTGCCGCGAAAGTTCTCGTTTGAAGCGTGCTCCAACGAGAGGTGGCTAATTTATCTGTAAAACAATTCGAGTGACAAATAAAATAGAGTTTGAAGTATTGGTACAGTAGCTTTCATCTTAGTTCTGCAGTTTTAAATACTTCTTGGTTATTGGTTCATCGAGATTTCCAAATTTTTATATTGAACCGATTATGAAGAAAATGGAACTCTGGTGTGTCCTCGAACACTACTCAACAAAAAATACTCGATTTACTTTTGAATAGCTCGAGAAATTATTAGAAGCGAGTTTTATTATTAGTTTTATTTTTGAATGCTAGTAGTTTTGAAACTAGTAGTAATTTTAGCTTAGTAACCGTCAGTGACATGCTAGTTTATCGATAAGTTACTTTTATCGAAGACTTTCCCTTTTTTCGCAACAAAGTGTACACGGTTCACGGTAAATATCCCCTGCGGTAGAAACGATTACAGCTTATTTTTCAAATTTTTTATTTTAGAATTATTGAAGTTATAAAATGGCCTTTATAGCAATCGATTCGATAGATATTTTTGTCGAATTATATTTTGTAATAAAAATTACAAGTAATCCAAATAAGTTAAATCTTGGCATTTTTATAAGATAATATACATCAGCCGATTTTAACACTAGAACTACCAAGTAATAAACGCGACTGATGTATATTGTCTGGTAATAATGACAAGACTGCATCTTTTGAGACCTTGTCCCATTTTTATTACAATGTCTGCTTCAATGAAGAAATTTATTCGATGCTTTCCAATGAAGATACATTTATAATTTCTGGAATTGTGAAAGAAAAAATTACGAACCAGTCATTTTGACTGGTCCGGTAGTTCTAGTGTTAAAGCTCGGTAAGTTTACCGTTAAGTTTCTAAATAAACTTTGAAGTTGGGACGTTGAAGATTAACTATGTACCTTGAAAGTATAGTATAAAATAAACCTATAGATTACAAGACTATTTCTTGATCGAAACGTTTCGGAATATTTGTATTTTGAAATCTAACATTTCCTACGCAAAAACTTAATTTGTTCACGGGTCTTCTTGAAACGCTGCTTCCTACTTTAAAAACGAGTTTAGGTCCAATAAGGATTCACAATGCGAACGTAATTTATAGTTCCTAGTTTCGGTTAGTTTCACTGGACAAAGAGTTCACATGTTCTAGGGGTTCACGTTGGTCGGGTAATTCGTATTTCTCTATGCTAAGAGTTCGCAGGCTCTATTGTGAACGTAAGTTCGGCAATGAACGTTCGAGGAGGAAAGTTTCCGCTTCGCGGAAAGTCGTAGGCTCTGTCCGCGAGGAACGATGGTACACCGAAAATGGCTTGTCTCTATTCTCCAGAATATCAGGCTAATACCCTGGGAACCTGTTCCATTTAACAGCGGGGCAAGTGGATGGGAAACAATGCCGAAATTGTTTGCCAAATATTCGTGGAACGTCCGTTGCAGAAAGCATGTCACTGGGGAGCGCGATAATGACGGCAATACATGCCGCGAATGAGACCAAACTATAGCTCGAATCTGAAGGTGCAGATGCTTTGAGTCGATGCGAGAACCAGACACCGAGCATTCGTTGAGATAATCATGCGTATTGAAAGTTACCAAAGCGGTCTGATTACGAAGTAACGAACCACCGAAAGCGGTTAAACGATACCGCTTGGCCCAAGACGATCCGCTTGTACTTCTCCGAACGCAAATTACCGATATTATCGGGGCAAGTACCGTATAAACTATCCGAATGATAAATAAACAAACTCTCAAACTCTTATACGTCAAACGCTACCTTTAAAGCCATCTACCTCGACTCTGAATAGACTTCTTTTAATCAAAATTAAACCCGTTACAATTTTTCAGTTTTGATTCTAATAACTCAAAATTTTCGTGTTCTCGGGTTCATCAAGATTTCGAACGCATTTTTAACACTAAACATACCACAGTGGCTCAAATAACCCTTTTCAAATGTTTTATTTTACAATTATTGAAGTTATCAAATTGAAGTTATCATAGAAATCGACTGGATAGATCACTTTGTTTAATTATACTTTGTGATGAAAATCGCAATTAATCCAAATAAATTAAATCTTTGAATTTTTATAAGACAATGTGCACCAGCTAATTTTTATGTTCGCTAGGTTTAGCTTTGATATTGTCATTCATGGACTTAATTCAGGTTCGCAGTGGTATTCTTTGTAAAATCACTTTCCTCAGTTACAATTTTCAATATCTTATGTATGATTTGTACAATCAAGCGTTTCCAATATCTTGACGCATTGTTTGAAGGGTTACAAGTTATCTCGCGTTGTCGTGTTCAAGCGTCGATGTCCTATCACGAGTTAACTTGTGTTTGCTCTTCGAAAGGAAAGCGCAGCAAAACTGGATATATTTGTCAAAACAGTTGCGTATTGTCACACGAAGGTGACTACCGTGATGTACAATACATTATACAAGAAACAATATTATAAGTTATATAAAAGATACGTTCAAAGTTTCATTTCAATCATATTTATTTAAATTGATTATGTATACACGGTGTTTATTGAAATTAATTTAAATTGCTCTATTTCCACGTTCAATTACGAAATAATAGCCGATGGCAAGAAACAGCTTCCGCGTATAATTGCAGGTCAACAATGTGTTAATACCGATGTCTGACCAAACGCATGTCATACTACTGTAAGCATCTCGATAAATGTGAGGAATAGTTTCGTCAATCTTTAGTGTACCAAGTTTTACAGTTTTTAGTTGATAGAAACAATATTTGCGTAAGTTTTGAGGATAGGTATCTTGTTATATTCGACGATAGAACTTTGTACAGTCGGCTGTTACAATTTAACACTATTCTATTCCACGACGCGTGACTCAAAACAGGATTTGAGACACAGCATACTGTACGAGAGCCAAATAGAAAATAACGCTATGAGAACAGCGAACGCTTGTGCGATGTGTTCGACGAAACCGTAGCAACTTCAATACCGATTCTTTATTAAAAGAAAAAACCCAGATTACGAAAACCATTTGATATTTACGATGTTTTACGAACTATGGTGGAGAATAGATATACGTCAACATCTATGGATATTGCAGATGCGTTACGTGTTCATAAAACAACGATATTGGATCGCACAAAGAAATGGCTTTAAATTAACCCTCTATGGGCCGAATTTTTGTTTTTAATCCAAAAAAATTGGGGGAACGAAAAATCAGAAATTATAAACCTATATATGCAAATGAAAAAACATTTTTCCGTTTAACCCCTTGCCCTACAACAACGAGTCAGACTCGTGAGCAAGATTTCGCACTGAATCATCTAAACATGTATTTCCTCAACTTTTTTCAAACGGAAATAACATTTTATTTAATTGTTGATCGTATACGATCATTCGAGAATAGCTAGGCACACAGTACTTACAAATTTGTATTTTCTTTTTGTCGTTCTGCAGAGGACAAAGAAAGTCTAGTCGCTGTTATCGTAAAATAAGTCGTAGGCCAAGGGGTTAAACAATTTTATTGCAATATAGTCACTAAGTGGCTTTTAGGTAACAACGGCCTATAAAGTTTGCATTTCTGTGCATAAAAGCTTAAGCGTGAAATTCCATAAAACAATTTGCACTTGATGTTAAACTTTTTTTTTAAATCTCTTTGTTGGATCATATTGCAGTGCATATATATTGGTATAGTCAACTATATTGCTTATAATTTCCTTGTCAAATAGTTTTCGAAAATAGGTTACAGGAGAATGGGGTGCTTCGGGGACATTAGGGCAATCTCCTTTCTAAGGGCGATAATAACTACTATTATTCGTTTGGGATAGTGGTTGCCAAACAATTCTTTGTGGTCCTGCATCTTCCTCATCCGACGAAGATTGAGTACTAAATTCTTCGTCACTGACAATGACATTTATCCGTCGTCGGGGAAATACTATTACATCTTCATCGGACTCGGAATCTAATGAGGAATCATCGGATCTATTACCGCCAATGCGTCTAATTCTAATTCCTCTGTTATTTCTATCTGATTTTGTATTCATATTTTGGGTATACGATGTATAAATGTGAAAACAGGAGAAAACACAAGCTTTATCCTAAATGTACCGAAATCTGACATAATAGCCCACTGTAACCTCAAAGTTACAAAACTGCATCATAAAAAACAGTAACAAATTGAAAATTGAAATGCAAACAAATAGGTTGTTATTGATAAACGAACCCAGAGCTATTATGTGTACTATTTTTAGTTTGGTAATCACTGACAAAAACACAAATAATATCAATTCGATCAAATGGTTTCGCTTATTTTTACTGCAGACAATTTGCACAGCATTTATTTTGTTATTTCAGGTTGATGAGCCTAGTAACGGTCATAAATATTAATATTGGTTGTCTTGGCAACGTTATAGAATTAAGATTTATGCGCCATCTCAAGGTATAATTATTTGATAAAATGTCGATAAATTAAAATGTGACCTGAAAATTACAGGAGCCCATAGAGGGTTAAAAGAAAAAACCCAGATTACGAACTATGGTGGAGAATAGATATAGGTCAACATCTATGGATATTGCAGGTGTGTTGAGTGTTCATGAAACAACGGTATTGGATCGCACAGATAAATGGCTTTAAATTAATGAAAAGAAATAGACAGCACTTTCCCTCGCACCTAATGTATTCGTTGTTGCAACTTTGTACCGGAGTCGTTCAACTGCGACGAACCACGAAATCAGTGATCGTTGTCTTGGCTCTCCGACTAATTATCATCTTAATTAGACACCATCGGGGGAATGCGATAAAACAGTTCGTCTAAGTCCAAGGATTCCGTACCAAACAATTAACGTGTTCACCATCAATTGTAATTCCTGCATCTTGTTACACAGACAGAGCAGCTATCCGAAGTAATTAGTTGATCCCCCGAAGTTCGAGGTGGAATTAGAGATTAGAACTTGCCGCGAGTTCCCGTGATTTCAACTTCCCAACAATTTGCGACGAGCAGAAAGTCTTCGGAAGCCTCGCCGTAAATTGAACTACTCGAACTCGGTCGGAAATCGGCAAGAGCCGTTGCCGTTCGATTAAAGAACAAGCATGATGATTTCTCGGCTTATTGAAACCCCGCGCAGCAGGGCGAGCCGAGTGAGTCATAGCTTTCAGGCTTTCATCGATTACAAGTCCGAGGAAGAACGCGATCGCTAGCGAATCTTAAACTATCCCTTCGAACGGTCCCCTTTCGCATAAATCTGTGCCGGAGCCCTACCCGGCAGTCTCGGCTGCGCTACCCCCAAATTTCACTGCGACGATATCGAAGCCCTGAATCGATAGACGCGGACTTCCCCTCCGACGGAACTTTTTCCCGTCGTTGTCGATCGATCTTTATGGAACCGCGAAATCCATTCGGAAATCAATAGTCGTTCAAACGCGAAACGTTCGAGCATTTATTCTGCAATATCCGGCTAGCCTATCGATGAATTACAAGTTCTGAATGGTACTCGAACCACGTGTATTCGACTTACGCATAAATGTTATACACAAGCATGGTAACAAAGCGTTTGTTGCGTCGCAAATCCTCCGTGCGACGGGACACGCGCGACCGAGGCCAGGTAAATTCATCCGGCTACGAACGTCGAGAAACCGAAAACAGCACAGCCGATCGACGCATTATTTCAACTATTGTTTCACATGAGGCGACGGAATTTGGTAGTTACAATTGTTTTGCGACCTTGCGAGCTTACTCCTACCTCATCTCTATTTTTTCCATTTCTATTCCGACTTTTCGACATTTCCACCACTTTTTCTGACACACCCTATAACCAATCGTATGCAATTTTCCGAAGACCACACCCTTCGTTTCCTAAAATCTGTGGGACGATCAAGAGGTTTAATTTACACTGTTGCCAGGATAACAAATAAAAATGAAATAAGTATATATTGGGCGTAACTACAATGTTCAGTTACGATCGGTTAAAGACGCTAGGACTTGGTATGTACTAAACGTTACACTATTAGATCACACTCTGATTTGGATCACTCTTCTCGGACACTCCTCTGACACTCTATTCTGACACGCAATGTGACTTTCAATTCTGACTTTGATATGACTTTGATATGACACTCCGTGCGGACACGCGTGATGTTTTATAGGTATTCTTCAGTGGGCGTTTTCTCTGCTTTACCCAATCACTTCGTTTTTCGGAAAAATGCCCGCCCTCCGACGTCAGCGGAGTAGGGAAGATCCAGACCGAGGGGGTACATTGTCTGGGGTACACGAGTTTTATGGTGCGACCGATACCGAGAAATTCGGAGGGCTCATTACCTCAATTTGAAGTCGTCGCTATTTCTTTAACCCTTTCGCTACGAGCGACTTTTCCGTCGCGGCACTGTTCCTGAACGAACCGCAGCGTCAAAAACGTGCACGATGCTCGAGAATGATTTACGCCTCGCTGCAACTTGAGTTGTTTTGACGATGTTTATTGAAAATACGAAACTTCCCTTTAATCCATTCGATACGAGCGCTCTGTCCACCATGACACTCCCGCTGTACGGGGCAAAATGCTCCGAAAGTGCACACATAGCGCGTGGTCGGTCCTCTTTTGTATGCAGATTTTTCTACCGTCTATAGCTGACGCTCGTACACACAGATCGTCGCGCGGATGCTGTCTATAGCCGACGCGCGTAATGAAAGGGTTAAGCCCCCCAATTGACTAAAGTCGCGTCTGCACCATAAACTCAGCCCCTGCACTCGGACCGTTCACCCCTGCTAAGGCCCTTTACAAATCATAAAATGAATATATGAAAATATATGAAGTATAAATTTCATAAAATGAAATAAATTAAAATAAATAAAATTCTGACCAATCACTGTTCGCGTCTTAACACATTGAGGACCGCGAAGAAATCTGTAAGACATGTGCTTGGGATCGCACGTTTTCAGGATAACCTGCATTTTACTGAAATCATCGTATCTTTTTGTGAAACTTTTAGATATTAAATGAGCGAAACAAACATGACGGCAATCGAGTTTAATACATTGACTATTTATGTAAACACTAAATAGACAAAGTAGATGCCCATGTATCAAAGTAGGCGACAACCAAAGACAGGATATAGAAAACACGAGTTATCTCGTGATCGATCCGTAACAGATGAAGCGCAAAACACGAAAAGACTCGTGAGCAGTCCTCAATGTGTTAACAAGTATGATAATTTTACGGACTGTTCGTACATTCGTATAAAATGTTCTCGCGGTCCTTGTTTCCAATTCCCTGCCGAATAAGGGTGTTTTGTTGCGTTCCTGCGCCGACAGAATATTATATAGCGCGATATCGATATTATTTCGAGAGACAGGAGAAAGTCTAGGTATTACGTCGTAACAACGTTATATATAAGCGCATACAAATATTTCGACACTGTACAAGTTGAGCAGCCGGTATATTCCTACAAGCTAGCGCCACCATTGGAAATCCCCAGCAATAAACCACCCCAACGTCCAACATCTTGCGACCAGGCGCAACGGCCAAACCGAAGGTTTACCTGCGATCGCGCTACTTGACCAAGTCACCATCGACTCTGATCGGTGCGCTTACATGAACCATTTTCTGTATAAATACTGCACACTTTTCACACTCTAGGCGATTTACATTTCAAACGCCCCTGAAACAACTTCAACTCAACTAAACCGCTCGTTTGTAAATCCGTATTATTTTCGTAAGAAAAATCAGTACGTCGGAATGATTAAACTCAGTTCTGTATACTAACAAGTCGTGTGTCTTTATAATATTATTTGGACCACCTCTAAATATCGAGCCTTGTTAACTTAACCCTCTATGTGCCGAATTTTTGTTTTTAATCCACAAAAATTGGGGAAATCAAAAATCAGAAATTATAAACCTATATATGCAAATGAAAAAAAATTGTTCCGTTTAAACAATTTTATTGCAATATATTCACTATGTGACTTTCAGGTAACAACGGCCTATAAAGTTTTCACTTCTGTGCATAAAAGCTTAAGCATGAAATTCCATAAAACAATTTGCACTTGACGTTAAACATTGTATTTTTGAAATCTCTTTGTTGGATCACATTGCAGTGCATACATATTGGTATAGTCAACTATATTGCTAATAATTTCCTTGTCAAATAGTTTTCGAAAATAGGCTACAGGAGAATGGGGTGCTTCGGAGACATTAGGGCAATCTCCTTTCCAAGGGCGATAACAACTATTATTATTCGTCTGGAATAGTGGTTGCCAAACAATTCTTTGTGGTCCTGCATCTTCCGCATCTGACGAGGATCGAGTACTACATTCTTCGTCACTGTCAATGACATTTATCCGTCGGGGAAATACTATTACATCTTCATCGGACTCGGAATCTAATCAGGAATTATCGAATCTATTACCGCCAATGCGTCTAATTCTAATTCCTCTGTTATTTCTATCTGATTTTGTATTCATATTTTGGGTATACGATGTATAAATCTGAAAACAGGAGAAAGCACAAGCTTTATCCTAAATGTACCGAAATCTGCCATAATAGCCCACTGTAACCTTAAAGTTACAAAACTGTATCATAAAAAAAACAGTAACAAATTGAAAATTGAAATGCAAATAAATACGTTGTTATTGATATACGAACCCAGAGCTATTATGTGCACTATTTTTAGTTTGGTAATCACTGACAAAAGCACAAATAATATCAATGGGATCAAATGGTTTCGCTTATTTTTACTGCAGACAGTTTGCACAGCATTTACTTTGTTATTTCAAGTTGATGAGCCTAGCAACGGTCATTAATATTAATATTGGTTGTCTCGGCAACGTTATAGAATTAAGATTTATGCGCCATTTCATGAAAAAAGCTATAAATATTTGGTAAAATTTCGATAAAGTAAAATGTAACCTGAAAGTTACACAGGCCATTGAGGGTTAATAGAGGAGCAGCGTTTGATACAGTCCGTCCTAATGTTATTGGAAAAATTTATCAATTTGCCATTTCGATATCCCTGGGATTATTTCATTAATCTAATCTGTATATCATTGTACCTCGCGTGGATATTTGAATTACTGCAATCATATGTTCCGCAATATTGATTACATTAATTCATCCGTTGATGCTTCTTATCAATCTCGATACGTAGTCAATCTTCTTCGACATCCACGCTAACATAGATTCGATATTCGATACTAGAATTTTAGAAGACGGTGTTTGCGTTCGGAAAGAGTGCGATTTGGTTACTACTTCGACGATTGAACCGTATCGAATGAAGTTAACTAAATCGATTAACGATATCGTCGCACGAGAAGGAATTTCAGAACACCCCTTGATGGAAGCAGCCGCCGGACTGTTCGAGCCGAACTTCGAAACGATATTCAAAAAGGAAATACTCTTACAAATTTCTCGAGAAATAAAAGACACCTTCGTGAAAGGAATTTGGAAACTGCTGAAAACTAGGCACAGAATATTCTGAGCAAGACTGCAGAATAAGATTAAAATCTGAAGGAAGTTTTAAGGTTCGAGAAACCATCGAGACAAATCTAATAGTGACAAAACAACGAATAAGTATCGAATATCTCCGTAAGTGACGGATCTCCTCAGAAAAATAAGTTCGAAAGTTCTTCATTATTATGCGAACAACCGAATCAATCTACTTCCAATTTCTATTTCAAGTTACCTTAATGTTTGTCTTGCCAAATACCAAGGTTATCGAAGTTTTCTTATATTCTTCAACGATCCTGAACTAATTTGTATTTCAGGCATAATAATATACGTTGGAGCTAACAAGTCGAACATCGTCGAGTGTCGTAAAAAATTTTCATTATCGACGTACAAATTAAAATTTATGCGCCATCTCATGAAAAGAGCTATAATTATTTGGTAAAATTTCGATAAATTAAAATATGACCTGAAAATTACACGGTCCTATAGAGGGTTAAGCGCTCGAAGCGCAAGGATAAATATAAAACGTTCTTACAAAACGATTTACTATTCCTGCGCTCAAAACAGTACGCGAAGCTCCTCCCGTCAATCTCAATTCCAGGACAGTTAGCGTAACGATCAAACTCGGTCGATGAAATCCACGCTGTCCTCGGCACCTGTCCAGTTCCATCTGTCAGGTTTCTATGGGAGACCTCAACAGCCACGCGCGGCCTCCGACCGCAAAGGACCCAAGTTCGTCTAAGCCCGTGTTCTGTACAAATCGAAAACAAATTGTACACTTGCGGATCCCTTTTCGAAACACGCTCATCGCGGTATTGGGAGATACCGGGACGTTCTGAAACCGCACAAAGTCCGCAACAAAGCTGTCCTAGCTAGCGTTTACGAAAGCGAGCCCCCGCCGTTCCGTTTGTAGGACACTTCAATCTCCTGCCCTTTGAATTCTTCCCTTTGATAGAAAGAAACGATATCGCGAGGTGACAACCCGGACATTTCTTAGAGGGCGCCGGGCACGATCTAAAAATAAAACACCAATTGCCGGGATCATACCGTGTTCCTCATAGATTCTTTTTAACCTGGAATACGCGAACTCTGCTATAGAACTATAGAAACTATTTCTATGCGCGAGACCATTTTCGAATAATCGCAATAGCATCGTTTAAAGTTAACATTACTTTTAAGCAGCATTAACCCTTTGCGGACGAGGATTTTTTTTAAACATTTGAAATACTTTCTCTAGGAAGCTAGATTTTATATTAATGTTTCAAGGTCTGAGTAAAGATGAAATATATACCGATCTTTTGTCACTGCAATAAATAAATTATATTTTTCCTTCGAAGATATTCCTTTTCAACGAGTTAAGAGTGATTATTTTATATTACTTGAATGGTACTAGCATGTTCCGAGATGAATTTCACGACACATCGCGTTTGGTTATTTACTGTTACGAAACATTCACAAATTATAAACAAGTAAGTTACAAATTCTTCGATAATATAATGAAATCAATCGATACAATACGAAATACGTAAACAGTTGGATTTTTGGAAATTTTGCTTGGTTATTAGACCAATTCGGTATTACCTTCGTTGATCTGGCCACAGAAATTCAACCGTCGTTTTAACAGACCGCTATCGAGTATTCCGTCGAGAACAGCAAAAACCCTTCATCTCCAGCAGCCACTTCCCACGAAATTCATCGCAGGGTACTCCGAGCTCCGTTTTTATCTCTGCGGCCATCGTTCAAATTTTCTGCTCGCCGCTTGTTCTAAATTTCTCACTAATTTTTTCCACCAACGATCGTAACAAATGACCGGCGCGCCAGCAAACCCAATTGTCTTCGAAATGGAGACAAATCGAAGTTCGCGATTGATACCGTCATTGATGGTAGAGCGCCATCTTCTACGGTTGCGTGGGTACTCAAACCTCGAGTTGGATCGAGCTACGGTCGGGTCGGGTCGGGTCACAGCTTCCAAAGTTTCTAAAGATCAGGCATTTCCGATTTTAAGCTATCCAAAATTATAGTCGAGTCGGGTCGGGTTGGGTTAGGTCGGGTTCCGGTAAGTTTGTAATGTTCGAGTAATCGATAACTTAACCCTTGGTTTATCACGCGTGGTGAACCGACCATTTCTAGATCCTTTGTTTTGCAATTATTAAAATTGTAAAGATATCTCCATTGAAAATAATTATACATCTGTAGGCATTTTTCAGGTAAATGGGCCTTGGTAAGGATGAACGGTCCGAGCGAAAGGGGCGAGTTTACGGCACAGATGTGACAGTCAATTGTGACAGTCCCCGCATGTCTCGATAACGGTCGCATCATAAAACTCGTGTACTGTCGCGTAGTGAAATCTTTTTAGAAATAATAAGGTCCGAAGAACCGTTGCCGGCAGCGAATTCCGTGTATTATTACATTGACCCATAACGAAGCCAGATGTTCCGACGACCCGTTGCCAGCGGAAGGTTCTGTTTTATTATGACAAAGCACGGAGTCTTGTGTTCTAATCCTAAATTGTGGCTCTACCTGCGAGAGTCATTCGACGAGGCTTTTCGGACGAGCGTTCGGAAAAGCGTAAATTTCCATTTTTGTTAACAACCCTTGCTCCCACTCCACGAGCTCTGGTCAACGGTTTTAATAACACCTCCATTTTTCCACTACCGAATCAAATCTTTGTACCATTTTTGTAAACGCCCCAACGTAGCGAATAAATAGTAAGACGGAGCGGCGGAGACGAGATTCCTATAGCATTCGCCATCAGAAAGGGATCACTCTTGTATATGGATCATTCCACGCCAAGCGGATCACTTTTGTACACCAAGTCAGCGATTTTGTTTAAATTGAAATATGTTATAGTCTATGCGAAAATAGGGGGGGTTCAAGTCATCATTCTTCTATTTTCGAAATTCTTTAAAAAATACAGAACCTCAAACTTTGCGGTTTTTACAAAACGACCTTCGGAAAAAAATTTTTATCTCCGTTATTATTAACCGCACAAACATTTTTTTTTTTTAGTTCAGATCGTAAAAGACGGCTCTTTTTAACTAATATTTTAGTTTATTCGTATTGTCATTTTTATAACGAAAAAATATTAAAAATAATTTTATTTTGCAAATTTAACTAAATGCTCGAATCTTTAAAAAAATCGAAAAAATATTTCCACATTCTGTATTTCTTTGCCTTTCGATTCTAATTTTAAAAAAGGTGGACACTTTAAAATTAAAGTCAGGACAGCCAATTGAAGATCGCGGCGTCCAGCAATTCAGTCAAGTAAGCAGCGACGCGCAGCGATTCTTAGCCCGTGCGATTGCTCTCATCTGGCAATCTTAGTAAATCCGATATTTTTGGTACTTTGAACTATACTAATTATGTTACACATTGTTGTAATTGAAGAAAAGAGATTACTGATGTCTGAAATATAAACATTTACATGATTCAGTTGTGTGCTAATTGTTTGATGTCTTTATGATAGTTATTCATGTTTTGTTACTCTAAAGGCCCATTTTTAAATACATGAAGGATAAGAGGGGAGATTGGAATCGTTTAAATAATCCTGTATGCCAAAAAATTTGTCTTTCAAATCTAGATTGGTTGTTAGACCACGTTGAAGTGCGTTTCATCTACATCACTGGAAAGTATT
>CM052082.1:4635575-4648144 GCA_028453745.1 Agapostemon virescens | reverse complement strand
ATTGTTTGATGTCTTTATGATAGTTATTCATGTTTTGTTACTCTAAAGGCCCATTTTTAAATACATGAAGGATAAGAGGGGAGATTGGAATCGTTTAAATAATCCTGTATGCCAAAAAATTTGTCTTTCAAATCTAGATTGGTTGTTAGACTACGTTGAAGTGCGTTTCATCTACATCACTGGAAAGTATTTTCGCGGAAACTTGAGACTCAGAAATTGGCACAAAGCTGTGGTAGCTTCTAGTGCCTTTAATAGTTTTGGACTTTTGAAAACGATTTTCTAAAAACAACGAATGATGTTTCTGTTCTTCACTGGTAACAAAACTGAATGTAATATTATTAATATTGCTTACGGCCCAATCAAATAATTGTATAATAAAAAATAATAAACTAAAATTTTAATTTTAAAAGGAAAAAGAATTCACGTCCACATCATAAACCTGACTTACGTTTAATTATCCTTACTAGCGAATAGATGTGAAAGACAAATTTTTTGGCATACAGGATTATTTAAACGATTCCAATCTCCCCTCTTATCCTTCACGTATTTAAAAATGGGCCTTTAGAGTAACAAAACATGAATAACTATCATAAAGACATCAAACAATTAGCACACATATATATATCAGATAGGATTTCTAGACTCGAATTAAATAAAGTATAGTATAATATAATATATATCTACTTTTATCGTTTTGTTAACCTGACGACAGTTTAATTTTAACACTAGAACTATCGAGTAATAAATCAAACGATATACATTGCTTTGTGATAAGACTGCATCTACTCAAACTTTATTCAATTTTTATTGTAACATGTGGTTCATTAAAGAAGTACATCGGACAATTACAAATGAAAACATTTTTATAACTTCAGTAATTACGAAAGAGATAAGTAGGGACCAGTCATTTTGACTGGTTTGGTAGTTTCAGTGTTAAATCTCTCGACCTCTCCACGCATCTTTGTTTATTTAAACCTATAGAGACGCGTAGTCGACGAGCCATTAAATGTATACAGAGTATCCGAAACACTCTGTACCTGAATAGAATGCAAAAAAAATGCATTTCTTGGATACGAAAACCTAGAATACCCCTTTAAGCGAGCACTACTGTATCTCTGATAGAAAAAACGTTTTTCCCCGGGTGCGTAATAGTTCGTTGAGCTCTCGAGAGTTATTCTGCGCGAAGAGCCGCGTGTAATTTGCATCGAGGTGACACGATTAAAATTCTTTGACCTAGTTTCAACGCGTCGGAGAGTCGGTGGCAGAAAATTTCTTCGGAAGCAGGAACGACGAAGGGCGACGACGTTTCTTGCGTGTCGAATCGGTGCAGATTATTTCCTTAACCGTTTGTCGAAAGCCATTCCTGCGAGTTGTCGGTGTTTCGGAATAATTACAACGCCAAATTCTCATTATCGATGATTTACCGCGCGGCCCCTGCGAGCGTGTCCTTCATTTTTTAGATTTTTTCATAGGAACATGCTAGAGGTGTACGAGTACCTGAAGTTTCGAATATTGAATGAACTGCCATGTTGTTACGTTGTTACACAGGGCGTATAAAAATGTTGCGCGTCGACTGTCATGGGAGAATTCTACATCTTGGGGTCGGCGGAGATCTGCCATAAAACCTTGTCGCAACATTTTCTGTAGCGTCCTCGATCTCTTGAATCCCACTCGGCTGGCTCACGATGAACTTTAGGTATTCCGACACAGTTGTGATTACGGTCGTGTAATCGCAATGGTGTATTACGGTCGAGTACGGGTGTTTTCGGGAAGGTTTAATCCGTGACGAGGAGAAATTAGGAATACGACACGGAAGTAACAGATTTGTGTTGGGTCGAGAGCGCCCTGTCAACGAAGTTTGCCCGCGAAGGCCTGCAAGCGGCGTTCGATAACACTCGAACGACAGTGGGATCGAATCCGAACACAAATATTGCGGAGTGTGTGTGCCAAAGGATTTGTTTGAATTCGTAAAACTAATGCATTCGTGGACGTTTGAAACATGGAACTCGCGAGTTGAAATCGTTGTAGAGACTATTGCGAAAGGATGTTGCTCAACCGTTCTCCAAGGGTAAACAAGGGGTATCGGTGGACGAGGATCAGGAACGTTTCGTTCGGTCCTATAATTTTGTGGCAGCCAGTACACGATGGCTCGTCGTTCCTCGGTCGAGTGGATGGCATTCTTCGTTTCCTTCGCGCTGCTCCGAGACGAAGGGTGCAAGGGTAGGTGACGATAACATCTCTATGAGACCGGCTATGAATTTTTATCCAGGCCTGTCCCAGGGCTACAGGCCTACGGGCGAGTAACGAATGAATCGCGATGGCCCCTAAAGAAAAAACCACTTACCCCGGTGAGCTCGTTTGACGATAAAAGTTATTGGCGCGGCGATGACGTAACGGGAAGGGGCGGCTGTCCGGGAAGAGGGAAGGGGGTAACGAAGAAAGAGGAGGAAAGGATAGAAGAAGATACCGGTCTGAATGGACGGGGGTTGAAACTCCCTCGCAAGGTGGAACTGGGAAGAGGAATAAGAGGAAGAAAGGAAAGGAACGGATAAGCAGAAACCGGCCTGCCCCGGGTTCCTCGGTTCCTCGGTTAACGATGAATCACGTTCCACGGATCTTTTAATACGACTTTTTGCTTCTGGAGGATCCACCCCCAATCTACCGGGTATTAGGCGAGCCGATGACCGCGAGATCGGACGCAATACCGAGTTATGAACTTTCCGCGAAACTAACGCTGGAACATCTAATATCGTTGAGCATGGTTCTTTCGCGAAATCCGTCGGTTGAGCGCTATCTCCGCGTCGTGTTCAGCTCGCGTATTAACGAAGCCTCTACTTAACTCAAGCGGCGGAGATTGATTCAGGATTCGTGGCAGAGGAGATATTTTTAATCGCTCTCGCTGTGCACTACTCTGTTTGTTTCTCCGCGTTTCATTTTTCGTTTTCTGATTACGCGGTTCCCTACGATTCGTTCAAAAGGTAGGTGTTGAGGTATTTGTATTAAAGTGAAAGGACTCGCGTAAGAAAGGAGTGAAAAATAACTACGGTGAATCACTTTAATATTCGGACACTATACAATTTTCACTTTGCCGCATTGTAATTTCGTTCACGATGAAGAAAACAAAATTAATTCTAACTTACATTACTGTATAGGGTCTAGTTACTAAATGTATAATTTTTATTTATATAATTACTAGCGTTTACTAAGTATTCTATTTTAAACGACACAATGTCTAGTTTTAACGTGACAATAATATTCGGACACCTCGGAATGTAATAATTTGCGTGAGCTAGTGCGATATTTAATGCGATTCCGAAGCATGTTTACAAACATTACAGTCTATGTAAACTATCGCAAGCCTCAGAAAATCAGTTGTGTTTAGATATTCACTAAGTTCACTGGTAATAATTGGGCGTAAGAGAAACACTTCACACAACATTCGCCAACTTGTCATTTTTCACAATGCAAAAGGTGAATCGTAAAGGAAAATTACAGGAATGTTTAAAATTAGTAAAAGTACAGTGTGAGATATTATTAAAAGATTTAAGTATAAAGACCGAATACAATCTATTCCGCAAAGAGGCTGTTATGAGCGCACGAACAGTAAATCGTTTTGTAAATCGTTTTGTAAGAACGTTTATATATTTATCCTTGCGTTTCGAGCGCTTAACTTAACAATGCTCGATATTTAGGGGTGGTGCAAATAATATTATAAAGACACACGACTTGTTAGTACGTAGAACTGAGTTTAATAATTTCGACGTATTGGTTTTTCTTACGAAAATAATAAGGATTTACAAACGAGCGGTTTAGTTGAGTTGAAGTTGTTCCAGTGACATTTGAAATGTGAATCGACTGGAGTACGAAAAGTGCACAGTATTTATACACAAAATGGTTCATGCAAGCGCACGAATCAGAGTCGATGATGGTTTAGTCAAGCAGCGCGATCGCAGGTAAACGTTCAGTTTGGCCGTTGCGCTTGGTCGCAAGATGTTGGACGTAGGGCTGGTTTATTGCTGGGGATTTCCAACGCGCTGGCTTGTAGGAATATACCGGGTGGTCCACTTGTGCAGTGTCGCAAAATTCATATGCGCTTATATATAATGTTGTTACGACGTAACAGAGGCCAACCAAAAATTTTGGACACGCGAGATAAAAGAAAAATTATAAGAAAAATTAAGAAATATCGTACATTAAGTGCATCAAAATTAGCTGCCGAATTATTAGAAGAGACTGGAAAGAAAGTGCACCCCCAAACAATACGCAGAGCATTAAAAGAATGTGGTTATAATGAACGAGTTGCTCGGAAAAACCGTATGCGAATGAAGCTAATAGAAAGAAAAGATTAAACTTTGCTAGAGAATTTGTTTTAAAAGAAGATGCGTGGTGGAATGGCGTTATTTTAGTGATGAGAGTAAATTCAACATTTTTGGATCGCATTGGCGAAGAATGGTGTGGCCAAAGAAAAATGAAGAATTCAAAATTAAAAATACGAAGCCGACTATAAAGCACGGAGGTGGAAATGTACTTATTTGGGGATCTATCTCAACATTTGAAACGGGTCAATTAATTTTTATTAATAACATAATGGACGAAAATGTATACCTGAACATTTTGAAAAATAATTTACGTGAAAGTGCAATAAAAATGGAGATTCAGAATACATTTAAGTATTATCAAGATAATGACCCCAAGCATAAGGCACGTATCGTACATGAATATTTGCTGTATAATTGTGAATCCTATAGAGAATTTATGGGATGAACTAGACCGACGAATTAGAACAACTGCAATAACATCTAAAGAAACGTTAAAAGAACGACTGAAAGAGAAATGCAATAATATCAGTATAGAATATATGAAAAAAATAATTTGCAATATGCCTCAACTATTAAAAGAGGTCATTCGTCAAGAAGGATATCCTACACGATATTGAATTACTTTTCGTTTGTAAAAATTAGTACATAAACTATCAGTCTTTAAAAGTGTCCGAATATTATTGTAACGTTAAAACCAGACATTGTTTTCTTTAAAATAGAACATTTAATAAACGCTAGCAATTATATAAATAAAATTTATACTTTTATTAACTGAACATTATGTAGGAATGTAATTTAGAATTAATTTTTTTTCCTGCATCGTGAACAAAATTACAATGCGACAAAGTGAAAATTTCATAGTGTCCGAATATTAAAGTTACTCACTGTATATACATATTTGAAAGAAACATGGTGGAATACAATACTGGCGTCTACTAGACGGACACATGTTACAGACGGAACAGCACACAACAGGACAACTGACTTTACGCTGTTGCAGTACGCACATTTATACTTAAACGCTCACAACTGCGTGTGCACGCAGGTATACCTAAAGAAGGGCCAAGTACAGATGGAACGGTATATGTTGTTTTCGGAGGTGTGGAGTTTTCCATGAATACAGAGATTCTCATTTCCTTAACAGTAGAGATAGTACACACTGAGTTGATAAACCGTCAAACAAGTAACTGAATATATTTTCTAGTTTTAACAAAACTTTAACAACTTTAACAAACTGTAACGAACGATAGGGTGTACGATGCGTGTATGAGGTGTGCGTCGAACGTGTTTATGTTGAGCGAAGTGTTTAGAATGCCGGATGAAGTGTGTGTTAACGAAAAGGTAAGTTCGGTGTGGGCGTGAATGAAATAACGAGACATGCGGATTCGTTGACTGCATATTTTTCGATATGAGTGAGAAAAACGGTAAGATCGATGGATCGGTTCATTAGTTCGCATGGAAGGGAAAAATAACCGCTCTAAACTAATGGTCATTCTCAGGTATACTTCACACCTGAGTATGATGCACCCGGAAAATCCGCGTGTCTCGAGAATTACCCGTAGCAGGCAATAACCCGAAAAGACGCCTCGACTCGGACAAAGCATCTAAAAGAAGAATAGATTTTTGAAGGCGCGGAAAAAACTCGACTTCTGGCCGACAGCCATGAGTCATAACGACATAAAGATATTTAACGTACAAAGAGAGTTGTGGCGGCTGCTGAAAGTGTGTTGGTGGAGAGAAAGAAAAGGAAAGAAGGAAAGGGGAGCGTTTCGTCCTGGGTCCGATAGAGGACTCGTCAGTAAGGCTGACTAGCGGACCCTTCCTTAGACACTGGGTAGTGAAAAGCGGTTAAGGACGGTATGCATATGAAGTGGAGGCGGATCAGGAACTAGTGGGAAAGTCTCGTTCTACTGTTCCACTACCGGCAAGAGTAGGAGGTACAGCCGCCACAGAGTAATGGCTTTACGGGGAAAATGCCAGCTACGGAGGAATCGTCGTTGTCTCGAATTTTGGGACCCACATCTCATGCCAGATGGGGTCATTTTGTAGTTCTAAAAATTTTGTATGGATTGAGGGCTTTTATGATGGTACTTCTCTCTCGTGCGGAACACTGTTGGACATCGGAAGGATAGAGTTGGACACTGTTTTGTATTTAAAGTGGTTTGTTACACGATTGACTTTCTACACAGTTTTACAATAACAATTTAGGGATTACTACAGCACGGCGCATAGACTGATTTCTAAGTTTTTCGGTTAAAGGTTTCGTTCTCTATGGAATTTGAACACTTAATGTATTGTGCGAAGGCGTCACGTCGGTGATACTTTCTTTTCAGCGTACAAGGAATGTCGCTGAGCACCTAGGTCGCGTAATAACTACGCGATTATAGCGATTTTCTTTATTTTCAACTTCGGAATGTTCGCGATTTCTGTGTTGTAACGTTTCTATCGGTTCACACTGTAATATTTGTTCGTTTGTCTCTTCGCGATTTCTAGGTTCGTCTTCTTCGCGATTTCTAGTTTAGTCTCTTCGCAATTTTTGAATTCGTCTCTCCGCGATTTCTGTTTTAGTCTGTTGAGTCTTGCTGCGTTCTGTCCGTCGTCACCTCGGTTTTGTCGCGATTGGTTGAGGGTAGCTTGAGGCGGAGGAATGTGGAGCTTTTTAATTGGTGTAGAAACGATGGATGGAGTATGCTTGAAAGCGTGTGCTTGCAGGAGCACACCTGAAGGAGTGGGAAACGGTCAATGAGGGATTATCGTGATATGTTGCAGGGTTGTCTGCTTTTCGTTTCTTCGAGTGTAAAACTGGACACGCGCGGCATGTGTCGAATGGTCGGCTCCTTCGGAGCGTAATTTCGTACTTTCTTGCCTGCTTTTCGTTTATGCGTTATAAATTACCGAAGACACGATTAGGCACGTATAACCTTCGGTGTTGCCGTCGCAACATAATGAATATCGTTTTGGGTTTCTACCTCGATATATATACACATATACAAGGTGTCCCAGGGTTTAATATGCTGAATGACACGGTGGTCACCGGTGACCAACGCCATTGCGTCGTTTAAGAATGATTATCATTAAATTAATGGCATTGAGCGTCAATTTATTATCGTAGAAGTTAACCAGATTTTAGCATGAGGTGGTAGCATGAAGGTGCCTTCATTATACAGTAACTAACAATTCTCTTTAACAACACTGATCGCTTCTGTAAATGAGATAAATGAAACTTATCTGAAGTACATAAAATTCGCTTGGCATTTAACGTGTGAAGGATCGAATTTTGGAAATATATTCTATGGCACTAAATAAAAAAACATTTATATATATAAAGTGGAACAATCACTTTTCGAAAATAAAGCCAAGGATGTTATGTCATCGTTCGGCATTAAAATAGTTAAGAAGAAAGTAAAAAGTTGATGAGAAAGGAACACGTGGCTGGTGGAATCTGTCCTCGAAGGAAAATTCGATGTGGAAGACGAATCTCGGTTTCTGAAAAGAGAACGAAGACAATTCTTGGACTATTGGATCGAAGAACAAAATTGGATTCGCGGCGAATGAAATTTACTTAGCTCCACGAGCTTCGTAGACATTGGTCTCGCTAAAAATGACAGGAGTTCGCAATTTACCGACACCGTAATTTTTTCTAGAAAATGCGTCCGGACATAATTTACGTCACGTTATGCCGTCACCGCGATGCGCAATTAATTTATTTTACTAGAAAATTGCGTTCGAAAGAATCGATCTAGCGAATTGCTCGCTCGAAATCAATTTGCCATTGTCAGAAATCGCTTCGAATCTTCGTGCCGTTATGGATATTTATTCCCCGTGTAGTCCATTTTGTTTCTTTGTGGAACGAAATGTTGCAGAATGAAAATCGCGTCGTTTAATAAGAACTAAATTAATTTCATTTATTTATTACCGTTCAAGAAACTAAACCATTGTGCGCGAATTCTTTAACACCACCGCGCTTACCCGAAGTACCGTCCTTCTTTCCAAAATTTTAAACAACATCGACAACCTGACGGAGAGACTTCCTTCTCCACCGTGGAGGAACTTTCGAGGAAGATCCTTCCCCTTTAGGTCAATATTAACGAATAAGGTGCTGCGTGCAACGTAGCGGCCACACCCTTAATTTCGCAGACACAGACGACGCTGAGGGAAGAGGAAATGGACTTTGGAAAAAATTGAACTGGCTAAAAAATTAATTAAAAAATATGGCATTTCAGATAGACGGTTCCTCAAAAATAGCAGAATTCACAGCTATTATCTAACGACTGCGCACACACGGTCGCTCGATTTCGGTAACTCCTGGCCACGTTCCGCATTCGATGCGCCGAGGCGCTGTTTATTTAAAATTTCCAACGAAAATATACTGCTCGCCATTGAACAATGTTCTGACCGGTAGTTGCCGTTCCTCTATACCTGTATCGTTCCATCGTATTTACATTCGTAAAATCAAATTCCCGTTTCGCGTGGAAATTGAATTGCGCGTTGCCCTGAATTACTATGATGGTCCGATAACGCAGCCGGATTTGCCCGATTTAAAGCCACCGACTGCCTGAATTATTATGAACGATACTATTACCGTTGTTGTCTGCATCCAACCTCCATTTGGAATATTTTTATTCCAGGTAACCGACCGCTTTTAATGCGCCATTCAGAACCGTTGTAATTGCCAGCGGACATTCGCGTTGCTCGCAATACGGTCTTTCCGGTTCATAGAATTTTCTATATCCTTGTGGTAGCCGAGCATAGTGCGCATATAATTCAACACGCTATAAAGCTATATATCTATGCGAACGACTACAATAGAGTTGCGATTTGATTTTTGTTCGGTGTGTTTCGAAAAGTTTAAACGCACGCCGCTTCTTTCATACAATGTTCCATGTGCCGCACCACGTCTTGGCCATATCATGTCTCCATCATACTGCTTCTTCCAAACATTATCTCGGTTGCATCAGGCCACTGATCATATTCTTTCTCTCTCCCCCTCTCTCTCGCTTTACACGTGCACGCTTCTCACACCCTACATACAGTGGCTAACGAAAGTATTCGAACGGTCAGATTTCTTATCTTTAGTATGTGGCGGCTGCAGAAAGTGTGTGGCGGAGAGAGAAAAAAAGGAAAGAAGAAAGGGGGAGTGTTTCATTCTGGGTCCGCTAGAGGGCTCGTCAGTAGTAGAAGGCGGTTAAGGACGGTATATGTATGAACTGGAGGCGGATCAGGAACTAGCGAGAAAGTCTCGTTCTACTGTCCCTCTGCCGGCGAGAGTAGGAGGTACAGCCACCACAAGTACATGAAATATGTATGTTAATCCGAAATGTTTAAAATAATTTAGTGTCTATAGCAAGAGAGAAGTTCTAAGGTTATGTTAGTAAAATTGGAAAATAATCCAATCATATATACAATATTTATAAGATATTTACTTAATACACGCACCAGGAATGGGTAACAAAAGTTTTTGAACTCTTCAAAGTTATTGGTGTTTATACGGATGAATATCGCAACGCTGAATGTAAACATTAGTATCAAATGTAAACAAAGGAACACTTAGTTGATCATAAAATATCGTTTGACTAAGAATAAAGTACAGTTGTATTAACGAATATGAATAGGAAAAAATCAGAAACATAAAACTGTGAACGAGAAATAATATTAAAACTGCGTAGAGATGGAAAATCTTATAATGAGATCGCAAAAATTGTAAAGAGGAGTAAATCCACAGTGCACTAATATAATAAAGAAGTTTGAAAATCAAGAAACTGTTGCTAATAAAGCTCGTTCAGATCGTCTGAAAAAAATTGACAAGCACAGAAGAGAAAACTATAATTTGCGAAATAAAAAGAGATCCTGCAACTTCTGCTCCCAAATTGGCAAATATGTTTGAAGAAAGGTTTGATAAACAGGTCCATCCTCGACTGCGTCGACGATTACTGTGGGACAGTAATTATCACGGCAGAGTTTCAAGAGAAAAGCCTTACATTAATAAAGTAAATCAACGAAAGAGGTTGCAGTTCGCAAAAAATTGTATTACTAAAAATAATTGCTTCTGGAAGAAAGTTATATTTTTAGACGAATCGAAATTTAATATCTTCGATTCAATGGTCGGAATTAGATGGTCAAACATGGAGGTGGCAATATCATGGTATGGGGCTGCATGGCAGCTAGTGGGATTGAAAAATTAGTGTTCATCGATGGTGTACTCGATAAATATAACTACCTAAATATTATCAAAAATAATTTAAAAAATAGTGCCACAAAACTGGGATTACTAGCAGACTTTTATTTCCAACAAGATTACGATCCCAATCGCACAGTTTGGATCGTAAAAGCATGGATTATTTATAATACATCACGCATGTTAAGCTCTCCCCCACGAAGCCTAGATTTCAATCCAATCTAGCACCTGTGGGCAGAAATCGGAAAAAGACTAAATAAATATCATACTACGTCAAAACAAATATTAATGGATAAAATAACATAAATATTAAAACCAGTTTCACAAAAACGCTACTACATAGTATGGAACATCGTTTAAAAAACGTAATCAATGATAATGGTGGTCCTACAAAATATTAACAAATGAAAATGTAACAATATTTGTGACTTTCGAATACTTTTGTTACCCATGTATGGTGCATGTTCCAAATAAACATATTATAAATACTGCATATATGATTGGATTATTTTCTACTTTCACTAACATAATCTTGGCATTCTCTCTTGCTATAGACACTAAATTGTTTTAAAATTGTTTTCATATGCTAAAGATAAGAAATCTGATCGTTCGAATACTTTCGTTAGCCACTGTATATAGGAATCGGTGATGAATCAAGTAGTAGCAAAAAAGCACGTCCAATTGTCCATCTGTTCAGCCATTGGTGAACGTGGAAGGTGCAAGCGTCACAACCATGGGTAAGAACCCATTAACCCTTTCGCTACGGAAAACTCCACTGCGGTATTCCCACTGAACGAGCCACCGTGCCAAAAATGTGCAGCATGGTGCTCGAGATTTACGCCTCACTGCAACTCCAGTTGTTTCGATGATATTTATTGAAGAAAACAAATTTTCATTTAACCCTTTCGCTACGAATGCTCTTTGCGCCATGGCACTCCCGTTGTACGAAGCGAAAAGCTCCAAAAAATGCACACACAGCGCTTTTTATTTTTCGTATCAGTTCTTTTTCGTATGAAGATTTTTCTGCCGGATGTATCCGGTGCTCGTACACATGAATTGTTCAAATAGAACCACTAAATTCTGGGATTATTAAGGATTACGAAAATTGATGCATTTGATGGAATTTATTGCGTATTTTTTGCCTCGTAAGCCAACGGTTAACAACTGACTCGCGTCTCTGACGCCTCAACCGTTTTGCATGCACAGACACACACACGTCTCCTCGGAGACATCTGAAGCGCGAAAAACAAAAGACGCGCTCGTCGATCGATTTTATAATATACACAATTTAACGTGAATCATCGGATGGATTACCGGAAAGGATCAACGTGGGTCGTATTCTAGAGATTAGGAAGATTTCAAGGATTTCTTGCAAATATTAGCGAGTCTGCAGCGGTAATTTCGAATCATACGGTGTAACAGATTGGGCTAATTTGTTTTCCTGGTTAGGGAGCATGGCAGCGTTTTAAGTGCTCGAAAAGTAAAAATAATGGGCGTGTTAATTAACGAATTCCTGGTGTCCAGTCTAATTCGGGGAACGTTAAGCGGCCCGAAACGAGAGATTAAGGGCAGCTCGTAATAAAGACGATCGTCCGGCGCAGCGGTACCCCCGAAGTTTTGCAAGTTTAATATTGCTAAGGATCTTAGCTCGGTGCCTAGCCTGCTTAAGAAATACTGTACAGTTGCTTAAAAGAAACTTTAAACCGTCTTAAAGGAACAGTATCCGGGTACACGTTTCCCGACGGAGTCTGCTTAAGATTCCCCGGGCAGATAGTAGCACGCGGGGAACTATTTCAACTCCGATTTTCCTTATTTCCATAATGGCTCATGTCCTTGCCATCTGCCGAACGAACAAGGAAACCTGTTTGAATCTTCCAACTTCCGTACAAAAATGACTTATTCCGTCGCGACCGTCCAGTTTCTACCACGATTCTAGAACTATGGTTTTCTGCGTCGTTTTGCTGCGTTCTACATTCTTGAATACGGTAATCATTGAATGCAAATTTTTTTTTACGAGTCTCGCACTCTCGCAATTGCATGCAGTGCGATATTTCAGTTCTACAGTTCTATCGCAG
>CM052082.1:4583848-4619667 GCA_028453745.1 Agapostemon virescens | reverse complement strand
CTCTCTCTCTCTCTCTCTCTCTCTCTCTCTCTCTCTCTCTCTCTCTCTCTCTCTCTCTCTCTCTCTCTCTCTCTCTTTCTCCCTCTCTTTCTCAAAGGCGACATCATACATTTCTCCAGAGGGAATTTTTGCGGCGACGCTTAACGCGAAAGCTGGAAAACTTCGGGCAACCAACCCGACCCGATATTTTCGGGGTCTCGTCGCGCACCTCTAATTATTAAGTGCTTCGCGCGAATCAATTGGAAACGGCGGGCTCGAACGATCTAAAATTTCGCAAGCGGGAACGCGAAGGAAAAAAGGAATTGGGTCGCGCACGAGTTGAACGAACACGGTGAACAGGGATTTTGCAGCGGCAATCGGATATCGCGTGCGCGAGAACAATCTTCGATCTCCTGTTTCTCGACGAGGTCGTGTCAACGCGCTCAAACACAACGCGGAAAGAGGTTCTTTCGGATTTTTATTTGTTCCATGTCGGAACGCGATGTTGGCGATTATTCGAATAAAATTTTATTCGCATAAAAGCAACCGGTAAGCAGCTATTCGTTATTCCATTATTTATTATTCAAGTTATTCGATGACAAGTATCGCGTTTCATTTTGCACTGGTATATCGTTGTGGCATAGAGCTCGATAATTACCGTACACCCATTTGGGGATATTTGGTAGTGAATTAATCCCGAATAATTAACGATGAACTTTAATAACCGTAACATTTACGACAATGACAAATAATAAATGACGATTTACGTACGAAAATTATCGGGTGACGAGTATAAAAATTGCGCTAGCAAGGAATGAATGGAAGTACACAAGGCATCGTTCAAAATCTTTACCTATTAATCCCTTGCACTACGCTGACACACGGAAAAAGCTGTGCTAAATCTTACGACTGACACGGGAACATATTTGTCGCGTAGCGAAACCTTTTTAGAATCAATAAGGTCCGAAGAACCGTTGTCGGTAGAGATTTCCGTTTATTATTATATTGACCCGTAACGAGCCATAAGTTCCGAAGAACCGTTGCCAGCGGAAGGTTCAGTTTTATTATGACATAGCGCGGAGTCTTGGGCCTCAATCCTAAATTGCGGCTCTACCTGCGAGAGTCATTCGACGAGGTGTCTCGGACGAGCGTTCGGAAAAGCGGGAATTCCCATTTTTGTTAACAACCCTTGCTCCCACTCCACGAGCTCTGGTCAACGGTTTTGCTCCTCCCTTTTTCTACTACCGAATCAAATCTTTGTACCATTTTTGTAAACGCCCCAACGTTGCGGATAAATAGTAAGACAGGACGGCGGAGACCACATTCCTGCAGCATTCGCCATCAGAAAAGGTTCACTCTTGTATATTCAGATAGTATTCCTACACTTGAATTAAATAAAGTATTGTTGCGCGTTTTCTGCTCCTCGTTCGGCGAACGACGCGACATATCGTTTATTTACAATTGTATCTGTACAATTAGTGACTTTTTACAATCAGAATACAATTCGGATAAACCTATCAATTTGCCGTCCAGTCCGCTCGACAGCCAATCTTTTACTCTCTCGATTGTCTGTTGGTACACTAGTTCCGTGACAACCACCTTCTTCTATTATTTTCTTAAGGGTTGTTCACCATGAAGTAATTCTTTATTATGGCAACTCCATATGAACAACCGTCGTAACAGTATAGTATAACACCTTAACATCCAGTCATCTATCGTCAGAAATACAGTCCACTTTTAATCTTTGAAATGCGGCTTTAACTATAACAAATAATAGAAAACATGCACGCAATAATATTCAGATGCAAATATCCAATTTTGATGAAACTTATGGGAGCTTATAGTTCTTTGAAAAATATTTGGCACGTCTTTTTTTTATCGGCAACCATCCACTTTGAGGGGTGAAAACAGCCCTCAAAGTTGGGGTATTTTTGAGATATCTCGGAAACCAGAGATCGAAAAAATAAAAATTTTTTTTTAAATTGTATATTTTTCAATGGGAAATGTAGTCGCGCAAGAAAATTTTAAGAAAAGTCTTTTGTTTAAACAATAAAGCTATAACCTCCCATAAGTTTCATCAACATCGGATTTTCGCATCTGAATATGTTCCCTTGTGAGTGCGGAATAGCTGCGCTCGTATTTACTTCACGCGATGGAGCTCTTCTGAAATTCAAATGAATTTGAATCAAAAACTTTCAAAAAATATTTCAATTGTTACATATGATTAGAACAAGTTCTGTGTAAGTAATAATAATATGATTAATTAACACTTTACCGACCAGCGATTATTTCAGAATCTTTCAAGTTCATAATCCATCAATAAGGTCTCCTAAGTAAAGTTATCTAATAATTTCGTTAAAAATTACAATGTAAACGCCGTTTTCTAAGCCACATTTTGTTATGCGGCAATTATTGAAAGACCTATTAATAGGCTTCCGATCGGTAAAGTGTTAATAGCAGAATACAAATAAGTGAAATCAAATCCACGGCAGTAATATTTGAACAGAAATCAATTTTCAGATTATGTCACTATCATCAGACCGCAAAATGAAAAACAAAATATAAATAAACAAATTAAATACCAACAAACTATTAAATTGAAAAATACTTATAAGTCTAAAATTAATAATCCTGCATGGGGATACACGATCCCATTCGAGATATTCATACTTGGCCTGTGATTAATACATTACCGACCGGAAGCCTATTAATAGGACTTTCAATAATTGTGCTGTAACAAAATGAAGGTTAAAAATCGCTTTTACATTGTAATTTTTAATGAAATTATTAGGCGACGTTACTGAGGCTGGCCAGTTGATTCGCAATAAAAATGGCTGTCAACGTTGAGAGATCCATTAAAAAGATTTCAGTCATGTACCATGGACCTTGAAGAATTCTAAAATAATGGCCGGTCGGTAAAGTGTTAAGACCACGACTCAGATTCGTGATATTCAAGTTTGGTTCGAAATGTCGATCACGAGTCAAACTCATGATA
The DNA here is from genome assembly GCA_028453745.1 of Agapostemon virescens. NCBI lineage: Eukaryota > Metazoa > Arthropoda > Insecta > Hymenoptera > Halictidae > Agapostemon > Agapostemon virescens. Next base: position 4,616,693 of record CM052082.1, on the reverse strand, counting down.
TGCACGTTTGGCATGAAATTATACGAGTCTGACTTTTTATATTCAAGTGTGGCCTAAAATTTTCATCACGAGTCAGACTCGTGAAAACAGTGCAAGGGGTTATTATTACCGCGTGCCACGCGTTGATCGCAGACGGGGCTGCTAAAGAAATTACAATAGCTCGATGGTAGAAATAAACAACTGGTAGACTCACAGATGGCAGACTATAAGAACGTTTTATATTTATGCTTGCGCTTCGAGCGCTTAACTTAACAAGGCTCGATATTTAGGGGTGGTGCAAATAATATTATAAAGACACACGACTTGTTAGTACGTAGAACTGTGTTTAACCCCTTGGCTACTGTGGGCGCCTATAGGCGCTCAGAAATTTTGCGTTTCTGACACTGAGGGCGCCTACAGTCGCTTGACATAGTTTGGCTTGTGAAAATATCTTGTGAAATACTTTACGTTAATATTAAATTACTAATACTTATACTCACTCGGACCAAAGAAATAAATAATTCGTTTTAATGTAGTGAACTTCAGTTTTTTGACATATCGAAATATGTTTTCACAAAAATGCATGCCCACCCAAATGTTCGCCGATCCCGGCGCACATTGTAATTAAATTTCTGCCGTATGATACAGCCGATGCATACCAAAGTCTGCAGTAGTCAAGGGGTTAATAATTCCGACATACTAGTTTTTCTTACTAAAATAATACGGATTTACAAACGATAGGTTTAGTTGAGCTGAAGTTGTTTCAGTGACGTTTGAAACGTGAATCCACGAGGGTGCGAAAAGTGTACAGTATTTATACAAAAAATGGTTCATGTAAGCGCACCAATGAGAGTCGATGGTGGCTTGGTCAAGCGGCGCGATCACAAGACTTTCAACGTAGGGGTGGTTTATTGCTGGGAATTTCCAAAACGCCGGCTTGTAGGAATATACCGGGTGCTCACCTTGTACAGTGTCAAAATATTTGTACGCGTTTATATATAATGTTGTTACGACGTAACACAGACCGTATCGAAAAGTTATTTCAAAAGTCCTTGCCTTAACAGAGACAAAAAAAGAGAGAGACAGAGAGCACAGGGACGCGCGATAAGATTCCAAGCATCGTGAATGCGGCACATAGAGTCGCGGCAGCAGTGTTGTTTTTGCTAGGTAAACGCGAGACGACATCGACGGTTTCATTTGGCGGAAGCGCAAACACCGATCCCTTGCCAATAAACATTCCCAGCTCTTGGTGGCCGGCCCCGCTTAAGTATTCAAAGCCTGCTCGATTTCCGCCACGCTTTGATGCCACAAGCTTTATCCCAACCCATGCCCTTTCTACCCCGCGCTTCCCCTCTCGTCCCGTGCTTCCATCCGCGAATCGGTCTCTGTGCCTCGCGCTCTGATAAGAAATTGTCGGATTCGGAGAGTAAATGGGCACCTGCGTTCGGGAAATGAAATCTTTGATCTTCCTGTGTTACCGCAGATTTCATTCGCAGCGTGTTCAACGTTTCCCCGCTGCACCCCCGTTTCGTTGGCCATGTAAGCAAACAATTATTTTAGAATGAATTAATTCGAACATAGATGTTTCTTGCTTATCAATTCCTTCGGCACATATTTGGATGCGTAGCTTCGAGGAAATTAATTTCATAATCCGTCCGAAACGTACAAACGCGTTTTATATGTTGTCGACCACGTCGTTTGGCACACGTTTGGATTTGTAACATCGAGTAAATTGGTTTCACAATTTTCTGCGTTTGTGCGAACGAATGCAGTAGTTGACAAATTCGAATTTGCAACATCGAGTAAATATTTCAAGCCATAAGTCATAAATATCTGCCACCACTGATATGTAAAACGATATTAGTTGAATATAAAATATATTCATACGAAAATTGGATATGACAATGAAACTATTGACAATGATTAGGAGTGCATCGTAGATTTATGTCCACGAGAAAGTTTATTTCCCAATGAACCCGACGCTACCAGAAGTTGACGCGATTCGCCGAAGCCTGTGATTTTGTAATAATTGATCGAGTGATGACTAGAGTATTTCTAGCAACGCCTCGATAATTACTTTGACAATGCAGGACGGTCTAGGAATAAGGTATCACAGGGAAATAGAATCAACCCGATACGTATAGGGTATACGATCTAATTCAGCAACTGAAACGGCTCCTGCAGGGAGCGTATTCGAGATAGGTATCGAATAGACTTCACCATGGAGACACACCGAATGAAATCGATATAGCTACCGACCATCTGGCGATCCAGGTCCACGTTAAAGTCTTTGGACGATCCGAGTCCATTGAATTCAATCCTATCGCATCTGTGCGATTTATTTGGTATATCAACAAGTATATATCGCGCTATTTTTCTTCGTTACATTGCCATGAATTCTCATCTTGAGTCCCAATACGCGCGACAATTGATGGTTCAAAATCACATTTTCTCGACTTCAGGAACGTATTTGTTACGCGGATGCTTCACGGCTGTATTTTATTATTGCACGAGTTGTGCAGCAATCGCTTTTATGCCACTTTGTACGTCAATTTAATTTATGAAGGTAATCGTTACATTATAACTTCTATGTTCCATTATTAACCCTTTGAGTACATTTGACGAGTGAGACTCGTCATCTGCTTACTTGGGCGAAGTTTCGGTGGACGAGTCTGACTCGTCATCTGAATTTAAGAAGCAGGCGTTGACGTTTGCGGCACCCGCGCCAGTGGGCGTTGATCGCAAACAATTGCCTGACATTTGTTTATGACAAATTTCGTTTAGAAATCGCTGTAGAATTATTGGCGCAAGTGGTCCTGTCAAATTATAATATCCGTGGGCGTCCTACAAGTAACGATACGCCACATCGTTTTACAGAGAAAAATTGGGCACATTTTCCGGAGAATATTCCGGCAACAGAATTAAAGAAACACCCTACAAAACGGTGTCACGTATATTATAAACATAAAATAAGAAAAGAAACCACTCGGCAATGCAAACAATGCCAGGTACCTTTGCATTTACCGACATGTTTTGAAAAACATCACACGGTACAAAATTATTACCCTTTAAGATGGTTCTTGTTCTGTATAAATATTTCTATTTTGTTTTATTTATATATTTATTTATATTTTGTAACTAAAATGCTATTTCAAAAATATATTTATATGACCAATACAAGTATATTCCAAATAAAATGTATTACTTTTACATATTAACCCTTTACACTCCAAGCAATTTGAATTCCTAACTTCGAGGCATCTTTTTGTCCCAGATTTCCATTATACGCGGTTCATTTCCTTTCGTGCATATCAAATTTCTTACTATTAATCGTACGCGCAAGACTTTAATTTTTACTAACTTCTCAAATACAAACATTGTAACGTAAAAATTGTTTTAAATAATAGTCTGGCAATTTTCAGTGTCCCCTCAGAGGAGCCATTGGAGTGCTAAGGGTTAATCCATATAGCGACAAATTAAATCCGTCCCATGGGCATAAAAATCTTCAAATAATTCAGTACTCAAAGAGTTAATAGACCAGTAATGTATCCAGATATTTATTTACGGTGTATAAAATCTTTATTACTTCTTCTTTTTAAATTTTAACGTACAGTATCTATTAATTGTTCACAAAAAATAGCAGAACTGAGGCGTCCGTGCCAGAAACGTGTTTATTCGTTTAAACTGCCTGAAGTCGTTACTCGCGTCTTAACTGTACAGAACCAACGATTGTTATCGTTCGAAATCGACTCCAACGTAGACGCAAACCAAAATTTCAGCCGGTCGTACAACCGAGCACGCCTCGACGTCGATTTTTCGGATCGGTCGCGCGATCATCCCGGGTTAAGATAATTCAGACTCGGATCTGCGATCCGTAACACTTGGTTTAATGAATTTCCCTTGCAAGCGCCGCATATCCGCGTGTCTTGCAGAGCGCGCGTCATTTAAACGGACATCATGGATAAGCACGAAACGCGGCCGCGAATTCGTATCTGAACTCGATACGGCTCGGCGAGCCTCAAAGAGAGGACCTAGATTCAGATCTCCGGAGGCGGCCGCGTTTCCCACGATCAGCGCGGATTCATTAAAAGCGATGAGCCCTCGATTCACAGTTCCGCGCTGCGAAATCAAGACGCCGGCTTTCGTTCCCACCCTTTCTCCGTCTCCCCCTTCTTTCGCACCCTCGTATTCGCACTCCCCTCCCATCACGTTCTCCCGGTTTCCGTTTTGCCCAGTGTCACCCTTTCGACACAGCAGTCGAATTTTAATTACGCCTTGCGTGCCTTTTTTAACAATAAATCCACAGCAGCGGATTGAATGAATCTTTTCATATTTTTTTTTCTTGAATTTAAGAAATTCCATAATATTCGATTATTCTGTAAATTTTTATTCGATTCTGTTCCGAGCTTTAATCGCGCCTCGTGTATCTGTTTTAACGCTAAACGCATTCAGATGCGAAAATCCGATTTTAATAAAACTTATGGGAGCCTATAGTTCTTTGAAAAATATTTGACACGTGTTTTTTTTTTATTGGCAACCATCCATTTTGAAAGGGTGAAAACAGCCCTCGAGGTGGGGGTTAAAACCATATTTTTGAGATATCTCGGAAATCAGAGGTTTCGAAAAAATTTGAATTTCTTTTTAAATTGTGTGTTTTTCAATGGGAAATGTAGTCGCGCAAGAAAATTTTAACAAAAGTTAAAATAAATAAATGATAAATGTAGTCGCTGCCATAAGTTTAATTAAAATCGGATTTTCGCATCTGATTATGTTCCCTTGCAAGCCTATCACAGTATCAAACGACTCTGTTCACTTCATCGAAGTTATAAAATTACTTTCGTAGAATATCGACTCGATAGATTTCTTTCTTCGATCACATATTGCAATAAAACACGCACAAAATCCAAATGAGTCGAATATTGTAATTTTTCTAAAACAATATATGCTAGAAAATTTTAACGCTCCCCAGGTTTAGCGTTAAGTATACGCACGCGAAGTTTCTGCCTCCGATACAGGTGATTTAAACTTAACCGAATCATTGCGTAGTTGGCCGACAACGCGACCGATGCCTTGATGCACCCTGATGCGCCTCGACACCGACTCGGTTGTCCACTTTTACACAGTGACACAGTTCCTTTGTTCCTTTGCTGCGACTCCTGCTTTTATTTTCCGATAACAAACATTTTCCGCTGTAGACGGTTTTCAGTCCACTCGAGAGATTGGATAGCGGATCTGTTTCAGAGACTTGTGCTGTTTTCTTCTTTTTTTTTATTTTGCACGAGATTGTCCGGTTTAATGAATTTGCAACGTTCTGCTGTAACGTTGGTTTGTCCTAAGTTCCCTCTTCTAATTAAAAACGGCACTTATAATTCAATCGATGCACCTTCATATTCTCTACAAAAAAAGTATTGTTTTATTTATGCTCAAAAACCATTAGTCGAGTAAATCGTGGTCGGCCAACGACGCGACTACGGAAGAGTCGTGATTACCTAATAACATCGGAATTAAAATACCGCCTAAGCTAACGATTTTTGGACATGCACAGTATTCGTTCATATCGCATTACGACGCGGATAGTGATTCGGCATCGCGGAAGGTCGTAACTCTTCGACTAAAATTTCTTGAAAACGCGAATTCGAAACGATTCCCTACTATCCTTTCAGATGATAGGGATGCTACTTTGTAAAAATGATTAGATAGTTTTCACAACACACGTAATTCTATATTTTAAATACAAACAGAGCAACATTGCAACAATTACAGGTCAGGTGTCTTGTCGATAGGTGTTTTAGTAATTCTGTTACGTCGTAACAACATTGTATATCAGCGCATATGAATTTTGTGACACTGTACAAGTTGAGCACCCAGTATATTCCTACAAGCCAGCGCACTGGAAATCTCCAGCAATAACCCACCCCTACGTCCAACATCTTGCGACCAGGCGCAACGGCAAACCGAACATTTACCTGCGATTGCGCTGCTTGGCCAAACCATCATCGACTCTGATTGGTGCGCTTGCATCAATCACGCTAAGCGATCCACATTTTAATCGTCACTGAAACAACTTCAACTCAACTAAACCGTTCGTTTGTAAATCCGTATTATTTTCGTAACCAAAACCAGTACATCGGAACTATTAGGTAAATCGGAAAGTTCCGTCCGTTTTTTTACAAAAAGTATAGCTTTATTCATGAAAGAAAATGAAAAAGTACGTTAATCAAAATATTGTCTATCGTTAGCGATGACTTTTTCCCATCTTTCGGGCAGCAAGCGAATTCCGCGTCGAAAGAATGATTCATTTTTGGAGGTTATCCAGGCGGAGATCCATTTTTCGAGATCTTCGTACGAATTAAATCGTTCTTCAGCAAGTGCGTGTGCCATCGACCGAAACAAGTGGTAGTCAGATGGGGCACAGTCTGGTGAATAAGCCGCATGTGGTAGCACTTCCCAGCGAAGTGCTTCTATCGTTTCCTTGACAATTTTTGAGACGTGAGGCCGAGCATTGTCATGCAGCAAAATCACCTTACGCTGTCTCGTTTCATATTGTAGTCATTTTTCGTGCAATGCTCGACTCAAACGGATAATTTGTTGTCGGTAGAGATCTCCTGTGACTGTTTGACCAGTTTTTAGCAGTTCATAGTATACCACACCTTCCTGATCCCACCAAATGCAGAGTAAAGCCTTTTTTCCGTGGATATTCCGCTTTGGCGTCGATGTTGAGGGTTGGCCAGAATCACAAATGGTTTTTCGACGTTTAGGATTGTCAAAATAAATCCATGTTTCATCCCCAGTGATGAGACGATGGAGAAACCCCTTTCTTTGTTGCCTAGCAAGCAAAATTTCGCAAATGGTTTTCCGCCATTCAATGTCTCTTAGCTTGAGTTCATATGGGACCCACTTTCCTTCCTTGTAGACCTTCCCTAAGGCTTTTAAACGGTCGAAAATGACAGATTGAGCACAATTTAACGCTTCTGCAATTTGTTTTTGCGTTTTACATGGATCTTCATCCACCAACATCTGCAATTCTTCGTCTTCGAATACTCGTGGCCGTCCAGAACGCTCTTTGTCCTCCAAAGAAAAATCACCATTTTCAAAACGTCGAAACCACTCTCTTTCATGTTTTATCGGAAACAGCATTATCGCCATAAACGTCTACAATCATTCGATGAGTTTCAGCTGCCGTTTTCTTCCAATTGAAACAAAAGACTAACACTTCGCGCAAATGACGCTTATTCGGCTCAAATTCCGACATCTTCAATGTAGAAAAAAACGAAGTTATTGATGCAAGCGTAAATTGTTGTGTACTGAGTTTTATTAACAGATGTTCAAACTAAAAAGTTAGCCTTACTTTAGAGGTTATAGTTACCCACAGTTCGAGCTACGGCTACTCGACGCTAGATAGACACAACTTTCCGATTGACCTAATATTAAACTCATTTCGGCGTACTAACAAGGCGTGTGTCTTTATAACATTATTTGCACCACCTCTAAATATCGAGCCGTGTTAAGTTAAGCGCTCGAAGCGCAAGGATAAATATTTAATCGTTCTTACAAGACGATTTATTATTCTTGCGCTCATAACAAATTCTCTTGGAGAGACGGTTTTGCAGTGATGTCGAGTGTTACTGTTTGATCACAAGTAACCTCAGTGGGAATGTGACACGATCCACGCGGATTCGCGATTTTGCATTTTCTGGGGTTGGTGAGGGAAACCGGGAACCTTAGCTGATTGGTTTTAACATTACAGAGAAAGGGTAAGGTGACCGCTCCGACCAAAGTCGACATGAAGGTGCAAATTGTACTTGCGAGTGACGCGTGGGGAATCCGCGAGTCTCTAGAGTTGACCGTAGCAGGTAATAAACTCGGAAAAGCACCTCGTCTTACAAAGCGGTCAAAAACAATAAGTTATTGATGGTGACTCGATGTCTGGTGGTCAGCTGTGGGCCGTAAAGAAATAAAGTAAAGGGTGTCCCAAAATTAACGCAAGATTTGAATTTGCCGCCATTTTTGCTGTAAATTGTTGATAACTCTGAAAAAAGAACTATTTGACAGCTGAGTATTTAGGGTTAGTAAAAATGGAGCGTTATACGATACAACAACGTGTTTTCATTATTGAACAATATTTCAAAAATAATGAAAATATAGTCAAAATAATGTTTTAACCTCGTTAACTTTGAAAAGATTAATTGAAAAATTCAGGCAGACTGGATCAGTTGGAGACGCTAAACACACCAATCGTCCACAAACAAGCCGTTCAAATATCAATATCGAAGCAGTGCGTGAGAGTGTTGATGAAACCCCAGGAATATCGATTCGGCGTCGTGGACAAGAGTTGCAAGTTTCAAGAAGCTCTCTACAGCGTATACTCGCAAAAGATCTGTGTCTCCATGCTTACAAAATTCAATTAACACAACAACTGAAACCTAATGACCGTGAACAGCGAATAGAGTTCGTGGAATGTATTATTGAACATGAACAAGTGGATGGTGATTTTTCGAGCAAAATCATCCTAAACGATGAAGCACATTTTCACCTTGATGGCTTTATTAATCGCCAAAATTGCAGTGTTTGGGGTTCGGCGAACCCACATGTGATTGTCGAACAACAAATGCACCCACAACGTGTCACTATTTCGTGCGGATTTTGGGCTGGAGGCATCATTGGACCATATTTTTTGAAAATGAGACTGGTCAAGCAGTAACTGTTACTGGTGCTCGATATCGCGACATGATAACACAGTTCTTTCTGCCGAAATTGGATGCCATTGATGTGGCCAATATGTGATTTCAACAAGATGGTACCACATGCCATGCAGCCAGTGAAACAATTCAATTACTGCATGAGACATTTCCTGGTCATGTACTCTCTCGTTTCGGTGATCAGAATTGGCCCTCTAGATCGTGTGATTTAACACCATTAGATTTCTTCTTATGGGGTTATTTGAAGTCAAAGGTCTATTTCAACAAGCCCACAACCACCCGTGCATTACAAGAGGAAATTAAGCGCTGCATCAACGAAATTCAGCCACAATTATGCAGAAAGGTCATGAAAAATTTCGACAAAAGCCGTGGAGGCCATTTGCCCGATGTGTTATTCCATAAATAACCGTATCCTCTGTACTTTATGATTCAATGAAAAAATAACAATCTAAAGACTAAAAAGTATGTTTTCTATTTAATTCAAACCTTGCGTTAATTTTGGGACACCTTTTACTTAAGATTCTAAGAGAAGAAATGGCTTTTCGGAGAATTGCTTGCTACGACGGGGTGTATTGTATGATGTGCTTACCGGACTAATGAAATCGGTAAGCTAAATGGTGTCAGCCGAAAGACAATGGGCTTTGTCGACAGTCAAGATTTTCTATAGGTTTAACGCTGAACAAATAGGTTAACGACCTTCGTACGTCCTCTACGATATCCACTTACAAAGAAAACCAGTTTCATCAGAATATGCTTCTCTCAAAACCATTCGATTCGGCCAGAAACATTTTTTCGTTACGCATAATAGTAATTATGTAAATCTAGGTAGCAATATGCAGCGACTCTACTTTGTATATTTGGGGCGGCGACTTCGAAAAATTGAGCGAGAGACCGCGTTCCGATAACACCGGCGAAGTTCCCGGGAATGAACACCCGTAGCTTGTTATCGAAGCCGAAATCGAATCAGCGCCAGCCTCAACCATCCCGAACCTCTCCGACGGGTATTAATTTACCGCGAACAGCGTCGAGGAGTATCGTTGGCTAGCATCGGACTTGTTCTCTCGCACCTATCATCGATACAGAGTAATTCTGTTACGATGCCCGTTCACCCCAGGTCTCTCGCCAACTATATTCATTTATTGGGTCTACAGGGAAGTTCGGATCGTCGTCGATGCGGCGACAATCATTGACAGTATTTCTAGGCAAATTGCAGTTGCTGGGACCAAATTCAAACACCTATTAGTAACTACTTGCAGAAGTGTTCCCGGCATGGACCCTGTGAAATTTAATTGGAAATAGGAATCAAATTCTCTATTGGAACAGGTTTAGGAGCACGTCAAAATGACGCGTCACGATATGTGTAATTTATGATTATCGGGGCTATGGAGATGCAATCAGATGGTATATTTCGATAAATTTATTTCATTAGTTACACAGGATGTCCCAGGATTTAAGGATCAAATTTTGACGGTATATTCTATGGCACTAAATAAACAAAAAATGTTGTGTAAACGCAGGCCACATAAAGGTTTTGTATACATATTTTTTGCTGCTTGGATTACTGGGTATAGCTTTTTAAAATTAAAATGTTTAACATTGTTGATGTTGTACAGTCCGCGACAATAGAATAGCACACCCCGTAAAATTTGTTAATTCTTATTTATTAAAGTACAAAAATATAATTTTGAATGTGTAGACAGGTACACATAAGTGTTGAACACCAAATAGCGCTAAGTTTCTATATACAAGGATGGTCCTTTTCGTTTCATCTGCAAAAATGTATATATTTTACAAAAATAATATTTTATATATTTGACAAAATAATAGCACATTATTGCAATTAATTAACATTTATGCATACATGCGAAGGGAACTCAATATTTAATATTTTGTAGATCCTCCAGAGTGTTTTATAACCGAAATTATTCGCTTTGGAATAGACTTGAATAATTTTTTAATCCTTTGCTGCTTCGTTATTAAACTGTTTTCCTTTAGCATAAACTGCTCTAGCAAGGTCTCCCCAACAGTTTTCTATAATATTCAAGTCAGGGGAACGAGCTGGCCATTGCAAGACTTGAATATTTTCCGTCTCGAAGAATGCTTTCACAAGCATTGCGGTGTGAACCGCTGCATTATCCTGCTGGAATATGTGTTTTTCCCCGGAAATTCTGGTTGCGTGTGTGGTTATTTGTTCACGGATTAACATTAGATATATCACGCTGTTCACTTTTCCACTGATAAAATTAATATCCGTCTTTCCATGGTAGCCGATACCGGCCCACACCATGACTCCTCCACCACCCATCTGGCGACGGATCAAAAACATTTTTTCGTTACGTAAGTCGTGGTAATAATAACTCCACCCGTCAGGTCCATCGAGATTAAACTTCTTTTCGTCGGTGAACATGACTTTTCTCCACTTCTTCTTCCAGTGAGCATGTTGCTCTGCGAACTGCAGCCTTGTCTTCTTATGCGCTTCGGTTAGAGGCGGTTTTTTGTAAGCTTCCTTCGCTGCAGGTGCTGAGATTTTTGCAGGACACGTTGCACATTTCTGACGTTTGTTTGTACGCCTGCTGCTTCACCAATCTGCCTGGTAGTCATTGGTGCATTCGATGCTGCCCTTAGAATAGCACGTTTCTTTCGTGCTGATAGTGTCGCAGGTCGTCCAGGACGTTTTGTATTACCGTATTTCTCGGGGTTTTTCAAATAATTCATGCCAACCTTCCGGCTTCTATGAATTACTTTCGCAATCTTTGAAATAGAAACATTTTCTTTAGTAGTGTCATAATTGTTTTCATTTCACAATCTGTTAACTTCTTTCCACGACCCATTTTTTAGAAGTTTTCCGCAATAATTCACCACACTGTATATCAAATACTTAGCCACCTTCCTTTGCTCGTGTTCAACTGAGAAGTAAGAGTGTAGCATGTGTGCTATTATTTTGTCGGATTACGTTTCCATGAAATCTACCAAAACAACGATTCTAAGAATTTAGGGGCAGTGTTTACGTGTCAAAGTCACTAAGATGGATATATAAGAAGTAACTCAAGGAGCATATGGATTGAACGCTCTCATTTCTGTTCTATTTTTAAAATATTACGAAATTTAGAAGGTGTGCTATTCTATTGTCGCGGACTGTAGTACCTTGAGGAAAGGCGTGAGAAAGGTGCCTTATTTATTGACGCAATCATAGCCGTTATGTTAAGCTTGAAATTCGGAATTTTAATTTACTGACAGCGTGGAATTATATTCAAGTTAACAAATGAAAGATTGAAGCGACGGTAGGCAAGCGATGCCTGTCTCTAGCAACAAATGCAAGAAACATTTAATTTGCATAAAAATCAACAAACTAGGAGTAATAATCTTGAATTATTCTAGTACGTTAATAGTGTGGTGGTCGGGAACACGGGATTCCTGCTAAAAAGGTCTACGGCTCGTAGCGAGCGGCCGTTAGGCGAAGGGCATCGTCCGGCACATTTTTCCGCCAAATGTGCCTGGGCCGGAAACAGACTGCGATACCATTGCGAGCACAGGTATTGAGCAGCCCTTTTGCAATTAGAAATCGCCCATTGCATGGACCAAGGTCTGGTCGACACACGCGTTGCAGCTCGTAACAAGCTTGGCGATTTTCTCTGCAACGGGATCCTGAAGGTTACCATTGCCATCCACCCTTTTGCACACTGTCACCCCACTCTCAAAAGAAAACGCGTTGAGGGCGCACTGTCAGGTTGGGAGGCAAGACTCCACCGTGGAGGCAGTTTTTGATCATAGTTCCCGAAAAAGATCAGAATTCTTCTGGAGTCCACCGAGGACACAGCGCGTCCACCGAGGAGGGTCGGCTGCTAAATATTTGTAATTCCACCGAGGAGAGCGTCGATAGGAATTCTCACTGGACCGTTTATTTTAAAAGTGGTGCAAGTCCATTTTCTTTTGTTTCGAGAAAACTAAATGTTAGCAGATCTGACAACTAGAAAATATAGATTAATTATGTGAAGTCTGGGAATGTTTGTACTAATTTATCAATATGTAATTTGATTATATAAATTTCTTTTAGGTGAATTTAACTAAAATAATATATATTTCCAGGCTGCAAATGGACTTACACCACTTTCATAATTAGTCAATTGTAAATATCATTTAATTTCAATTTTGGAATAATAAATATCACTTAAAATATATTTCATATTAATGCAACTTTGTTTATAAATAATAACAAGAAATAAAATAGAATTAGTATTTTTTATTTTGAACGTTAATTATATTTATATATTGTTAAACTTAACACAAGATATTGGTATTATTAATTATTTATGCTCTTCATGTAGTAGTGTTTTGAAATATTCATGATGCACAGGAGGTATATAAGGTAATAGCTGCTGCATATCCTTTTTCGTATGTAATAGGCCTGGCGTCGTAATACAAAGGCGCCAGGGCGATTTTTTCATATTTTGGCGGTCTTCCCTGACATGTAGGTGATAAATTTAGAGTCTTTAATTCTGTGTCCTCCGTTGATGTTTTATATAAAATAGTATACGGTGCACTTTTGCAAAATCTCATCCAACATATTTGCAACAAATTTACTTTTTCTCCATTAGTGTTTCTTTTTATCTGTTTTTTAATTGCGTTTTGTAGATTTTTTGTTGAAACGAAATTCTCTCGTTTCATTTCGTGTAAAATAAGTTTATTATGTTGTCTACATTGGTTTATAACGTCATAATAATCTTGTGGTGTGTACAGGAAATTCTTTTTTCGTAATGCCATTTTTTCTGTCTATGGAAATTTCACTTACACCACTTTCATAATCAATGGTTACGCAATTTCTTTTACCGGCCAATTTTAAATTGAATAAAGCATTGGAATTTTTTAGGATATTAAATACTAACTAGTTATAAACAAAAAGTTTATACCAAATTAAGCATAAATTACGTCATATCTCATTTTTTTAAAAAAAAGGACTTTCACCACTTTCAAAATAAACGGTCCACTAGTTGTACAATTATAGCAAGGGACTGTCCCTTAAATAAACGGTAACGAGTATACAGTCCACTCAAAATAAATTAGTTTCTGTCTTAACGCACCGTGGGTTCAAATACAACTTCCTACGATCCTCAGAAGCACCAGCCCTCCGGTTAAAATAAATTAGGTATCTCATCTATTCGTTTGTTTTTCTAAATGCATAAAATCTGCTTTGTAGTTATTAATTCTCCGGTTACGACTATAGCGCAGTGCTCGCGGCGAATTTACGATACTACGCGAATTATGCGCTCATTGTACCGACTTTTACCAGCTGAAAATGGTCGGATGACTAATCTGGCCGGGCGATTTTGTTCCCGAGATGAATCACCTTTGTTTCACGCAGTGAAACGCTGCGAGCATTTATTCGCCTCGCGGAGAAACAAATCCTCGGCTTCCAAAGCATGCTCCGCGTCCCTCGCGAGGGGGTATAACAAAATCCTGCGGTCGAACAGCTTTCATATTCGCTATGTGTATCGAAAGTATTCGAACGATGAAGTTCTGCATGGTCCATGTAGCAATGTATCTCACAGTATTTCAGAACGATATCCAGAAATATATATTGAACACGTACATTTTATGCATCGCCATTTGGAACGTTCTGTACGCTTCGTTCAGTAACAATTAGCTCTTTGAATACGAAAGCAGATTTTTGGTGGATTGCCTATGGTCGTGCATTTGTTTGTGCAAGTGCAAAATGCAAGGGAAGCGTGCGTATCGACAAAGTTGAGGTAATGTTTTACAAAATAAGAATGCGCGTTAAGATCTTCGATCCATTTGTCATATTATCTAATATAAATCGTTACACAATGGGATTACGATTACATTGAGTGCAAGACAAATACGTAGTGCAGGTAAAAGAAAGGTCAGACAATAAGCGTGTAAATAATAAATGATAATTATAAGTCGCATAACAGGCTAGTAAGTAGTAAAATACGTTTTATGTCAGGCATCTAGCTTGCAAGTAGTAAAAGATGATTTTAAATCCGGCCACGGACGATTAAGTAGTAAAATATGATTTCAAGTCAGACGGTAGACGCGCAAGTAGTACAACTTCTTGGCCTTCGTACATCTTTCACCCCGCCGGTTCTTCAGCGAATTAGGCGTTATAATTAGGATATGTAATTGCCGTTGGTATGTATATATAACATTGGTATATACGTCGTATATAAACTCTGAAATCGGCACACGACACGACAAGAATATTCGATATTGCGCACTTAAGGTTCGCTCGGAATTCCGAAAACAACGAAAACAGCGTGTGCAGGTGAAGGAAACGTGCGGCAACATTTTCGAAGTTGGGCGAACCGATCGATGAATGTAAAATTCAACTGTATTGCTCCGAACGAGTAATGCTCCGTTCCGCTCGCACGCGTGTCCCGCGAAAATGAAAATAATTTCGCTTTTGCCGCGGGCCTGTCATTCGCAGCGGAAGCCCGATGTTTTCATGAACGGAATCGCACGACAAATAAACCGCAACAACTGAACGAGCTATTAAGGGAGAATTTTCGTTTAAAACTGCAAAATGAACTGGTATTTTAATGGTTTTCTTTCTCTAGAAAATTATCAGTTGTAGAGGTTTATGATTTTATAGTTGCGCAGATACATCCAGAAACTAGATAAAATAATGTTACACACGTCTGTTTATCGCAATACTTGTATTGATTGTTAGATCTTAAAAAATAAACAAATTTTTTAAAATTCAGTAGTTTATGCGGTTGCCAGACTACAAATTTTACAAACTTTAGGGAAATTAGAAAATGGCGTTTGACAGATATGCTCATTCAACATTCTAAAAATAGTTTTCGATCGGCTACGACCAGAAAGTCCTCCGGATTCGATTCCCTGATTCGATATGTTTTAATGGAGAAGTTTATGTAAAAAGTTTCCGTGGGAACGTTTTTGTAATTTCAATATCGTTGCATGACGGAACAGGTGCACTTTCGGTGAATTTCACGATTCATTTGCACGTTTTATACACAATTTCAGAAATAGCGAGAAAAAGAAAACGATAACAACTGACCTATTTAAAATCATTCTCCCGCTATAAAACTTACATGGGAACATATTCAGATGCGGAAATTCGATTTTGATGAAACTTATGGGAGCTTATGGTTCTTTGAAAAATATTTCACACACGTTTTTTTTATCGGCAACCATCCACTCTGAAGGGGTGAAAACAGCCCTCAGAGTTGGGGTATTTTTGAGATATCTCGGAAACCAGAGGTCGACAAAATTTGAATTTTTTTTTTAATTGTGTGTTTTTCAATGGGAAATGTAGTCGCGCAAGCAAATTTTAACAAAAGGTTTTTGTTTAAACAATAAAGCTATAAGCTCCCATAAGTTGCATCAAAATCGGATTTTCGCATCTGAATATGTTCCCTTGTTAACACTATGCCGTCCACACGTCTAATCTAGATTTTTTCATGTAGCGCCGGTAGAACTGACTTACATCATTGTTCGGCGTCTTGACAGGGCTCGACAGCGATAGCGAACCGTAGTCTGACGTCCGTCTCACAACAGTTGTAAATTGTCGTGAGTAGTAAGAGAGGCGTAAAGAAACAACCGTACACAGCTTGAGTTACACTTATGGACTTTAATAATATATTTACACTCCTGACTAGACCTTTACACTATGTTCAAATGTTGCCTGTGACTTGATACTTCTGAATTTAGACTATGTATAACCAGCGTCGCAACGCGTGGTTGAATCAAACAGCGCTTATCGCGTAAACGTAAAAACAGCAGTGCGAGCCTCGCGCTGCACAAGTATTTATACTCATTTCTTGATAGGGTGGAAACATCCACCACCAATGAGCACGTACAAATCTATTGCGTGGTCTTAGCCTGCCGCCCACCCTGCACTGGTGGGGTGAGCCTAGCACCGAATTTTCTACAAGACGGTACATCTCAGGTACCGTCTCGAGGATGGTCGCGCGCTCGCTGATTTTCACCAAGACGGTACTGTCCCAGGTATCGTCCCGAGGGTGGCCGCGCGCTCGCTGTGTCCGGTGATGCACATCTGTAGGTTTATGGTACGGCAATTGCTATTGAGTATGAAGTCGGCGACTCGGCCGCGCACGTGTCCGCCGAGGACAACCCTAATAAATGTGGTATCGAATTTCGAATTTTGGTAAATACTGCCTAGCACATCTGGCAGTCACTTGAATAGGTCCTCAAAAATAGCGGAACGTCGGCGCTCGTACCATAAACCTCTTCGTTAATTAAACTATTCTTAAGACGTTGTCGCGTCTTAACAATCATTTCGCTTATCGCCGGCGGTTTTTCGAGGTTCTTGTCCACCAATCTTCCGAATGACACCAACGTGGAGCCACCGGACATCATAGTGTTAATGTACATCGTTTTACGAATCGATAAAAATCTGCAATCTTGGAAAATTCTAGAGTGGCGTTACCTCCTAACACGATTTTTAATCTCCGGATAGCCTGAGATCCAAGAGGAATGCTGGACGCCAGAAACACGAGAACGTTAACGTATTCGAGGAATACGCGCAGCGATTTTGAAAGTAACGCACGGCGAAGAGCATGATTACTTTTTCAACAGGAGAACTTGTTGATTCGTACGCGCGCATCGCGGAAGACGCTGCCCGAACGAACGATAATGAGATTCTATGGAATTCGAAACTCCATTCCGGAAGTTCCGAGCACGGAGAGAACGATCCCGCGGTACTATGAAAGTATCGTATCCGCGGAAACGGAAACTCGTTCCGCGAAATTAAGGTTTGCTTTGGAAACGCGTCTTCCGACCACGCCGACGCAATATCAGTATACGAGCGTTTAACAATATTAACTTTCCGAAGTTGAATGCTTGTTACAGCTATTAAATTCACGATGATGAACGAATTCATTTTTTGTTTATCTTTCGATGAATCTTATCGCCGTATCTTCTTCTTTAACGCGTTATACAGGGTGAGTCACAAAACGTTTGCACCTCAAATATCTTTGTTGTTTCTAATGATACGTAAAATGTGGTAAGGACAAAGTTGAATGGTACAATGGAGCTGACACGATGCTATAAAAAAATTTTGTTTTTATGGCATTTTTTTAGAGATATCAAGGTCACCTTGGTTTTTTTAAATGGAACCACCTTTTTTCGAACACCTACAATGATAGTCCCTTTCATTAGGAATTCAGTGACTATATTATTTCAAGGTCGTTCAAGGTCAAGGACAGAAAAAACGTATAAAACTAAAATATGGAAGCAGAATACCTTTATTTTATAAATGTTCGAAATGACGGCCATCTACGTCGATACATTGATGTAAACGAGTCCTGAAGGAATGTTAAACTCTGATAGGTACATCCGAGGTGATATTTGTACATGCTGTGATGATACGCTGACGCATATCTTCAACTGTTGTTGGAGCATCCATGTACACGGTCTCTTTTAGCAGACCCCATAAAAAGAAATCCAGTGGATTTAAAGCAGGCGAACGTGCTGACCATGAAACAGTTCCACCTCGTCCAATCCATCGGTTTAGAAATCGTGATTCCAACGTTCCTCTAGCTACTTGTGCATAATGAGCAGGACAACCGTCATGTTTGTACCACATATCATAGCGATTTTGTAAAGGGACGTCTTCTAATAAAATTGGCAGATCTTCTTGCAAAAATTGAGCGTATTTCTGTCCCGTCATCGTTCCGTTAACGAAATATGGTCCAATTACTCTGTCGTTCAAAATACCACACCACACGTTTACGCTCCATTGTCTTTGATGATCAATTTCTCGCAGCCAGTGCGGATTATCCAGAGACCAATAATGGGCGTTCCGTAGATTAATTGAGCCATGATTAGTGAATGTTGCTTCGTCCGTAAACAAGACATTAGAAAAAAATGAATGATTTTGAAGCAATCCCCACTGACAAAAGTTAATTCTATTTTGAAAATCATTCCCGTGCAATTCTTGATGGAGCGATATGTGAACGGATGAAATTTACGTCGAGTCAGAATTCGTATTACGCTACTTTGACTTATGCCTGCTTCCCGGGAAATTTTTCTCGTACTCACGTGAGGATTGACAGCTATAGCTGCTAAAATATTAATTTCATTGTCTTCATTGGTCGTGGGATTCTTCCGTTTGTACTGTCTTGCATGTACACCTCCAGTACTTCGAAACAACCTGTACATATTAACGATAGTCTGTCTAGAAGGAGTGTTTCGCTCGGGGTACCTTTCTTCATAAAGTAATCGGGCCTGCACTGCATTTTGTCTACATTCACAGTAAATCGTGATCATATCACTTTTCAATCGTTGAATAAGACATAGCGGAATCACGTTTGGAAACATACTGATAATAAATAAGAATGCTGAATAACAGTAACATTGAAGGACCTTAGTATGTTTACTTTAACTACGACCATAGTATGTTTACTATTTACAGTCCGCGACAATAAAATAGCACACCCCGTAAAATTTGTTAATTCTTATTTATTAAAGTATAAAAATATACAATAATTTTGAATATGCAGACAGGTACACATAAGTGTTGAACACCAAATAGAGCTAAGTTTCTATATACAAGGATGGTCCTTTTTGTTTCATCTGCAAAAATTTATATATTTTGATAAACCGGTGCAACAAAATAATAGCACATTATTGCAATTAATTAACATTTATGCATATATGCGAAGGGAACTCAATATTTAATATTTTGTAGATCCTCCAGAGTGTTTTATAACCGAAATTATTCGCTTTGGAATAGACTTGAATAATTTTTTAATCCTTTTCTGCTTCATTCCTAATATTCAAGTCAGGGGAACGAGCTGGCCATTGCAAGACTTGAATATTTTCCGTCTCGAAGAATGCTTTCACAACCTTTGCGGTGTGAACCGCTGCATTATCCTGCTGGAATATGTGTTTTTCACAACATTAGATATTTCACGCTGTTCATTTTTCAAAAAAGGGTGGTTCCATTTAAAAAAATCAAGGTGACCTTGATATCTCTAAAAAAATGACATAAAAAGAAAATTTTTTTATAGCATCGTGTCAGCTCCATTTTACCATTCAACTTTGTCCTTACCATATTTTACGTATCTTTAGAAACAATAAAGATATTTGAGTTGCAAACGTTTGCTGACTCACCCTGTATTATCGGCACACGGGGTAACCAACCGATCAAATATTTTACATTAATTAGACTTCGTTTATATTGTACAGTCAAACTATGTTCGAAGGTTAAATAACTTGGTTGGTGTAACGTGCGGGAGAATGCAAAGATTTACCCATTTTGCGAGTGAATATTTTTTCTAATCGGTCGCGAGGGTGTGGAGTACGCTGTCGATGAAGAAGGATGGCAGCGCCCCCTTGATTCGATTCGACAACGTTCATCGATGGAGGCGAGCGCTCGACGTTTCTACGCCGAGCTCGGTTCTACGTGTATCGGTAGCGGTGCAGAATCGCGATATTTACGATCTCGGGGCTGACGCTGCGGATAATCCCGGCGCGAGTCTGCCTAATTAAGTTTAGTTATGCGCGGTGATCTCTGCAGGGACACGCGCGTTATCCGCGAACGCCGGTGCAGCGAGACAAACGCCGACGTTATCGATGACGACAGACTTTTGTTCGACTTGGGGCGCGCCGTTCCTGCGACGATCAAGCCACGTTCACGATAATCAAGACCGTCTGCTCGCATTCGAGAAACTGCCAAACGTCCAACTATGGGTACAGTCGCTCACGAAATTATCGGGACAACGTGTAAGACGGAATAACTTTGTCGACGCTCTGCAATTACCGGACTGGTTAAAATGTAATTTTTCTTTTTCGTGGTTATTGAAATTATAAAAATGTTTCCATGAAAACTTTTTTAAATGAACTTTGTCATTAAAGTACATTGTTGTTATTATAAAGCAGAGTAACTTTATTGCTATACTACGACGAGTCGGACTCGTGCCGAAGCCCTTAAACAAAGTCTGACAAATATAAATGCGATGTTACTCTTTTTTAATCAATGTTTCGGCATCGAAGTAAACGCAGTCGTGCAAGAAATTAATATTATCTTTTTTCGTTTCCAACATTTTTGGTGATGAACACGTTATAATGATTGTAGTGGCAATGAAAGTGGTATGTATGGCAAGGGGTTGATAAAGTTTAATGCTCGGCAGTTCCACCGTTAAGATTGGACCAAGCAACTTAAGCTTTTTTTGTAGATCATAGATCATTTTGTAGGTCTGGTTTATTAGACAATATGCGAATTCTCTTAAATAAATTTTGTGGAACACGCAACGTATCCACCATCGACAAGATCGATAACAAGAGCGACGACAATTACGTAGAAAAAGGAAAAATATTTATTTAGTAAGGCCTTTGGTAAAATCACTTTCATTCTAGCACAACGAAATGTATTCCTACCGGCTTCGCTCTCAATGTTCCGATCGAATTTATCGCAGTTTGAACATAAACGTGCCCTAACAAGATAGTTCTCTTGTCTCGAAGAAACGGATCAGCAGAACAATGGCAGCGCTGTTCTAGGACTGGCCAGCAGCGAAACCGGGTCGCGGAAACGTTCTGCGGTTGCGGGAAACGTTTCTGAAACGATCGTTTAACTTCTCCTGATTCGACGATCCGAGCTTGCTTGTGCATGCGTCGAGTCGTGATCGATTGAACAGACCGTGCTTCTCGTATGCCTTTGTCTTTGTTATTATTGCAATCAGCGGATCCCCGTCACTACTTTCCCGTATTTTTCTAGGACAAGTTGCTGTAAAGCATTCTGTTAAAAAGCAGAACCGTTGTTATTCGAGATCTTGTTCACCCTTAGCACTCGAACGGCGCCTCTAAGGCATCGCTAAAAATTGCCATACTATTATTTAAACAACTTTTACATCGCTACGTTTGCAGTTCAGAAATCGGTAAAAATGTTAATGTTCTACGTATGAGTAATAATAATTAATTTTATATGTACGGAAGGAAATAAACTATATGCAATGGAGCTATTATAAGTAAAAATATTGTTTCGAATTTCGAATGGATTGCTTCGAGTGCAAAGGGTTAATACAGAACTTGAATCTATGTTAACATTTCACTAGTTCGACGCTATTAAAAATTATGCTGTTGTTTGAAACTTGTATGGTTGTGGGATGAAAATCTTGATGAAATGTCAAAACAAGGAAATGACGTCAATGATGCCGTTTGACGGTAACTATATCGATAGTTAATGCCACGTATGGGCAAAATTCGGTTTCATATTTACAGACCTGGTAAATTAATTCTTGTCAATTTTGTAAGACAATATGTACTAGTCAATTTTATTGCTCGGTAGGTTTAGCGTTAAATCGGATAAAATACTTCTAAGATACAATAAAATTCAATAGTAACGTTTCAACCTGTTCTGGAGGGACAAACTTTGAGGAAACGCGATGAAACGTGCTATTAGGTGCCGGGTACAAATCCAACACCATCTTTCACGTAATAAAAAAGCAAAAACCACGGAATCAAATATATAAAGTCAAAAGGGTTTGCAAATATTTTCCATCGGTGAATCCTTTGATAGGGGATTGCCGGCCGACAAGCAATGTAGGAAAATATATACAGGGTGCGGCACCTAAAACAGGTCACCTGAATAACTCGCTTGCTTTTGAAGATAGAAAAAAAAGGATCAGACCAAACTTACTTGATATCGAGGGGCTCGTAATCTGATGTCATTAATTTTTTTATAGGTGGAGACGTCAAGGAGATATGAAGATCAACTCTGTTTTTTTAAATGGAACGGTATGGTTTTTTATTTACATTCTGATAGTATATTTCAAGACGAATACAATGACCTATTATGAAGGTCATTCAAGGTCACGCAAGGTCAACTACAATAGAAAATAAAATGTCTCAAAGCACTCTTCAAATACTTTTGTGTCTTCTCTGGTTGTTGGCATACTGCTCTTCTAAGTATTGGTAAGGGTCGCAGAACATAAATAAACATACCATCACATTGTATGCTTACCTGTATCCAGAAATGTTATTAGTAGTTTGACTACCGACTAGAGTACGACTTCGAAATATTCAATCTGAGTGTTCAATTTTCAAGAATGCGTTACACAATAGCAGAGAAAGTGAAAATGGTTATCATTTATGGTGAATGTCATAGAATTATGAGGGAAGCGGTACGTGTGTATGGTGAAAGATTTCCCGATCGTAATAATAGACCTTCACTTTCTGTCTTTACGAACATTATAAAAAAGTTTCGAGAAACTGGAAATGTGGATAAGAAAAAACTTAGATTATGTCTCAGTGTTCAAGGTCGACATTTTGAACACTTGAAGTAGCAGTGAATACTTACATAACATGTTGTATGTAAATCGTCGTAGTGTTCGAAGAGTGCTTTGAGACATTTTATTTTCTATTGTAGTTGACCTTGCGTGACCTTGAATGACCTTCATAATAAGTCATTGTATTCGTCTTGAAATACACTATCAGAATGTAAATAAAAAACCATACCATTCCATTTAAAAAAACAGAGTTGACCTTCATATCTCCTTGACGTCTCCACCTATAAAAAAATTAATGACATCAGATTACGAGCCCCTCGATATCAAGTAAGTTTGGTCTGATCCTTTTTTCTCTATCTTCAAAAGCAAGCGAGTTATTCAGGTGACCTGTTTTAGGTGCCGCACCCTGTATATATATTCCAAATTCACACTCCGGGACAAAAAGATAGCACACTTTAAAATTAACGTAATTTTCATTCATTTAATATTACAGCCAAGGTACTGTTTTTATACATTCTTGCACAATACCTCTGTAAACATACACAAAAGAAATTGAATTGAATTTCGCCAGTCTATAGAATTTTATTAAAAAAAAGAACTTTTAAGGAAATATAATAAGACAAAATGATAGCACATTTAACTTAAAATTGTGTATAAGAGAAAATCAACGAATGATATTTAATACTTAATATCTTATGACTCCTCCTTTACATTTAATAACAGTCACCATTCTCTTTGGCAAAAATTTATGGAGCTTTTTATAATAGTTTTTTGCTTTAATTGCTCTCGTTCATCTTGAATACATTATATTCCTTCGGCAATATTTCCAAATTGTCTGCCATTTCCATATACAGCTCAGGCAAGATTTTCCAACAATTTTCAATAATGTTAAGGTCGGATGATCTTGCTGGACAATCCAAAACGCGAATTTTTTCTCGAGAAAAGTACACTTTTACTGCTTTTGCAGTGTGTGCTGCGGCATTATCCTGCTGAAAAACAAACTTCTCTCCAGCAATTCTGGTGGCATACGCGTTTATTTGGTCCTTAGCCATTTCCAAATACATTTTGGTATTTATTTTGCCTGTTACAAATATTTTTTTTCATTTTACCATAGTACCCGATACTACACCAAATCATCGTACCACCATTTCCTATTTGCCGACGACTCATAAACTGTTCCTCTTTTCACATATCGTGAAAATAGTAAATCAAATCATCGGGTCCATCTAAGCTAAACCTCTTTTGATCCGTAAATATTATTCTTCGCTATTTCTTTCTCATATGAATATTCTTTTCCGCAAAGTGTAATCGATTCATCTTATGTTACACAGTTAGGCAAGTCCTCTTCTTCAATTTTCTTCGTGTTATGTATTCGCATTTTTGTAAAACCCGTATCACATTCTTTATATCAGAGTCTACACCAACACTTTGCGCAATTTGCCTTGGAGTCATCTTAGAATTTGATGCTGCTTCTACAAAGGAATATATTCAGATGAGAAAATCCGATTTTAATGAAACTTATGGGAACTTATAGCTTTATTGTTTAAACAAAAAAATGTTGTTAAAATTTTCTTGCGCGACTACATTTCCCATTAAAAAACACACAATTTTTAAAAAATTCAAATTTTTTCGACCTCTGGTTTCCGAGATATCTCAAAAATACCTCTACTCTGAGGGCTGTTTTCACCCCTTCAAAGTGGATGGTTGCCTATAAAAAAAACATGTGTGAAATATTTTTCAAAGAAGTATAAGCTCCTATAAGTTTCATCAAAATCGGATTTTCGCATCTGAATATGTTCCCGTGTTAGTATTGCACGTCGTTCCCGGGCATTTATGTTCCGGGGTTGATGTTCGCAATTCGCGAGCTTCGGTGTGACTGGAAAGTGTAAATTTACTACGTGGCTACCATTTTGTCGCGCTTGCGAACAATAATATTTACATGTTTTGTGATCGATCATCGCGGTATCACGCATTTTGTGTTCACTGCGCCAAGGGCCTCCGCGAATAAATTAAAATCGTGTGGCATTCGAATAGAAGTTCCTAGCTTTTGTTGTGTGGCGACGTATTATATGCGTTGCTGAAAAGAGAGGATGTCCGGTTGCGCCAGCACGGCAGGCCGATTCGTGGGCCCGTAATGTAAACGATGCTGGGTCGTCTGGTTTTTCTCTGCGGCACATAGCACTAAAAAAAAAATAAACGTTTGCGATATCGAGGAAATGGTCTTCGCCTCGAAACGCGTTCGGGGGGAGACGAAAGCAGAAGGTCTCGAACAGTCGTCTAATGAAGACGCTATCCCGCTACAGTGCGGAGTAAATAAAATATATTGAACGACAACGAGTTATTTCTTTATTCTCTACGTACTTCGCCACAGTTGCAACTCCGATATCGAAAAACATACGCGTTGTGCGTCTTGTAATCGTAACGAAAATATAGGATTTTTCATGCGTTGTTCGGTTTACCTTTCAACGTTTATAAATTGACACTTCTCAAATGAGATCTCTGAAACTTTATTATCATCCGGTGGATCCGGATAAAATGAAGTGCATTTAGCGCTTCATATAATAATAGCATGCATTAACGTGCGTGCGGCTAGTTGATAAGCCCGTAATCGCTGTTGTTTGTTATGCAGGGAATATGCTCATGGTGCGATCGGTAGAGGAACACGAGGGTACTGTTAGCGAAACATAAAACCAGTACCCCCTCGGCTAATACACGCTCGTCCCGTCGAAGGGGCACAGTTTCGGTTGCAGCTAATCTGCTTGTTAATAGAGACCGCGCGATTTTGTGCGCGTAGGCGTCCAGTAACGAACGATGCCAAAGGGAATTCTGTTCAGGAGTTGGCTTCGTCGTTCGGTCACTTATTACCGGCACTAATTAAACCGAATTTTATTGGGAACCCAGCGACTCAAGGACGAAACTATACCGATCCTGACCGAAGCGTGTCGTCACTATAATTGGGCAACGCGACGCTGATACGCGAGTCTCTGCGAATAGCTTTTTGGCGGTGGTAGCGTGAAATGGAAGTTTAACGTCTATACGGCAATCGTTTTTTTACTCGAAACTTTTTATTCAAAGTGCTTTACTTTTGCTTGCTAGTCTGCTTGCAAGTTAGTTCTTCTATCGTCTAAAAGAAAATTCAAGTTACTTAGTCCAATGTTGAAAACGTCATTCCGCTGGAAAAGCGTCCAAATATTTTCGTGACCCACTGTAAATGCCTCAATTTCTTGAACCGTGAACATCGATTAAATCGGTAAAATGTATTTTTGAAGTAATGCTTACATTATATTGGACCGTCAAGAACAGGAGATTTTTATAACAAACGGACCATGGGTCGGCGTTAAACCAGCAAGGCCATCGAGAAATTATATCCTCCTCATTATAGGACAAGTGTTATTCAAACTACTAGCTTCTGTTTCCGCGGGAAAGAAATGTGCGATTCAGGGGACGTAGCGGAAATATCTCGCCCTCGAACCACGCGTCACAAATGAACGTCACACCTTTCAGGCACGAGAGAGAGGGAGGGGTGAGGAGAGAAAGGGAGGAGAGCGAAGATCGTAAACGAGAGAATGGTGTCGCGTTTGAATTCCTCTCTCGAGCGAGCAAAAATACACCGGCGAACCTATACAAAAAGGAAAAACGGCATCGTTGCGCGTATGGAATAAAAGACGCGTCGCCTTGAACCACCTCCCTGGCTCCGGTTCGTTCGCCATTTATTAATGAAAACTGCTGGTCCGTTTTTTCCTCCTCTCTCCCACTCTCACGCCATCCCCCTCGCTCTTCGGTTCTCGTTCCAAAGTGTTCCGACGAGACTAACGCCTCGCCCTCCTTCGGACAATTTATCCGTTCGTTGCGCCTCGCGAAACTGGAACAATAAGCACGCGATGTGGACGCGTCGGGGTGGGGGGAGGGTGTAGAGGTATCATCCTCAGGCTGATGCGGATGCTCGGCCGATCCGAGCTAAATTGCATTGATAAAGCCCACGCAGAGACAGACGTCGACCGAAATTGCGTGAAGTATGCGGCCGTACGACGATCGGTCATGCATCCGCCAAACCTCTCCGGCTGAGAGGCTTATACGCTGCGAGCCTGGAAAATCAGGGCCTCTCTAGACCCGCAAACCTGGAACTGACGCTTCTCGTATTAACTGAGTTGATATAGGGCTAGTATCGATGTCAATTTCTCTCCAAATACTGTGGTAAATGCCGGTACGTTCCGGCCGTTATGTTCTCCGGAAATTCCTGGCCTGGTAAGCCATTTTGATAAATCCTTTGTTCACGGGATATGCCGTCCTTTCTCGAGACTTTTTGAAACGTTTTTGATCTACTACAGTCGGAATAGCACAGTCGAAATGGCAGATAATTCGTTCAGAATTTTAATGCGCGGTAGGTTTAGCGTTGAGTCTTTGGTCCATCGGTCTTTGTGACATTTTTTCCGCATTACAATGGGTGATACGGAAATTTGCACATTTCTATCGCTATAACCCGTCGCAACCTCCCCCACGAGCCTTACCTTGAAACCTGGCGCGATGGCAACCGTCAACGACTAGCTGCGTTACTCCGAACACATAATCGACGCTGATCGGCGCGCCAGCCGTATCCCAAAATAGTATAAATACAGCCAATTTCTTCACCTCGGACACATTAGATACTTTAACGTCACAGTCTACACTGGAACGTCGTACCAAACTTGTACTAAACTCGAATGATATTCGTTCCAGTTATATAAATTGAAACAAGTTTTATTGTTCCACGATCAATTTTTAACAATTAAATTATACGTCCATGTCTACTGGAGTTTAAATCGTCCCATCTGCGAATACGATATCGCATAAACGAATTTATGTAATGAAGTATTTTTATGATTTCAACAATCGTGGGAATCTGCAAAATTCGTTAACACTCGCTGGAATAATAAAGCGACGTCAACGAGAATATATGTCCTAGTCGCATTTAAGCTGCAGCGGATGATTCAATCACAGAATGAATGACCATTGGATTTCGGAAAATTGGTAACGCGGTCGGCCAGAAATTTCGAAATAATTGAAATCTATCAATTAGAGGCTATCCTAAATCGACCATCGAGTAAAAATGTCGCGTTTTCGATAGTGTGTCGGGTCAGGTCACAAGCCGCACGGAAATACAATTTAACGAAAAGTCACAAGCGTTTAATAAAGCATTAATTAAAATCGATTGTCGGCGTACCCTATTTCTGTACCTATCAAATTTCCTGTCGCATGTCCGCCAATAACCCCTGGAAATACCGGCGTTTCATCCCCACCCAGGTATCAAAGAACAAAATTATGATCGAAACTTAAATACTTAAAAATCGAAGTATTCTGAATCGGAATTCAAGTCGATTTTATCAAAAACAAACTGTCAAATGGAGAAACGTACACTCCGGGACAAAAATATAGCACGCTTTAAAATTAACGTAATTTTTATTTATTTAACAACACAGCCAAGGTTTTGTTTTTATTCATTCTTGAAAAATACCTCTTTAAACGTATACAAATAAAATTCAATCGAATTTCGCCAATCTACACAACTTTATTTTGAAAAAAGAACTTTTAAGGAAATATTGTGGCTTTTCCTTTACATTTAATAACAGCCATAATAAGCCTTTTTAATAGTTTTTTGCTTTAATTGCTCTCACTCATCTTGAATACATTTTTTTAATTCGGCTATATTTCCAAAATGTCTGCCATTTCCATATACAGCTCAGGCAAGATTTTCCCAACAATTTTCAATAATATTAAGGTCGGGAGATCTTGCTGGACAATCCAAAACGCGGATTTTTTCTATAGAAAAGTAAGTACTCTTTTACTACTTTTACAGTGTACACTGCGACATTCTCCTGCTGAAAAATGAACTCCTCTCCAGAAATTCTGGTGACTTACGTGTTTATTTATTCCTTAACCATTTCCGAATACTTTTTGCTATTTACTTTTTCTGTTATAAATTTGATTACCATTTTACCATAGCACCCGATACCGCACCAATTCATCTCATCACCACCTCCCATTTGCCGACGACTCAAAAACTGTTCCCCTTTTCGCATATCGTGAAAGTAGTAACTCAAACCATCAGGTCCATCTAAGTTAAAACTTTTTTTATCCGTAAATATTATTCTTCGCCATTTCTTTCGGATATGAATATTCTTTCCCGCAAAGTTTAATCAATTCATCTTATGTTACACAGTTAACCAAGGCTTTTTCTTCAATTTTCTGCGTGTTATGTATTTGCATTTTTGTAAAACACGTCTTACATTCTTTATATCAGTGTCTACACCAACACTTTGAGCTATTTGTCTTGGAGTCATTTTAGAATTTGATACTGCTCTTACAAGGGAACATATTCAGATGCGAAAATCCGATTTTGATGAAACTTATGGGAGCTTATAGCTTTATTGTTTAAACAAAAAAATTTTGTTAAAATTTTCTTGCGCGACTACATTTCCCATTGAAAAACACACAATTTAAAAAAAATTCAAATTTTTTCGACCTCTGGTTTCCGACATATCTCAAAAATACCCTAACTCTGAGGGCTGTTTTCACCCCTTCAAAGTGGATGGTTGCCTATAAAAAAAAAACATGTGTGAAATATTTTTCAAAGAACTATTAGCTCCCATAAGTTTCATCAAAATCGGATTTTCGCATCTGAATATGTTCCCGTGTTAGTATTGCATGTCGTTCCCGGGCATTTAGACATTGCGGACGTCCAGAACTCTTCTTTTTAGCATAGCTTTCCGGATTTTTCAAGAAATTCATTCTTACTTTTCGACTTCTATTCATAATTTTTGCTATTTTTGTCGTTGAATATTGCTCTTTTTTCGATTTTTTTATAGTATCAATATCACACGCGTTCAATCTCTTTCCGCGATCCATTTTTGATAATATTTCGCCTTTTTTGAATAAATATACAACACGAAAAAATATCACGGACTTTATTAACTATGTTCCGAGGTTGATATTCGCAATTCGCGAGCTTCGGTGTGACTGGAAAGCGTGGATTTACTACATGTGCTATCATTTTTTCCCGTTCGCGAACAACAATGTTTACACTTTATGTGTTAGAATCCTGTCGAAGAATATGTTATATACGATATTTCGTAAATTGTATACAGAGACATGCTCTGAGTTATCGGTAAAAGAAAATATGCATCTTGATCACCTTTTAACACAAAATATGGGAAAATATAAGGTGTGCTATCTTTTTTTCCCCGGAGTGTAGTCAACCTTTCTCCGCATGTACAACTTACAGAACGATCCATGTATAATATTTTCGTTCATTCGTATTCATCGTAAACGTGCAACTTTTCTGGCGCTATCAAGAGCCGAATGAACATTCGCAGCACGAACGAGAAAAGGAGGAATAAAATAATACGGTGATTCCGGGAACGACGAATAATCCTCCGGCGAAGCTGAAGGAACAAGTTTCTAAATTAGTTATTACGTGGATTGCGGGTTCAACAGAATATACCGGGTACTTCCTAAAATAACGGTTTTATCCTATAACCATTATCGTATTCATGAAACACAGGTTCCACCTTTCGAGCAAGTAGAATGCGAAGGATCGGCCGCGCGTGTGGAAGCACGTCACCCCCTTTCTCGCGTACACACACCGGCGAAGACAATGCCGGCTGCTGTGTGTTACAAAGAAAGAAGAGCGTACACGCGTGGCTTAGTGTCATACCAGAGCAGGGAGCACAGGTCTGTGCGTGTAGGCCCGTGAACAATATGCGTGGCAAACAATGAGATGGTCCATAAAAAACGCGGGGATGCTTAATGGCGCCGGGTACATGTCACCAGTGAAATCGATACTCCGTTGCTTTTTTCTTTTCCCTCGTGGTGCTTTACTCGCCCGTTAACCTGAATAGCATCGAGGTCTTGATGCCGACCGCGTAAACATTCGCCGAGTGACTAAACTAATTAAAAATTGTTCGCTCGACCGTCACGTCGTCTCTTTGACGGGCGCGGCGGACCGACAGCGGAATGCGTTCGCGACAAACATATTGGCAGTTTTAGCGTTAACTTTGCGGTCTTCCGGTGAACAACCTTGGAAAATTAAAAACAAGAAATAATAAACGTTTTAGCAGTTGGTTTCTTGTGGATGCGTTATTTTCGTTTGCGACACTCGTGGTTTATTTATACGAACGGTTCGAACGCAATCTGCATTTTTCGATGCGCAGTTTGCATTATTGCAGGGTCATTTTCGATGCAATACATTTTCCGTTTAGTTTATAATATTTTTCATGAAAACTATTTTTCATTCCAGTTTTAACAATAGATTAGTATATTTAGTAAAATTTGTGGGTGCTATTACAAACTGCGTTGTATCGCTGCAGTTACACGACGGTAATCTTTTTTTTTTAGAATTCGAACATCGTAAGTTGAACCGGATAATATTATTCCGGAAACTGTGTTGCGCGGCGACGTAATAAATCGGTTTCCGTGGGTTGCCATGCGAAAGAACATCAAAGTCGTGTCTGTCGGCTGCTCCAAGATGAAGGAAGGTTCTAAGAGCAATCAACCGTCGAACATCTGAAAGCGGCGGTCGCGTGTATCTCTTATTTTCCGTGACTAGCGACCGTGTCGTTTTGATTTATCGATGGGAGCGCGTCGGTGACAAGATGTTGACACGGCATCGCGAATAAGCGCATAGCTGAAAGCTGAGTTTTATGCGCGTACGCGTGTACGTGCCATTGTCGACAATTAAACGCGTCAGAATTTTTCGAGCATCGAGCTGAAACTGTAGCGCAATTAAACTTTGCTCAGAAATTTCATTTGTCGACGAACTTCGCGTCACCGATAACGGAAACTTATTTTTTGGAGGGGAATCATTTTGATATTTTCAGATATTTTGCGATACCTTTGAATGAAAAAAAAACCTGTTAAGGGGATTCATAGTTTGAGTTCACGGATATAAACAGAAATTCCTTTCTATGCATAAATTCTTACCATTGCACGGACAGATGCGATAGTTGTAGGAAACATTGCGAAAGTAAATTAGGAGAAGTACGCCAGTTTCTAATTATTCGCATCATCGTACAGAGAACTGCAGCACCGATAACGGACGAGACTCTAATTCTGTAACCCAATCGCAAAAGTGAATGAATGTCCCTGGTCGGTCGGTCGATCGATCGATTATATCGGCAACCGTCCGAAAGACTATTACCAGACACGAAATTCGGTCCGTTCTCGTTGGCATTAGGACAAATTAGAACCGTGCTTGGACCGTGGAATCAATTGTTGGCCCGTAATTCCCAGTGGCCAGGCTCGTCGTTGTCTCCGCTCGATGTAATGACCGAAACCGTGCAATTCCGGCACTCGACGCTCGTAATCGGGCGTCGAACGAATCCCTTCGGTCGATCCTGCTGGCTGCTTAATTGCTCCTCATCGCTGTCTCGCGTAATTGGTGTCGAACCATGAACGCGCGAAGACAAGGAAGGAAGCGCCTAACGAACTGTCGCACCGACGCCCCTTAAATTCCGTTTTCGTTTCCCAGTCTGAAAACAATCCACCTACGTACGTGACTCGCAAGCCACTGGCTGTTCCGCTTCGGATCCGCCTCGGTTTCAGGATCGACGGACATTCATCACGATCCGGTCTCTCCTAGATCGTTAATTACGCGTGTCAGACTTCCCAGACGGCAGACTTTTAATTCTTCAACCTCCAACTATAATAAATTACGGATCTAAAAGTTTCGATCACGTTATAAACTTTTCTCTTCTCTCCCGTTGTTTATCAACTTTTCCATACTTTAACTGTCAAACCGATAACCTTAAAAATTTAGTTCGATCTCGAGCAGAGACCGAACGCGAACATTGCGTGCGGTCATCTGCAACGTTAGGGAAATCGTACAGTGAGTAACTTTAATATTCGGACACTATAAAATTTTTACATTATTACATTGTAATTTTGTTCACGATGAAGGAAAAAAAA
>CM052082.1:4532136-4578848 GCA_028453745.1 Agapostemon virescens | reverse complement strand
GCACGACGTTGCGAATTTTCATGTGTCACGAGCATAGGATCGATGCGGAAGATCGAATCACGCGTAATTGGTTTATCTCTTCCACTCGGACGAAAACTTATCTCCAAAGTGTGGCTATTTCAGCCTGATGCAATGAAACGTGCTTTATCGCTAGGTTTACGAGACGCATCAAAATTACGCTTTTGTGGTGTGTCATTGTCAGTAGAAATGTCTTTTTTATTTCTTCATGTAATTTCTACCAATTAGAATTATTTTAAAATTATTTTTGCATATCATTTGGTAAATCGATGGTTCCAGTTGCTTCAGAAAATTCAATTTTTAACAAGTTATTTAAATTTAAAGGGTGTCCGAAATACTCTCGCGAGCCACTATACGTACGATGATTAGGGAAAGGTACGAGGGCTCCATGGGTCAGTTCATTGATCGATCGGCTACGACCAGGAAAGTCTGGTTCGATGCCCGCAGGCTGTTCCCTCTTTTCCCCCTAAGATTCTACGTATGTGTGATCTTCCTCGAGCAATTTGAACGGCACGAAATCAATTGCCAGCTGCAATTCCAAAACCAGCAGTTTCGTAAAACGTTTAAGAGCCGGG
This sequence comes from Agapostemon virescens, assembly GCA_028453745.1. NCBI lineage: Eukaryota > Metazoa > Arthropoda > Insecta > Hymenoptera > Halictidae > Agapostemon > Agapostemon virescens. The sequence continues at coordinate 4,578,255 of CM052082.1, read as the reverse complement.
AAACATGTTCGAGGAAGCATTAAGGTTACACGGTGTCCCATAAGAGCTTCCTAATGGCTCGGCAACGCCCTTTCACGTGACTGGAGACGAAGTTCGAACTTCGTTGGCGAATCGATCGATCGTTCCCAGTACGAAGTTCTTTTCCCGAGGAATCCGCTTTGACTTCGTTGCCGTGGATCCATTAGCATCGTAAACAGCGATGCTAAATCTGTCGTTTACTGTCGACGAGCTAACCTGTTCCTGGAAACAAGAGGAACTTACCTTTTTCTTGCCGGGAGACCGACTTTGTCATCGGACTGTCATCGGAGCAGCTCATAAATCGTCTTCCCGACTCCTCTCTCGTTTCTTCACGACCCACTTCTTCATGGAAACGGCATTTCTCCGACGAAATCTTTCACTCGTCATCGGAAGTGCCAGTGTAACCTAGACGCCTAGAATATAGAATGGTAGATGTGTCTTTATTTTTTGTTTTTTCCTTTGTTAACACTTAGTCGACCGCGCGCGCCACAACGAACCGTATGGTTTCCGCCGTGCTCGGGGAAACCAAACTGCGCTGTCCACCGCACATTTTGTGAAAACCCGAACCTAAAGAGCCGTAATAACGGGCAATAAAGGGTCTTAAAAATTGGTGGGTTTTATTATATGTTGTGCTTTATAGAAACAGTTCGTCAGTAAGCGCGAACAACTCCACATCCAGGTAGTTAATAATAACAGAAAATGAGAAACGCGTTGCTAAGGTCAAAATGGGAGATCTCTCTGATCGGTCCTGAACCGACTTACTTTAAAGTGGAAAGATCTCCCCCATCGGTCGGCTAAGTGTTAAGGTAGATCGTTGCTTTTGTCGACGGACAAATGTTCAGATCGCTTTTCAATTTTAAGTAATGGGTGTCCCAAAATGAATGCAAGATTTGAATTTGCCGCCACTTTTGCAGTAAATTGTTGGCAATCCTGAAAAAAGAACAATTTGACAGCTGAGAGATTAGGGTTAGTAAAAATTGAGCGTTATACGATACAACAACGTGTTTTCATTATTGAACAATATTTCAAAAATAATGAAAGTTTGGCGGCCGCATTTCGAAAATTTTATACAAAATATGGTCAAAATACTGTTTTAACCTCGTCAACTGTGAAAAGATTAATTGAAAAATTCAGGGAGACTGGATCAGTTAGAGATGCTAAACACACCGGTCGTCCAAAAAGAAGCCGTTCAAATGTCAATATCGAAGCAGTGCGTGAGAATGTTGGTGAAAACCCAGGAACATCGATTCGGCGTCGTGGACAAGAATTGCAAATTTCAAGAAGCTCTCTACAGCGTATACTCGCAAAAGATCTGTGTCTCCATGCTTACAAAATTCAATTAACACAACAACTGAGACCTAATGACCGTGAACAGCGAATAGAGTTCGTGGAATAAATTATTGAACATCAACAAGTGGATGCTGATTTTTCGAGCAAAATCATTCTAAACGATGAAGCACATTTTCACCTTGATGGCTTTGTTAATCGCCAAAATTGCCATGTTTGGGGTTCGGAGAACCCACATGTGATTGTCGAACAACAAATGCACCCACAACGTGTCACTGTCTGATGCGGATTTTGGGCTGGAGGTATCATTGGACCATACATTTTTGAAAATGAGGCTGGTCAAGCAGTAACTGTTACTAGTGCTCGATATCGCGACATGATAACACAGTTTTTTCTGCTGAAATTGGATGCTGTTGATGTGGCCAATATGTAGTTTCAAGAAGACGGTGTCACATGCCATACAGTCAGTGAAACAATTCAATTACTGCATGAAACATTTCCTGGTCGTGTACTCTCTCGTTTCGGTGATCAGAATTGCCCCCGAGATCGTGTAATTTACCACCATTAGATTTCTTCATATGGAGTTATTTGAAGTCAAAGGTCTATGTCAACAAGCCCACAACCATCCGTGCATTACAAGAGGAAATTAAACGCTAAAAGATCGTGAAAATTTTCGACAAAAGAGTGCGTATGTGCCAGCAAAGCCGTGGTGGCCATTTGCCCGATGTGTTATTCTATAAATAACCCTATCCTACGTACTTTATGATGCAATGAAAAAATAACACTCTAAAGACTAAAAACTGTGTTTTCTATTTAATTCAAACCTTGCGTTAATTTTGGGATACCCTTTACAAGCGTATAAAATTATAAATGGAGGTTATTGCTATTACTTGTTCTTGCAACTGTTTAATTTTTACCAATTTATTAGGTACAAATGCAGCGATATAAAAGTTGTTTTAAAAAATATCGTGTCAATTGTTAGCGATGCCTAGGAGTCGCTATTCGATTGTTAAGGGTTGTGTTTGCGAACATGCGAGAAGCCTTGTGGCAAAATCGATAGCTATCGAACGTTGTCGACTGAACAGAGTGGTTGCAACCGGTGTAACGACAAGTAATTCGAGATAGCAATGTGCTGCAAGAACGTTAATGGTGGCTCCATTAGAATGTTGAATGTTTCGTCTGGGTTAAGATCGATGACGCTGTCACACTGATCATCGGATTTGGGTGATCCGCGTTCAATTCTCGCAACGTAAACGTGTGCTCTGTGCCAATTGATGAACGCGATGCGCACCGATCGTGGTAATCCTTCGTAGACAATGCCCAGCTTTCATCGTGCATTCTGCAAATGCCTGTAAATTGGTTCGAACGAGAGGAATCCTGAGGATAACGTGCATTCGGGTAGAGTTTCGTATTGTGTAACGTATACGTTTTGTACTAATGGATTTCCGTGTGCACGCAACTCTAACGAGGCCGGGCAAGAGGTAAAGTAACAAACTTTAACAATTAATAATAACGCTTAGCGGTCTTTCCGATCGGGATTGATTGTGGAACATAATTATGTGTGCTATGCATACCATCGCACGGAACTTCGCCACGATATTCTATCGTCATGAGTAATTCTTCTCAGAAATTTTATTCTGCGTTGTATTCGTAATTTCTTTATTCGCACAGCAAACTTTCATTGTAATGCTTTTATACCGTTCAGAAGGTTTACCAGATATGTAAATACGAAACCGGAATTTTTGTATAGAAACTGTTGAAATAAAGCAACGTGCTGGTTTATGCTTCCACTAAAAAAAAAAATTGAGTCTCCTTTTGTCTTTCAGAGAAACTTAATTTATTTCTTCTCCGATATATTTGCACAGTAGATAGTGTTAAGGGTTCTTCTTTAAGGGATATCCTCTGAATATTGCACTTGGTGCCTACTGACTTCGAAGGACCACCCACTGGTGTGGGACTGAATGACTTTAACTCGTGAGAGACGATCAACTTGTAGGTTTTGGTTGAAGTTTATTCTGCGTTTCTGTACTGTACAAGTTTCAGCATGAGCTGTTTGATCTAATCTGATTTGTATGGATACATTGGCTGCTTATATGCTACTTTCGTGACCAATTATTGGCCAATGGTGGTGCTGGCTTTTCGTCCTTTGTTTGGAGCGTTAAGGGTAGTGGGAGCGCGGGATTTCCCGGTCGATGATGACGTAGACTCGGCGACGGGTGTCGGCAGGTAAAACGTGAACGATCTAATATTCTTGTCTCGATAGTCTAATCGACTTCCTTGTCTTAACAGATAGAAACAAAAAAAAATCCCAACAATTTTGTATAGAGACTTCGCACACGTGTTATTTATTTGACCGCTCGCGGAAGAAGAAGGAACAAGCGCTACGTGACCTACTATATTTACGCTTAGTGCTAAACATAATGTAATTGAATTTAATATACAGAGATGGCGCAATCAGCTTGAATATCTCCAGCAGAAAATACACGTTTCCCACCTTGCAGTGCCCAAACTCTTGCAGTGCCGCTTAGATAAAAATATATATATACAAAATTGATAGTAAAATATTCCGTAGCTCTATCGTAAAAGCGTTCTAGAATTAGCCAGAAATCTTAGTTATTTAACAGGAGCGGCTCGAGAAGATTTTCGCGAGAGAACTTCGTACGATGGAGATTCCAGAGGAAGTTCCTCGCGTGCCGGTGCGACGTTGCAAGCAAATTATACTATCAGGTGGATGACAAGACATATGAAATTGTCGTAAAACGTGAATGAATTGATCGAGGTAAATCAGGCGCATCGGTTCAAAAGTATCGCAAACACCGTCCGGCTCATAAAGTAATGATCGTCCGAGTGCTACGGTAAACACGTGATTATTTCATTCGATGGGTCAATAACGAAGCGCAAATAATCGTGGCGAATCAATTATTGAAGAGTTATTGATTTGCCGGGAAACGAACGAGGCCGATGTATATTTAATCGCAATGGCGGAAGAGCTGCGGCCAGGAAAAGTTCCGCGACGCGTTCCAGACGGTCTCCGCGGCGTCTGGAAGCAACAGTTTGTTCTTAACGATTATAGCCTAATTACGAGAACTAGGCCGCGGTTCGACGTCGAAGACCATAATTTATGAATGCTCCCATCGAGCTCTCCGCGAGATCCATCGTTTCCCGATTGCAGGTATCTAAAACGGTCTAAATACCGTGTTTTATTTAGATATTTATTCATTTGTACCACAGGTTTCCTCAAATTATTTTAAAAGCGTTTGTTTGTCGAGTGCAATGAAATAAACAGTATTGCTGTTCTTAGATATTTCTTAGGATTACTCGAATTATTATTACCGCTTATGTTACCACAGTTGTCTCTATAGCACTTTAGACGAATTATTAGAAGAAGAAGAATTACTGGAATCAATGAAATTCTCCTAATTTTCACAACAACAACAGTTTATTTACAGACAACGAAAATCACCAAAAACATAAGAACGAATTGACATCGATACGTCGGTGCTACTCTGCGGATGAACGACTAGCTTCAGTCATCCGTCAGAATTTCGCTTTTATCTATTCTCGTGTCCCTCAGAAATTTCTTTCGAACAAGGAAACTTCTGGGGTGGGGATATCGTTTTCCTGTACGGGTCCCTTAGAGAAATTTCGTGTCCTTGGACCGACCTGCCGCGTCCTGGTGAAAATCGAGGATTGGCGGCCAAATGTGCACGCCAAGGAAAAACCTCGAACTTGGTCGCCAAATGTGCACACCAGGTAGGGATCGACATCCGGCGTCTAAACGTGCGCTCGGAAAGAGCTTGGGCCTGACGACCAAATGTCCCAGCCCGTCGGCCATACTCCTACCTGAGTTCGATTGACTTTTCTCCAAGGGGTTCGCTACAGCACACTTCGAATATTTCGACTGAGGAGGAATGGGTGTTGCGTAAAATGACAAAGTCTACGTGCAGGTTTCCTCGACTCAAATTTATTTGTCTAGTGTGCGGGGGCGACTAGCGGAAGGTCTCGACTGTCCGATGGACGCGGAAGAAGTGATTTTTGAAATGGCTCGAGTAGCTCCTTGAAAACTCCCTTAGAAAAAGACAAAAAATGAAGGATAGATGCGAAACGGAATAGTGGGAGAAATGGAAACTCCGAAGTGGAAAACTGAGGAGAAATTTCGTAGCAAGCGTGTGTCATGAAAATAGAAAGTAGCAAAAGAAGGAAATAAGGAAAGGATCAGGCCTGCGTCGAACCTGGTCGCCAAATGCGGACTCAGGACTGACCGGGCCTGTGGAAAACGTTGAGCACTAGGGCCAGGATGTAACGGAAAAAATGAGAAATACATATTTGTGACTGAAGAACAGCTGCGTGACCGCCGCGACTCTAACATCTTGCGATACGAATCGCGTACCGCTACATCGACGATATAAGTGTAGCTTGCTATTACTTGCCGGTGACAGTGCTCGATAAATTTCATTTCCATCTATTACAGAACTAGCTCTTTTCATGCGTTCTAATATGTTTATCGTATTTCCACCAGAAGTTGCCCTTTCGATTCGATTCAATGTTTTGTTATCCACGTTCTCGGTATTTTGAAACTCTTTTTCAATGTTTGTGAAAACGAGGCGCGAAGATCTATTACAACCTTCCTTCGCCGTGCATACGTACTGCTTTAGAATATACTGACAAAGTTTGATCCGTAAACTCTGGGACACCCTGTATATGGAAACTGCATGCTTGTAAGATTGATAAGTTCGCCAATGAATTGACCGACTAGCGCAAACTGAAGATCGCGAATGGATAACTATTACTGTACTTTGCGACTCCGTCCTTCATCTCTTTCGAACGGCAATCCGTCACTTGGAGACAGCCAGCGAGTGGCGACGACAAACCTCCGGTAAAGGAACGTCTGAGGAGCCTTCGCGAGGCACCATAATCCAACTATGATGAATCCTCTTGTCCTGTAATCCGTTTCCGTCAATCATCCTGGATAAAACTTCATTACCTGATAATAATAGAGAAATAGATGGATTCCCGTCATCCATAATGTGTTTCGCGTGCTGCCGTTGCTGGAATATCACTGACGGCTCGTGAGAACAGACCTTTAATTCCCGTTTAATTCTCGCCGATTCGGTAATATGATTTACTCGAAAATAAATTAGCCATTGTAATTTTTTCAGGTCTGACTTTACGACGGGATCGCGCACGCGTGCCTTTTATTTATCCAATATTCTCTCTATGTAAAATTGATCTGTCCTAAAATTTATTTTTGTACGTGCCACTCTTGAGAGTGGGAAGAAACGTGGCTGCGTACTTTTGTTAAAGTGTTTACGTTTGTGGAAAGGACCGATAACGTCGGCATATGTGCGGTAAATTTGATATACTATGCGATAAATATTAGTTTAATTTTGATTCATTTTATCTCATTCCTTGGTCCGTTTAACTTTTTACAAGAAACACATTTGATTAAAGTGATGCCATTTTGCATTTAATATCGTTTCAATTAATTAATTTTATTTCATTGCCAGGTTTTACGACTACGCGGAATCGTTTAAACAATTTCGCAATTAGCAGGCTTTATTTGCAAAAATGTATTTACATTTTTCCGATACGATCAGATAGGTACAACCGCATTTAATTCGATTTTATTCGTCGAGTTTTCATTTCAATGTTATTTTAATCACGTAAATTAGAAATTGATGGGCAAATTATTCGAATCCGTCGATGAAACCATGATTGATATGGATATCTCATGAATTGATTCATTGCAGGTTACATTACCAAATTATATAGGATCTACTAATTACTAAGGCATAAATGATTACTGATATTTATCAGCTCCAATACGTTTTACATACATTTCGTTATAACCACACCTATCAACGCCAAACTAAAACGATACCGATATGTATTCTAAGCTGTTAACATAGAAGAAATTAAGAGAAATTGTGTCTATTGTACAATACGTTCAATGCTACACGAATCGATGGATCTATTAACCCTTTGCACTCGAATGGTGACTCTGAGGCACCACTGAAAATAGTTACAGCACTGTTTAAACAATCGCTATGCTTGTGACAAAGAAATTCGTAAGAATTTAATCGTTACAAGGAAGAGTAATAGTAAACAAATTTCGTATTCATAAGATGAAATATATCGTATAGAATGAGAATATTCTAGGTCAAAGAAAATGCCTTGAGGTTGGAGTTAAAACAACTTGGAGATTAATAATTCTATTTTCAATTTTCATGCAAAAGTTTCTGGAAAGTAAATCGACTGCATTCGATGTACAACTATGTATCTGCGTTATATTAACCCTATATGGGCCGAATTTTTGTTTTTAATCCAAAACAAATTGGGGGAACGAAAAATCAGAAATTATAAACCTATATGTGCAAATGAAAAAAGATTTTTCCGTTTAAACAATTTTATTGCAATATATTCACTATGTGACTTTCAGGTAACAACGGCCTATAAAGTTTGCACTTCTGTGCATGAAAGCTTATGCGTGAAATTCCATAAAACAATTTGCACTTGACGTTAAACATTTTATTTTTGAAGTCTCTTTGTTGGATTACATTGAAGTACAGACATATTGGTACAGTCAACTATATTGCTTATAATTTCCTTGTCAAATAGTTCTCGAAAATAGGTCACAGGAGGATGAGGTGCTTCGAGGACATTAGGACAATCTCCTTCCAAAGGGCGATAACAACTATTATTATTTGTCTAGGATAGTGGCTGCCAAACAATTCTTTGTGGTTCTGCATCTTCTTCATCTGACGAGGATTGAGTACTAAATTCTTCGTCACTGTCAATGACATTTATTCGTCGTCGGGGAAATACTATTACATCTTCATCGGACTCGGAATCTAATAAGGAATCATCAGATCTATTACCGCTAATACGTCTAATTCTAATTCCTGTTATTTCTATTTGATTTTGTATTCATATTTTAGGTATATGATGTATAAATCTGAAAACAGGAGAAAGCACAAGCTTTATCTTAAATGTACCGAAATCTGCCATAATAGCCCACTGTAACCTCAAAGTTACAAAACTGTATTATAAAAAAACAGTAACAAATTGAAAATTGAAATGCAAACAAATAGGTTGTTATTGATATACGAACCCAGAGCTATTATGTGCACTACTTTTAGTTTGGTAATCACTGACAAAAGCACAAATAACATGCAGTTTGCACAGCATTTATTTTGTTATTTCAGGTTGATGAGCCTAGCAACGGTCATAAATATTCATATTGGTTGTCTCGGCAACGTCATAGAATTAAGATTTATGCGCCATCTCATGAAAAAAGCTATAATTATTTGGTAAAATGTCGATAAATTAAAATGTGACCTGAAAGTTACACGGGTCCATGGAGGGTTAATACCCGTTATATATATGTAGTTTACAATAAACTCTGTTAAAAATAATCCTGACACTCCTCCGGCCAAGTCCTACAATACGTTTCGTAAGAAATTGAAAATTTGAATTTAGTCAGGATTCTTATAACTTTGGATTGGCGTGCATCGAGTGAAACGCGAAACCACCACCGTCGCATAATTGCCTCGTAAAGATAGAATCGAGTCGATGCTTTCGACCGGTGTACAATCGCCGAAGTGATAATTTCGCAATTCCCGTCTGCAACGTTGCAAGTAATTTTATTAACTGCGGCAGCTGGCGGAGCTGCAGTCACCTGAAATCCGATGGTTGATGAACTATACCACCCATCTCGCTGAGCACTCAGCCGGCAGTATCTTAACCCTTAACTGTCGAACAGACGCGAGTTAATCTGTTCTCTTTAATTTAGCACGCCCGGTAGGAGCGTTTTATCTTCGTGAACTTTGACCTATTTCCTGCCAGTTCGTTTAGAAAAGTTGGTACCTTCGTTTAAACTAATTGGTGCACGGATCTCGGCAAAAACGACCGGCTGGATTAAGCGAAGGGCAGTTTTACTGTATTTGTTAGCAGACTGTACAAGTCTACGTAGATTTACACTTTTGTAGACACATTTAAAGAAATTCGAGTTCCGAGCAACAACTTTATCGAAGAATTCAGTGAGTCGAAAGTGAAATGGCACTGCAATGTATTTTATGGAACTCTGTTATCTAGATTTTTCTTTAGGAATTTTTACAGCGTACTGCATTGCATTATTTTAATAACGATGCTTGGTTTAAGATACTTACGTTGTAAGAGGACTGATATCCGTTTCGAGATATATTATGTAATTTTGTTTACGTGAATCTTTCGTGAATTTACGCAGGGCTTTCTAATTTCTACAAAAGTGTTTACAATCCTTGAAAGGAGTGATTATTCCATCTTATGGAAAGATGAGAAAAGTTTAAACGATATTACATTTCGAAATCAAAGCTTTTGCCCCCAGGATCGACCTCGAATAAATGTAACAGACGAAGCATCGTTTTCCATAGAATGCCGTTGAAATCGGTTCGAAAAATACAAATATTTATGAAGCCTGTCTCGTGAATGCAAAATCTGTGATTACCCTTATGCTTAGTTCCCATGTTCAACGATGACCATCTTGTCTTAGTCTCGCATAGAGACCTTGGTTTATTATAGCAAACGTTATTCCCTCGCGGGCATTTCACAAAAACCACGGAAGGCTTTGAAGATGAAAATCCGTTGTCGCGTCCGCGCGTAGAAACGGCGCGAGAAATGTTTGTAGCGATTGTTCATAAGCGTAACTCGGCAAGAAGCTTGCGCGAAAACGCGTAAACCACTTGGGACCGACCGGATTACCGAACAACAAAATAAACCCCTAAATTTTGCTGGGGTTTAAGCATCCGTGAATTGTAGAATTTTCGAGGGAATAAAAATTTACGCCGAGTCCACTGGCATGCTCTTCTCGCGTAAACCATGAATGCGCTACTCCGTCGTCGTAACATGCAAATGGGAAGAGTTCATGGCGACGCATGAATCTCTCGTGATATACATATTCATCTGTAATTTACATTTCCGACGTATTACACCGACTGCGGTGCAATTCGTTTCAATTCTTCGCCGGAGTCAATTTTCCGGAGCTATTTCGATCAACGATTCCGTCGTGGCCTGATTACCTGCCGAATTAGTTCGAGTATTGCACCGTTACAGAGACTTTGATAATCGCTTACGCGGTACGCGGCCAGTGCGCGTTTCCAACTACAGTGATTCTTATTAATATTCGGACATTGTGCTATTCAAAAAATTGTTGCTAGTTTCAATCATTTGCAATAGTAAATTTGGAGTTATTATTTTATAATATAACAGAACATTCACTGTAGTTTGTAAAAACAAAAATTTTATCAGTTTGTTGCACATACTTTTCTTAATACCAAACAGTGAATTAAATTATGTCGAAATTTATCGTCGCAAAAATATTCGGACACATAACTTACTCTCGCATTTCTTGCGAATAACGACACACCTGTGCCGTTTGTTTACAAACACAATGTCGAGCAAGATGAAGAACACGCTTTACGATATCAGTTACTGTTCGAAAGCCGTTAGGATCAGTTAGAAATTCTAAGTATGGGACGAAAAAGGAAAAATACTTCATTTGACGTACGACAATTAGTAATTTTTTACAGAGGAAAAGAGGAAACGTATCGGGATATCGGTAATCTTCTAAAATTAAGTAAGAGTACCGTAGCTAATATTATACAGATATATAATGAAGAAAATCGATTGAATCAATTCCTCGGAAAGGCCGACCACAGAAGCTTGACAACCACGAGAAACATATTATTTTGAGAAAAGTAAAAGTGAACCCTGGTTTAAGTGCTCCAACATTAAGTGCTAAATTATTTCAAGGGATAGGAAAGAAAGTTTATCTAGATACAATACGTCGGGTGTTGAAAACAGATGGATATAATGGTAGAGTAGCGCGAATGAAACCGTATAGAAACTAGGCGAATCGCAGAAAAAGATTAGCTTTTGCAAAACAATATGTTCATGAGGAAAAAACTTGATGGAATAATGTAATTTTCGCTGATGAAAGTAAATTTAATTTGTTTAACACTGATGGACGAAAATTAGTATGGCGTAAACGAAATCAAGAGCTTAACCGAATAAATTTAAATCCACCAATAAAGCACGGTGGTGGAAGTATTATGGTGTGGGGGTGTATTTCATCTAAAGGAATTGGACAACTGGTTTTTATAGAAGAAATTTTAGATAAATTTAAGTATCTAAATATTTTAAAACAAAATCTTAAGAAAAGTGCGATCACAATGGATGTAGAAGACACATTTAAATATTATGAAGATAATGATCCTAAACATAAAGCCAGAATAGTTTAAGAATATCTTTTATATAATTGCCCAAAAGTATTACATCCGCCACCACAGTCACCAGACTCGAATCCCATTGAAAATGTATGGGATGTTTTGGATAGGAAAATTCGAACAACACCTGTGAGATCGAAGGAAGAATTAAAAAAACGATTAATAGAAGAATGTAGACGTACACCACTAAGTTACTCACAAAAAGTTATAGACAATATGTCTAAGCGGTTGCGACACGTAATTAAAACTAAAGGCTATCCAACGAAATATTAATTATTGCTTATGTGAATAATTTTCATGTTTAAATGTTATAGTTTGTCAATGGTCCGAATATTTTTGCGACAATAAATTTCGACATAATTTGGTTCACTGTTTGTTATTAAGAAAAGTATGTACAACAAACAAATAAAATTTCTATTATTACAAACTACAATGAATGTTCTGTTATATTATAAAACAATAACTCCAAATTTACTATTGCAAACGATCGAAACTAGCAACAATTTTTTGAATTTCACGATGTCCGAATATTAATAAGAGTCACTGTACGTAACTGCCAGACAAAATGATAGAACATCTGATACCTTTCTATATTTCATATAACACGATAGGATATAGGATATATGCACGTGTCATTCACCATGTACAGGGTGAGGCCTTTAAAACCAGTCGCCTAAATGACTTAGCTGCTACTGGTAATAGGAAAAAATGCATCAGGCCAAAATTATTTGGTACCGAGGGGCTGATCATCCAATGTTACTAGTTTTTTGATAGGTAGAGGCGTCAAGGTGATACGGAAGTCATTTCTGTTTCTTTTTTTTTAATGGAAAGATATGTTTTCTACTTATATTCTGATAGAGTATTTCAAATCGAATACGACGAATTTTATATCGTCGTTCGGCACTAAAACAGTTAACAAGACAAAATCACGATTTACTAGATACATTTACGTCCTCTGGATCTAATGAGTTTCACGTTTACTGTTTCAGGTATGTATGAACGACGAAGAATCAGCAGGAGACCTGGATCGAGGCGCACGCAATGCGAATGTGGTGAGACGCCGGCGAATCGCGTTACAAGAGCACGGTTAACACTCTGTAAACGTCCGTAGAACGCAAATAAATTCTTTCCAATACTATTTTCTCTTTCTCTGTTTCTCTCTGTCTTCTATTTTTCTTTGTGGTTCGGTGCATTCATAAACGGACCCAAAAGCCGCGCCCTGCGCGATCGACGGTCGAACAAAGCTCTTCGGGTAAACCGATATATTTGTTCGACTAATGTAGAACGACCGGTCGTCTCTCGTTACAAACAGCAGCGAGCCTATTCGGAATTTCGGTTAGAATCAGCGAATCGAATGGAACTCGGCCGACATTCTCTCTCGCTCTCTCTCCTTCTCTCTTTCTCTTTCTCTCTGGCAGAGCAGATGAATTTGGCTCGCCGTGTTCGTCCATCAATTGATCGCTAACCCCGTTGATTAATTAAGTATTCCGATGAATGAACGAGCCTCGTTTGGCTCATCGATTGCTCCGGGCGCTGCCTTTTGCATGAGACAAATTGGAAAACCGATTACCGATTGATAAAAGATCGAATAGACGTTCGCGTGCTGATTAGCTTGCTTGTTCGCGGGATTGATAGACGCATTTGACAAGGAACGTCCCTGTTGCTCCGACTGTCCGCGATACTTGTGCACGAAACGCGTGCTATTCTCTTCCGCCTCAAATTTCTTTTAAGCAATAGTCATCCCATACAAAGTGCGAAAATACGTGAATTTATTTGCATCAAGGTTAGAACTATATCTGATTTCTTGAATTATATAATCGCTCGACTCGTGAAAGTCCCGTTATTGGAAATGATTAAATAAATTCATGTATTCGTGCACTTGCAGTGTCCACCGCTTATTGGAATCGTGGTTAATGTTATCACTAGGTTGCGAATCTTTATGGAAAATAAATATCGAATGCTTACGTTGTATGAAACAGAAGCTACTTCGACGTTTCTTTCTTTCATAATTTTTAGTAGATCGTCAGTAGATTGTTAGGATGCTGTTTAACTCCAGTGTTCTCAATTTCCCTTCATTTATAATAATCTGCTTCAAAAAAATTACGGACAAACAATTTTGGATGGATCTCTATAATCGAATTCTTTTTGGTTCATAAATTCCGACGTGTACACGCGTATAGAATAACTGCATCTCTATTCTCAAATTTAGTATGGACAATATCGATTAGTTTTAGATGGTTTAATATAAATTTGCGCTAACACTTCTTTCTGGTGTAATGATCGATCAATCGTTAACAAGAATCTCGAGTTCTCGTGGTGTGCACTGTATTAGCATAAAAATTGTATAAGGTTTCTACAAAGTTAAACGCAATAGATCATAGAAGTGTAAGAATTCATAACCGATTTGATCTTTCTACTTCGGTTGTCAATCCATTTCTACAAGTCCTTAAATCATTGAAAGTCAGCCGTGTTCTTTTAATCAAAACAAGAACCGTTAGAGCATTGTGTCTGTCATACGTTTATTAGCATGTTTATACGATACATCAAGTTTCACTGTGCACCAAAAACGTGAAACGTTTCACATTGTTGTAACAATGTCTTTCCATTCTCTGTCCTGAAATACCGTTCAGGATAGTGAAATAAATTGAAGTTCAATGTACGCAATCTTGTCTTACTCATTTCATCGAAGTCTACGTTCGCTGTGCGCGTTCCTTCTAGTCGATTCGAGTCTTTAGTTTCGCATTATGGTAAGTTCAACTATTATTTATATACTACGTCCGCTTGCAGAAGGAAATTTTATGCTTTAACACTTGCATTTGACTATTCCGCGCGACCCTCCGCGAGTGCTGCGTCGTAACGCAAATATTTGCCGAACATTGCGCGCATTCGTCCACGCTGCCTGTTTATACTTGGCGAAATGCCGTGCGCTTTCGAGAAAACAATTTGGCAGCTAAAACGTTCGTGTTTTAGGAAAAAAACTGCTCCCCGACAAACGTTGTCGACGCGCCACCGAGCTCGCGACAATTCGCGAGACAAATATACTGAAAAATACGCGCGAGTTTTTGAAATCTCTAAAGGCTAAGACATATTAACGGAAAATTAATTCACTCTTCGAATTTTCTTCAGAGAAAACATTGCAGCGAATTCATTTTTGTTTTCCTCTTAGCAATTCACCGTACTCTGGAAGCAATAGAGTTTTTAAAAAACGGTGGAAGCAATTATCGTTAAAATAAAAATTCGTGTATTGTGCTAAAAATTACACAACCTCTCAAAACTATTTTTAGAAAAAAAGCTTTGCAACAAGTTGCGTTGAAATTTGTCAGGCAATTTGCCGTGTCATTGAAAGGCGAATGAATAGAAAAAGAAAAAAGTATTTTCTGACCAAATGAAAATTCCTACGAGAATGAAAATACATAAGTAGGTTTTTGAGCGAGCCTGCGCGTTAATTGAACTTATTTCTCGTAAAAACACTGCACGCAAAGTTCATAGAGAAACGAGCTCGTGGGTACTCGCTCGTTTTCGCCGAATCGTTGGAAAAGTGCGGTCGCCCTGCCGAAAATTGTTCCCTGTAAAATATGGATACCTTTTCATCAACAATTCGTCGACTTTACAAGCGTATATAGCGCTGCGTGAACGTCGATGGAATTTTTGTTATCCGTACGTGACTATGTCCGCGCCACGGTCAACCGGTAGAGTAGTCGCACGTATAGTTTTCGTGGGTTTATGATGCGGCGAATAATCGAACGAGCCCGGGACCGCCTAGGTGTTTGACCGAAGTTCGGATCACGTAACCCGCAAAATACGAATATGTCAAGTCTAAAATGATTTTCCCTATCTACGGGGATATTTGACGAACAATTGGATCACGGCGAATCAATCGAGACTTCGATATCTCGTTTTACAATTTGCCGGCGATAGTAAAATTTTTCTTATGCAATTTCGATGGAACGATCCAGGGAAACATGCACCCCTCAAAAATTTACAAAAAGTTGCAGTGGGACAAGTTCATTCTCAATAATCGCAAATACACTTTTATGTCCCCCCGGAGAGGACGTCCGAGCACTATGCTACACTTACGATGACCCCTGGGACGAGACAACGACATAAGATCGGTATTATATAATATCATCTTGATTTCTATAACCCTTTCGCTACGAGCGGGTTCTCTGCCGCGGTACTCCCGCTGAACAGGCCGCCGCGCCAAAAATGTGCACGGTGCTCAAGTAAGATCGTCAGCGACCGCGTTAACGCTTCACTGCAACCCGAGTTGGTTTGCAAATGATAAAAACAAAATACTGATGTTACATTCCACGAAAAGATACTCGATGTGAAATAACTACAATTGTTGGTCATACAGCGAGTAACTTTAATATTGGGACACTATAAAATTTTCACTTTGTCGCAATGCAATTTTGTTCACGATGAAGGAAAAAAAATTTAATTCTAAATTATATTCCTACATAATGTCTAGCTAATAAAAGTATAAATTTTATTTATACAATTACTAGCGTTTATTACATATTCTATTTTAAACAAAACAATGTCTGATTTTAACGTTACAATAATATTCGGACACTTTTAAAAACTCATAGTTTTTGTACTAATTTTTACAAACGAAAAGTAATTCAATGTGGTGTAGGATATCCGTCTTGACGAATCACCTCTTTTAATCGTTGAGGCATATTGCAAATTATTATTTTCATTTATTCTGTACTAATATTATTCCATTCCTCTTTCAGTCGTTCTTTTAACATTTCTTTAGATGTTATTGCAGTTGTTCTAATTCGTCGGTCTAGCTCATCCCATAAATTCTCTATAGGATTCAGATCTGGCGACCGAGGTGGCGGTTGTAATAATTTTGGACAATTATACAGCAAATATTCTTGTACGATACGTGCCTTATGCTTGGGGTCATTATCTTGATATGACCCCATGTATGTATTCTGAATCTCCATTTTTATTGCACTTTTACGTAAATTATTTTTTAAAATGTTCAGGTATACATTTTTGTCCATTATGTTATCAATAAAAATTAATTCACGCGTTCCAAAGGTTGAGATACATCCCCATATAAGTACATTTCCACCTTCGTGCTTTATAGTCGGCTTCATATTTTTAATTTTTAATTCTTCATTTTTCTTTCGCCACACCATTTTTTGCCCATCCGACCCAAAAATGTTGAATTTACTCTCATCACTAAAAATAACGTCATTCCACCAGGTCTCTTCTTTTAAAACAAATTCTCTCGCAAAGTTTAATCTTTTCTTTCTATTAGCTTCATTTGCATACGATTTTTTCCGAGAAACTCGTCCATTTTACCAACATTCTTTTAATGCTCTGCGTATTGTTTGGTGGTGCACTTTCTTTCCAGTCTCTTCTAATAATTCGGCAGCTAATTTTGGTGCACTTAATGTAGGATCGTTCTTTATTTTTCTTATAATTTTTCTTTTATCTCGCGTGTCCAAAATTTTTAATTGGCCTCTTTGCGGAATAGATTGCATTCGGTCCTCATACTTAAATCTTTTAATAATATCTCACACTGTACTTTTACTAATTTTAAGCATTGCTACAATTTTCCTATACGATTCACCTTTCGCATGGTTAAAAATGACAAGTTGGCGTATGTTATATGAAGTGTTTCTCTTACCTCCCATTATTACCAGTGAACTTAGCGAATATCTAAACACAACTGATTTTCTGAGGCTCGAGACAGTTTACACAAACTGTAATGTTTGTAAACATACATCAAAATCGCATTAAATATCACACTAGCTCACGCAAATTGTTACATTCCGAGGTGTCCGAATATTATTGTCACGTTAATACTGGACATTGTTTCGTTTAAAATAGAATACTTAGTAAACGTTAGTAATTATCTAAATAAAAATTATGCTTTTATTAACTAGACCCTGTACAGTAATGTAATTTAGAATTAATTTGTTTTTCTTCATCGTGGAGAAAATTACAATGCGGCAAAGTGAGAATTGTTTAGTGACCGAATATTAAAGTGATTCACTGTATACAGTGATTCAGGATATACAGGATATATCCAATACACAGCATTTTATGCAGGGCGACTATAGTCGCCCGTAGTAACGAAAGGGATAAAGGTTTTAAAGGCACGTTCGAAAAGTTTCAGTGTTTTACGTTTCGTTAGAAGTCCCTGTTCGAGATACTTCAATGCCGACACAATTTGCTGGACACGCGTATACGTCGTCTCCAATCAATACAATTCAGTTTACGCGACAAAAGGTTCGCGAAGCTGGTCAATTACCGAGTTATTTGCAATTACCCGATCGCACGCATGTACCGCGATTATTGGAAGTCCCGACTTGGTTTATACAGAGTGTCTCACCCGATTTCGATGTCCGAATTGTCTTACTGTAATTACTTGTAACGAAAAATGTTTCAGAGAAGTTCTTTGCGAGTAGACGCGCGAAGGTCGCGTACAGGTCAACTTTATTTTCGTTAATAGAACGATGGATCTTTTAATGCATCAATCGGTTTGGCTCCATATTAGTTATAAAAAAAGTATTAAGTTATTTATGTTGAAAATTTCCCAATGTTATAACAAGAAATCTAATGGCGTTCGGTGATCCTCGTCGATCCATGATAGTTTTGAGTAATGACAAGATTGCGTTACGTCTTGCATTTATCTTTAATGAAAGAATTCGTTAACAAATTTTTCGCGGAAACATTCTTATGATTTCAGAAACTATGAAAGAAAAAAAAAGAGTAACAAATAAATTTGACTCGTCCGATGGTTCTGATGTCAAAAATTGAATGGCGAAACGTGGTCGTTCCAATTTCTCTATAGCTTAAACCTGGTACACCATTCTAAACAGCGGAACGGTATACGTTTTAGTGCGAAATGTAGTTCCCGTAAAATGAATCCGATAGGCACAAGCGCAAAAAGTTTCTCGCACGAGTTGTATCTCACTTTGTACGAACTTTCCGCTGTCAAAGATAAATTCTGAATTCGGGAACATCGGCGATTCGGAAGCTTGGCACGAGGTTGGAACCCCCTAAAGTAGTTATTTGGGTAGCACTTGTCTCAAAGTCTCGGGTCACGGGCGACGGGGCCGGAAGTTGTTGGGGGTTGGCGACAGAAAATAAATCAATATCGATATGGCGATCGGATTAGCTCATCGAGCAGAAGCGAAGTAATGGTCCATTCCGGAGCTATCAAATCTGTCGGGGATCTCCAGTGTCTCTTCTCCGGCCTCGCTATTTTTTTTTTTTTTTTGCCATTCCCTTTCCGACCACGTTTCGCCGTTCCAAGACTCTGTTTCCACTTGATTTTCCCGCGCCCTCGTCCCGGCCTCGTTCCCGTCCGCCCTATTTATCCGAGCACAGGGCTCCGGCGAAAGGTCCGAGCATTTTGCTATTTTCTGCACCCTCCGTCGTTCCGCTTCACCTAAACCCGACCCGGCTGTACCCGCCGCCTTTTGTACTCTGCCAACCAGATCGGATAAACTCCCTCGCCGAGAACCGCCGTCCACCGGCACGAAACGACCCGGCGACCACCAAAAATCTGTAACTTTACTTCTGCTTTGTGTACCTTATTCGACTGTTGAGGAATTTATCATTACGACACAGCCTTTGCTCTCTGCGAATAAAGTTCACGAAACTTTTATATCCGTTCTATAATTGTTTCTTCCCGATTACATATTTCGAATTTATGACTTTACGCGTACATGATATTTATGTCGAGGTTAGCAATCAGGAACGATTTATGTGACGGCCACTGATTTAGATTTTCGGGTAACTCCCACGTAGATGTCCGAGGTCCTATTAAAAGTGTTATGGCTCCGGGGGAACAATAGGTGCGAGGAACCAAATAACAGAGCTCACGGTGTGCGAAGTCAGGCAAGTCCAGCGAATCCAAGTTCGTCGAATTCGAAACTCAAACACGAGCTGGATGTCTGCGCGTTCTGCCGTCAACTTGGCCAACAGGCTGGGTCGAGTTAGACTAAGTGATTTAATAATTCACGGGGAAGCGAAGTTCTGGTTCGCCGGAGGCTCTTAATTCGCCGCTAAATAGAAGGTCCGCCGGCTAGAAGGTGTCTCTTGCATCTACACGATGGCCATCCAAGTATTGCGACGTCAATGAAGAAATTATCATGGCTGTTCGTTCGTATTTCGTTGTGACGCGGTCAATGATTTGGCATCACGATTATTTGAGTTCAGATTCCTGACAACGCGAGTTTGAAACGATTCCCTACCATCTGGTTAGATAATAGGGATAACACTTTGATTTATCAAGAAACGATGAGATGCGATTATAACAAGAAATATAACTCTGTATTTCAACCATTTGCATTCGGCACCATTTCGGACGTTGCCTACCAGCAATTCGACGCCGCAGTTTGTTCACCATCCGTTTCGCGTCTGATAAACGTTGTTACGTCTACACCATCATCGACCCTGATTGATGCGCTTGCATGAACCATTTTCTGTATAAATACTGCACACTTTTCGTACTCTAGGCGATTCACATTTCAAACGTCACTGAAACAACTTCAACTCAACTAAACCGCTCGTTTGTAAATCTGTATTATTTTCGTAACAAAAACCAGTACGTTTGAATTATTAAACTCAGTTCTGCGTACTAAGAAGTCATGTGTCTTTATAATATTATTTGCACCACCCCAAATATCGAGCCTTGTTAAGTTCACCGCTCGAAGCGCAAGGATAAATATATTAAACGTTTTTACAAAACGATTTACTATTCGTGCGCTCATAACAAACGTAATCGCGAAATCGGGGATTTACGACTGCAATCGGATCGCGACCGCAAGGAACGGGATGTTACAAACATTGCACCTACACGACGTCACTTCGGTTTTGACTATCGCATAATCCTACTATTTACAGTGAATCACTTTAATATTCGGACACTATACAATTTTCACTTTGCCGCATTGTAATTTTATTCACAATAACGAAACAAAAAAATTAATTCTAAATTACATTACTGTATAGGGTCTAGTTAATAAAAGCATAATTTTTATTTAGATAATTACTAAGGTTTACTAAGTATTCTGTTTTAAACGAAACAATGTCTAGTTTTAACGTAACAATAATATTCGGACACCTCGGAATGTAACAATTTGCGTGAGCTAGTGTGATATTTAATGCGATTGTGATGTATGTTTACAAACATTACAGTCTGTGAAAACTGTCTCGAGCCTCAAAAAATCAGTGGTGTTTAGATATTCACTAAGTTCGTTGGCAATAATCGGACGTAAGAGAAACACTTCATACAACATTAGCCAACGTGATATTTTTCACAATGCAAAAGGTGAATCGTAAAGGAAAATTATAGCAATGCTTAAAATTAGTAAAAGTATAGTGTTAGATATTATTAAAAGATTTAAGTATAAAGACCGAATACAATCTATTCCGCAAAGAGGCCAATAAAAAATTTTGGATACGCGAGATAAAAGAAAAATAAAGAAATATCCTACATTAAGTGCACCAAAATTAACTGCCGAATTATTAGAAGAGACTGGAAAGAAAGTGCACCCCCAAACAATACGCAGAACATTAAAAGAATGTGGTTATAATGGACGAGTTGCTCGGAAGAAACCGTATGTAAATGAAACTGATAGAAAGAAAAGGTTAAACTTTGCGAGAGCATTTGTTTTAAAAGAAGATACGTAGTGGAATGACGTTATTTTTAGTAATAAGAGTAAATTCAACATTGTTGGATCGGATAGGCGAAGAATGGTGTGGCGAAAGAAAAATAAAGAATTCAAAATTAAAAATACGAAGCCGACTATGAAGCACGGAGGTGGAAATGTACTTGTATGGGGATGTATCTCAACATTTGGAACGGGTAAATTAATTTTTATTGATAACGTAATGGACAAAAATGTATATCTGAACATTTTAAAAAATGATTTACGTAAAAATGCAATAAAAATAGAGATTCAGAATACATTTAAGTATTATCAAGATAATGACCCCAAGCATAAGGCACGTATCGTACAGGAACATTTACTGTATAATTGTCCAAAATTATTACAACCGCCACCTCGGTCCCCAGATCTGGATCCTATAGAGAATTTATGGGATGAACTAGACCGACAAATTATAACAACTGCAATAACATCTAAAGAAATGTTAAAAGAACGACTGAAAGAGGAATGGAATAATATTAGAACAGAATATATGAAAAAAATAATTTGCAATATGCCTCAACGATTAAAAGAGGTGATTCGTCAAGATGGATATCCTACACCACATTGAATTACTTTTCGTTTGTAAAAATTAGTACAAAAACTATGAGTTTTTAAAAGTGTCCGAATATTATTGTAACGTTAAAATCAGACATTGTTTTGTTTAAAATAGAATATGTAATAAACGCTAGTAATTGTATAAATAAAATTTATACTTTTATTAACTAGACATTATGTAGGAATGTTTATTTAGAATTAATTTTTTTTTCCTTCATCGTGAACAAAATTACAATGCGACAAAGTAAAAATTTTATAGTGTCCGAATATTAAAGTTACTCACTGTACCTCTGAACTCCCTCGATTTGATTACGCTGGCCAACCATCGGAAAAGCGAGACCAGCAAAGATCGGTTCGATTTAATCGTACATCGCTGGACTCAGTTTGAATCGTAAGATAGCTTGACAAATAAATCAAACGATCGGAAAAGTTTCGGAACGTGTGCTATTAAACACAGCCGGCACGAGGGCTGCGTGATTTTGTGGTGCCCGGTGTTGCACTAAAAACTGAACTTTCTCACGGTTTGCGAAACACTTGGTCCCTTGGCCCTTGGAACTTTTAAGCACCGTATGGCGGTCCGATATACTACTCCTTTTTGTAACAGTATTGAAGAGTCACGCAATGCCGCACGTATGATTGTGGTTAGACTTTTTTAAACTTTTGCTAGCAAAAAATAGGGTTTTATGTATTTTGAATAATTTCAAAAGTTCTCACCTGAATTTCAGATTACACGAGCTAATAAAACTTAGTCGGTTTTAGTGATTAAATATTAAGCGTACACACTGATTTATTGTCCTTTCTTCATTAATTCACTGATTGCTTACAAACAACTAATATTAGCGGCAATGTGTTCCTTTAGATAGATTGTAGAAGGATGACCGAATGGTGATTGGTCTTTGATAGATTTACGATAGCGTCTTTGGTTGCACGAGGACCAAGGGATGAATGAGTGAGACTAAACAGTCTTCCAGCCGTCGAGTGTCGAAGGCCGGTTATTGAAAGAATATATGTTTGGAAAAGTCGAGCGACTCGGCGTCGTATTGTTAAAGAATAAGGCCTTTGTTCCTGGAGAATCTAGCTACGGAGTATGGAAGGCAGGGATATCTTTTAGCAAGAGGACCGTGATCGACCCTACGGCACTTACCCCAGAACCATCGAAGAGTGCATTCTTTAGATTCTCTAAGCAAATTTCTAATATATACATTTATTCTATTTTACAAGCAACGAATACAAGGATTTGAATTTAAAATAAAATTACAACCGAATAACTGCGAGAGCCAAGAATTAATCCTCGAAGTCTCGAAAAATTTGAATTTAAAATAAAATTACAATCGAATAACTGCAAGAGCCAAGAATTAATTTGCACTGTTACTTTTCAACCGTCCATCCGGATCACCGATGTAATCAGAGATTCAAATGGCGCGAGCGGAAAGATTTCTTAACCCCTTATCTCGCGAATAAAAAATGTTCAAATATTTTCTTTCTATTTGGATCAAGAACTATTTGCTTTATAATGTTTCCTTTTTTGTTCAAAAGGTCTGTATTTGTCTTTACTCATCCATGAAAGCTCTTAGGTAGCAAAAGGACCGAGTGTTTGCGGATCGCATGTTAGTTTTAACTTCATCGTGCCCGAGAGAACGGCTCCCTCAGCAGTAGCGGCAGCATAATTCCATTATACATCTGATCGATCAACCGCAAACGGATACACGAAGTCTCTCCTTGAGAATCGATCCTGATCGATAATTACCACAGACATAGAACAATCTAAAAATGTCGGGACGGATAGAGAGTCTTTTCAGAGTCTGGGCGAATTCTTGAAACTTTCGAGATTCTCGATTATATTGGGAGTTAAGAAAATTCAGCAATTTGGTCTCAATAGATTCCTTAAGGGTATCTTCCACGATTTTTTGATTCCCGATAAAACTAAGAAGAATAAGAAGAATAAGAATAGTATAAGAAGAATACGTTAACCGATATATAATGTTAGACGCATAAACGAAACAAGCGTCGGTTGGATCTGAGGAATGTCTATCCCTAAAGTTAACTACACCATATGTCAAGAAATTTCAAAAATTTTTAAAAATCAAAAACACAGTTTAAAATACCGATAAGCCAAAATCTCGGTAATTTCATACGTCACAGTTTAATACATTGTTCCGCAGAGAATACTTCGATCTTATCGAGAATGCTTGCCGATATAGGGAAGGAAGATCAGGGCTCAGTGTCCCGCTGCAACTCGACGAAGTTATGCTCCGATATCCGCGGCAATGAAGACAAGATTATATAAGTCCATAATGGAAAAACTTTGCTCTTAAAGAACGGTTCCGTCGATTCTGTGCCGGTAGCTGGCTGACTTCTTTATTTATCTTCGCGATGGGCTGAAATTAACGAACTTGCTGCGTTCACGGGAAGAAAGATCTCCGGTCAACGGGACCGTCGGAGTAAACAATAAATCTCGACGAGTCATAATTACAATCCACTTCTTAATTGGACGCCGAAGCTATGAACGCTTCGTTCAATTTTCTTTGTTCAATTATTACTATAATATTCCTGTCCAACAAATTCCTAGGAAAGATCGTATTTCACCACTGCCCACGATTTTTAGAAGATTCATTTTCAACCAGCAATTTTATTTCCATTTCAACCAAAACAGATTTAAAATTTACAAAATTGTGGTTTAGGTTCATCGTCTAGAACGGATGGGATTTTTCACGAGAAAGTATACCAGATATATGGGAAGCAACCTTTCAACATAATGCTTCGTTTTCTAGAATATAAGGCTTTATCCGTTCAGTAGGAAAGGTGAACTATGGTCGGACACATCAGTCAAGCCTTATTCAATATCATGCGTGAGCTAAGAACATTTTTATTCAGTCTCCATCTAAAATATCAGTACATATGATTAGTAAATATATATATATGCATATTAAATATAATATTAAATTAATATATTCATTTATATATATTATTAAATTAATATATATTCATATATATATTAAATATATTATACATATTATATATATAATATACATATTGTATATTATAATATATTAAATGATACATATTACATACATATATACAAACGTATATTAAATTATATATACTATATACATATATATAAACGTATACTAAATTATACACTCTTGGTTTCGTAAATGCTTTCAATCCCACACTTATATGAATTATGTTTAAATTGTGCTCATTATATGCACATAAACTTGGCAATAATACTGCACAAATCACTCGTAACGCGAACAAAGCATTTAGGAATAATACTGCAAATGAGAGGAACATGCAGCATTAGTTTGCAAGCTTTCGCTTCGATGAATTTCTTTGAACAATGAATCTCGTGGTCGACCTCAATCGTTAGTGGATAATAATGTCATTATTCATTTCTCCGTACTGAATTCCCTTATGGTCCAGAGTTATCTCCCATCGATTATCATCTTTTTAAACACTTTGATTATTTAAAAAAAAAAAGCAACATGACGGAGTATATGTTAACCCCAAAAATGTGCTCTCACAAACGCAATGGTGTCATTGTTATTTTATGACAAAAATTCAGCATTTCGCGCTATCCAAACTAATAGAACCGTCTGCTGTATTCTGGAAAAATCCATCGAGAAGATAAAATCGTAATGAAAACAAAGCCTCGAAAGGAACGTCGCGCTAATATTATATAAACGATAAGCGATTTCAAATTCGCAATCAATTATACGGCCGCTCGTCGACGGTAACCTACACTCGAAAACAAAAAAAACTGAGGGCAATATCGATAGGGAAGTTCTTGCACACCGCACGGGCTAAATGTTGGTCGATTTAATATCGTTCCCCGTTAAACTCGGATTACCAGATTGCCATTGCTACCGGGCTCGGGCGAGATTCTCTGCAAAATAAAAAAGTTAGCAAGAATCATCGAAACACGAATGAACCTGTTGGCCACGGTTGATTAGCAATCGCGAACGGATTATGAATCCGAAAGGACGGCGGATGTAATTACGAAAAGATTTCCTTGCGCGTTCCCTGGCGCAAATATGTACATAAATTTGAAACTTTCAGGCCACTGTATCGCCTCGTGTGCAAAAACATCGATGAATATTTGCAATGTGCAAATATTCGAGTTCCCGCCGACGAATTTCCCTCGCGTCACGACGTCGCATTTCACACGACACTCGTAACCTCAAGAATACGGACACTCCCACTCCTGATTAATATTCATTAATTGACGCGACTCGCGAGGACGGCCCACCACTAGATATAATGATCCTTCCAATTAAAACTCTGTTCCATCGGGCTCGTTATTTCAGCGAATCCGGAAACCGTTCTGTAGGAACGAAGGCGTCGTTTAATAATTTCGGTTTTCATCGCTTTAAACTTCGCCGTCTGTCTCGAGATGCATCAAGGATCTTACATCGACTAGCATGCAACTCCAGCTTGGATAGATTCTTGGCTAAACTTCTGCATCATTTTGCGCACTTTTGGTGCCAGTCAGATAACAATCGAGCGATTTGAATTTGAACTTGCTCTCATTCCTGTTTCATGGAATAATGCTTGAGAATAACGTTAGTCTTTGATGTCTGCGACAAATATCGACGGATTTTTATTTGTATTCTATTCTTTATCGTGCACACTTGTGCCCATAATTATGAATGTGGTCTAAGTCATATATTTCTTGTTTAGAGATATTTAATGAATTGCATTTCAATAAATAAAAAAATATTTTTATATCATGCAACATTTTAATTTAGAATTTGATTAGTCTTGGTTAACAGAAACTTATTATGAATATGAAATATCGTGTGAATTTCATACGAAAATGTTGTTTTTAAGTTTGAATTGACTTAGACCATTTTCAAAATTAACTCAATGTCCTATAAATGACTGAAAGCAATAAAAAACTACGAGTTTTATTAGAAACAATAATTTTAATGAAATAATTCATGAACATTTATTAATTATTTTTAAGAAATAATCCATTTTTCTCATTTTAGACTTTTATTACTATGAGTTTTTAAGATTCTTAAAATATTCCTGAAAAACTGGAGGGATGTATGGTAGTAAACAAATAATATCTTTATGTTTTTCTTCCGTTACTGGTCTAGTGGTGGTGTATAATGGAAATAATTTAATATTTCCGTATATTTTTGGTCTTCCCCTTTTAGGTGATAGATTTAAAACGTGGAATTTAGAATCACCTAAAGAAATTTTATAGAACATCTTATAAGGTTCATTTTTCAACAACCTCATCCTTTGAATTTGCAGCCAAGAGACAGATTCGCCTGCGATATTTTTTACTCTTTTTATCGTTGACACTTCTAATCGTTTCGTTTTAATAAAATCCGGCTGCGACATTCGTTTTACCAAAAATGTATTTCTTCTTCTAAAGTTTTCTATCAATTCGTATTAATGCTCAGGGTTGTATAAGTAATTTATTGTTTTTATTTTCATTTCTATCAACCCAAAATCACGTTCATTCGGTAGAAAGGACTAACCAGATACCAAAAATTTGTGGTCTATCGTTCCAATATTATTATTTAATGACTAAGCAATTTTCATCCATGTCAATGCTACTTTAATGTTACGATTTTGGGTTGAACAAACATCTCTGTATGATATTACCTGTTTTTATTGTCATTTTTCGGCTTATTGTATAGTTCAAAATCGCGCCAAAAAGGGCCACGTGCCATTTTAAGGTTATGTTTATATAAGTTCTTTAACTTTTTGACTTAGACCACTTTCATAATTAACACTAAATGAATTCCATATAATGTTGAAATTACAACCACTATCTAATGGTTCATTTTTTACAATATCGTAAAAATTACGTAGAATTAATATTATTTAAAATAATGAAGTATGAAATAACTAATAAACTATAATTTTTTTTTTAATTTTGACTTAGATCACTTTCATAATTATGGGCTCACTTGAAAACTGTTACTTAATTGCGAGAATATAATGCCGGAATCGACTGGTGCGTCTTTCTACGACTAGCCGATACTACTTCTTGCGAATACAAGAGCAGCCGAACACAGTCGACCGTTGAAATCATTTTTTCAATCGCCTAAAATATTACAAATTATAATATATCGCCTATATTATAAATGGAACGTCTTGTACATTGACGATTCGGATCGTCGTTCGAGCTGCTGGTACATTTTTCGAAATGGTAAATAATAAATCCGCGTTCTCCGAGGGCACACGCGGGGCACGCGATTCCGCATTACAGACACCACAGTGCAGCTGGGGTAGGTCTCGCAACCGTAAACTATACATCCCACTTCCAGCCGCGGCTTTCATTTTTATAACGAGCATGCTACAAGGAAAAGTGAAAAAAGAAAAATCGTTTTCGTTCTACTTCGAGGAACGAGGATTGTAAAACGCGTCGACGGAGGTTGCTACCGTTCCATGGGAACCACGAGGAAACGAAACGTTACCGCGACCGACGCTGCTTTTACGCCGTAATTCCGAGCTGTTAATTATCGTCGCGCATTTTCGCGTTGCACGCGCGGCCGCGTTGATAAAATAGTTCTACGCCACGCTGCGCGGGCGAATTAATTTCCGCCGTTTGCAGCCTCGATAAGGAATCGTTTAAAGGAGGATTCTCGCACAACGCAGAAAAATCGACTAATATCTTTGACAGGATTTACGCGTCACACAGGGTAGCCTACCTAAATGTAGCTGGTTTCCCGCGTACTCTTTTTCAAAATAATAGGGATGATAGATACCGGTTTGGAAATTACCAAAATTTAATATAAATTTTTTGAACATTATATTATCTGCTAAACTAATTCCTTTTGAAAAATCCATTTAGGTACAATTTTAAGGAAGCTATACGATTTAAATGTGAATGCGAACACTTCTGGTGAACATTAAACAGGTTTTCTACTCATTTGCGTAGAAAGTATACCACGTTGATTTCGAGCGTGCGCACGAAAGTAAGAGAAGGAACCTCGATATAAATTCTGATCAGAGATATACACTTTGCGGGATGATTCTTCCGCGTGATTTATCTCGGTGAGCAGCTCGTTTCAATTTACAACCAACCGACCGACAACCCTTCGTATCGCGTGTTTCCAAGCCTTCGTGGGAACCTCGAACACCCCTTGATTGTTTCATCCACCGCGATCGTTTTTTCCTGCCCGAGATAAAAAACCTTCTGCAACGTAGGGAAATCGAAAAACCCAGGTTTCGGTAATCCGAGAATTTCTGCGAATTATTGGCAATTTATCTGGTATTCATCGAATTATCTTAGAAATGGAAAATAAAATCAAATAAGTGTCTGATTTTTAGTTTGGTTAGGAATCTTTTTTAACACTAGAACTACCGAACCAGTCATTTTGACTGGTTACTAACTTTTTCGTTTACAGTTATTGGATTTCTAAAAACATTTTCACCAGAAAGTTTCGAATGAATTTCTTCATTGTAGCAGACATTACGATAAAAATTGTACGAGATCAGAATGGATGCAATTTTGTCATTATTACAAAGTAATATACATCGGTTGGATTTATTACTCGCTAGTTCTAGTGTTAATATTGTGCTCTTTCTTCGTTAGGCTCCAAGGTAAACTCATCGATTGTTTTTTCTGTGACTGGAACGCTGTGCAACGTTAAACCTATAATTAGTCAAATGGTCATTTCCAAAGTTTTTAATTTACAATCGTTGAAGTTATAAAATTGCTTCCGTAGGAATCGATTCAATAGATTTATTTATTCAATCATATGTTTTAATAAATATTAAAACTGCATCAAGACTCTCAACTAATCTAAGGATATTCACATTCAAATCGTGCCTCTTAAATAGTGGTAGTTCACACATAATCGCACAGTATACTTAACGTCCACCTTCGAAATCGGTCAAGCAGAAGAACAGGATCGATACCAACTGTAGAAGACGATTATATCTTTTACTTACCTTCAAATTGTAAGTTCGAACTTCTGTAAACCTATCAAAACTTTGATTGCCGTTTCATTCATACATGCAAAGTGCACCTTTCATTCTGATATTGAGACATAACATCCGCGAATAAATCTTAAACGAATGGAATTTACGCTATGAACCATTAATGATTACAAACGACGATTACACGATCAAAAATCGTAAGAAATTTAAATAAATTCATTTATTAACCCTTTGAATACGAAAAGCATCTGTAGACACTCTCCCGAGTCTATCGATACATACACTCCGGGACAAAAAGATAGTACACCTTCTATTTTCCCATATTTTATGTTAAAAGCTGATTAAAACACATATTTTCTTTTACCGATAACTCAGAGCATATCTGTGTATACAATTTACGAAATATCGTTCACAACATATTCTTCGACAGGATTCTAACACATAAAATGTAAACATTGTTGTTCATAAACGGGAAAATATGATAACACATGTAGTAAATCTACGCTTTCCAGTTACACCGAAGCTCACGAATTGCGAACATCAACCTCGGAACATGGTTAATAAAGTCCGTGATATTATTTCGTGTTGTATATTTGTTAAAAAAAGGCGAAATATTATCAAAAATGTGTCGCGGAAAGAGATTGAACGCGTGTGATATTGATGCTATAATAAAAATGAAAGGAGAACAATATTCGGTGACAAAAATAGCAAAACTTATTAATAGAAGTCGAAAAGTAATAATGAATTATTATAAAAAACTACTACCGAAAAACTATGATAAAAGGAAGAGTTCTGGACGTCCGCAATATCTAAATGCTCAGGAACGACGTGCAATATTAACACGGGCACATATTCAGATGCGAAAATCCGATTTTGATGAAACTTATGGGAGCTTATAGTTCTTTGAAAAATGTTTCACACGTATTTCTTTTATCGACAACCATCCACTTTGAAGGGGTGAAAACAACCCTCAGAGTTGGGGTATTTTTGAGATATGTCGGAAACCAGAGGTCGAAAAAATTTGAATTTTTTTTTAATTGTGTTTTTCAATGGGAAATGTAGTCGCGCAAGAAAATTGTAACAAAAGTTTTTTGTTTAAACAATAAAGCTATAAGCTCTCATAAGTTTCATCAAAATTGAATTTTCGCATCTGAATATGTTCCCTTGTAAGAGCAGCATCAAATAGTAAGTTGACGCCAAGGCAAATTGCTCAAAGTGTTGGTGTAGACACTAATATAAGAAGTGTGAGCCGTGTTTTACAAAGTTGCAAATACATAACACGAAGAAAATTGAAGAAATAGCCTTGGTTAATTGTGCAACATAAGATCAATCGATTACACTTTGCGGGAAAGAATATTCATATGCGAAAGAAATGGCGAAGAATAATATTTACGGATGAAAAGAGATTATTAAGATATATAAGAGATTAGATGGACCCGATAGTTTGAGTTACTATTTTCACCATATGCGAAAAGGGGAATAGTTTTTGAGTCGTTGGCAAATGGGAGGTGGTGATGAGATGATTTGGTGCGGTATCGGGTACTATGGTAAAATGGAAATCAAATTTATAATAGGAAAAATAAATAGCAAAATGTATGCGGAAATGATTAAGGACCAAATAAACGCGTACGCCACCAGAATTACTGGAGAGAATTTTCAGCAGGATAATGCCGCGAAATCTTGGGAAATCTTGCCCAAGTTGTATACGGAAATGGCAGACATTTTGGAAATATAGCCGAGTGCAAAAAACGTATTCAAGATAAGTGGGAGTGTTACGTCGTAACAACATTCTATATAAACGCATATGAATTTTGCGACACTGTACAAGTTGAGCACCCAATATATTTCTACCAGCCAGCGTTTTAGAAATCTCCAACAATAAAACACCCCTACGTCCAACGTCTTGCGACCAGGCGCAACGGCCAAACCGAACGTTTACCTACGATCGCGCCGCTTGAACAAGCCACCATCGACTCTGATTGGTGCGCTTACATGAACCATTTTTTGTATAAATACTCCATACTTTTCGCACTCTCGGCGATTCACATTTCAAACGTCACTGAAACAACTTCAATTCAACTAAACCGCTCGTTTGTAAATCCGTATTATTTTCGTAAGAAAAACCAGTACGTCGGAATTATTAAACTCAGTTCTGCGCACTAACAATTCGTGTGTCTTTATAATATTATTTGCACCACCCCTAAATATCGAGCCTTGTTAAGTTAAGCGCTCGAAGCGCAAGGATAAATATATTAAACGTTCTTACAAAACGATTTACTATTCGGGCGCTCAAAACAGGAAGCAATTAAAGTAAAAAACTATTAAAAAGCTCTATAAATTTTTGCCAAAGAGAATGATGGCTGTTATTAACCCCTTGGCCTACGATTTATTTTCTGATAACAG
This sequence comes from Agapostemon virescens, assembly GCA_028453745.1. NCBI lineage: Eukaryota > Metazoa > Arthropoda > Insecta > Hymenoptera > Halictidae > Agapostemon > Agapostemon virescens. The sequence goes on along the minus strand of CM052082.1, from coordinate 4,546,139 downwards.
TGACTAGATTTTCTTTATCCTTTATGAAACGACAAAACGAAATTTCCAATTTGTAGTTACCGCGTGCGTAGTTATTTTCCATCGATTGTATGCGATCAGAGACTAAATAGAATGTTATTTCGGGTTAAAGAAAATTCAGGAAACATATGTTTAAAAGATTCTATTCGAAATCTTGATCACGAGTCTGACTCATTGTTGTAGGGCAAGGGGTTAAATGTAAAGGAGAAGCCACAAGATATTAAGCATTAAATATCATTCGTTGATTTATTGTTATACATAATTTTAAGTTAAATGTGCTATCATTTTGTCCCACTATATTTCCTTAAATGTTCTTTTGTTGTTAATAAAATTGTATAGACTGGCGAAATTCAATTCAATTTCATTTGTCTACGTTTATAAAGGTATTTTGCAAGAATGTATAAAAACGAAACCTTGGTTGTAATGTGTTGGTATGGAAAATACCGTACAACTACACGTCTTCCGTGCGAGGCTTGTGTATGCTCGGAAATCTTCGGCGTTTTTCGGCTACCGGGTCCGGGTGCGTTGGCGATTAGAGGTAGTGTGTTTGATTATCGTTAATCGGTGAACGTTTCTCGAAACGTTCACGATTCATTAATAACAAATAAAGCGTTGTGAAATAAACTGTTATTTGTGAATCCCCATAAAGTCGAACATAATGTTTAATAAATAAAAATTACGTTAATTTTAAAGTATGCTATCTTTTTGTCCCGGAGTGTATGAAAAAAGTCTACCAGATCTATAAATATGAAACCAGAATTTTCCAATACGTGGTGTTAACCCTCAATGTAGTTACCGTCGAACCGCGCCATTGACGCCATTGTCTTGTTTTGACATCGGATAAAGATTTTCAATTCACAACCATACAAGTTTCATACAACAGCATAGGTTTTAGTAGCGTTGAACATGTCGAATTTTGTGTCTGGAAACTACGATTCGCTGCGAATTGGTTAGTTTCTTTAAGTAACATTTTAATTGATTCCATCTACCAACGAAATATGGATTATACAAAAAAAATAACAGTCGATATGTGCTCGCAGGTAGGGCACGCGTCGAGCGATATCTCCGAAAATGTTTAACCCTGGAAAAATCGCCGCTCGTATTATCCAGCTCGCGTAGCTCGTGTTGCCTGACAACTTTATCGCGAAGAATCGGGGCTCAGCAACACCGGGCTTGGTGGAAACGATGCGAATTCCTCGGGCGAGTCGGTGTGTAAACGGACTCCGCATTCGCACTTTCGTTACCCCTGTTCGTCGCTTTCTGACTGCGCAGGCGAGACCTACGGTGACGAGCACGTCACCGCGCGTGTAATTCGAGGCACGTTTCGCAATACGCGGATAGAGAAAGGGTCGCGTAGACGAAACGAGGTCGCGGAACGTCCCGTCCCCTCACCCTTCATCCCTCTTTTTGCCAGGCTCACCGTTCTTTGTCTCCCTCGTTTCTCGTTCGCTCTGTGGAGCGAGCCGACGTGACGCATCGCATCCGGTTTCTGCGAATCGCGATGGAACGCTGTCGCGCGATTTTAAAAGGCGGCTCCACATCGAAAGCGGATTTACATCGCGCGTAGGGATAGAAACCGGCGTGGCCAACTAACCGATTCCCGCTTTTCCGGCTTTTCGATCGTGAAACCGTTTCTGCACGGACCCGCGCCCTATCGTTTTTGTTCCACTTTTCCCCGCTCTTCGTCTCGAAGCATTTTCGATAAGTATGAGCTTCTTAACCCTTTTAGTACCGAAGACCGATATATCGGCCCTTGCTGCACTGGCGAAAAGTGCCAGAGCCGATATATCGGCCCGCACCTTGTAGCGTTTTACTATTCGCATTGCGAGAGAACTCTATCTCAAAATAAATTTATAATACATTATAAAAGGTCTAATTTCATTACGAGAGAATTAAAATAAATAGTTTTTCGGTTTAACTTTCCCTTATATTCTATGCCAGTTGATGCTGAGACGGCTTATTTATACGCGAGAGCGATACGGTAGAAATTCAACACGGGTGGCGTCGTTGGACCCTTATCGGAACATGTCGAAAGCTCATTAAATTCTCATTTATAAACAACTCTGTGAGAGCTGTCACGAAATAAGATCGCATTGACGCAGCGAGACGTAGGACCAGTTAGTTTTTCCTTGATCGTTGTCGCAAGCAGTGCATTTCGTCGCAGTAACAGTTCGAAAAGCGTCAGTTTTGTTATTGTCGTTGTTTTCCACTTTTGTGAAACACTTTTATTTTTGACAAACCTATAATTAGCAACACACGATTTCTAAAATTTTGCCACCGACCTTTGATAAAAAATACACCGTCATGGATGAAGCCGAATTAGTCCGAATACTTGACCAGATGGATGTAGCACATAGTGACGATGATGAAATTGTGGCACCAAGTAGTATATTGTATACTGTATATTGGAAATGCAAAGTATATACTTTGGGTCCATATAAAGTTATGATAAAAAGATGACTTTTCGTATGTGCAATTCGTTTTGAAAGAGAGAATTCAATTTTTCTTTTCTTTATGATCACTTATACTTTTCTTATTTATGTAATTTTCAATGAATATAGAAAAATTAGCGTCATTGTTTTATTCTCTATTTCGTCCTATTGGAATATGGATATATAATAAAACTCACTATACTATTAAATGTGAAATAAAATTGATATATTTTAACCCTTTTAGTGCCGGGCGAAAAAGAGGTGCCTATGCGAGAATAACCGGCCGAATTTCACGGTTTTACTAGGGTTTGGAAAAATGTTCATAAAAACCAAACAAGAAACAATATTTACATGATTCAAAAATCAGTATATTAAGGACGAAATAGAGAACAAAACAATAGCACTAGTTTTTCTGTATTCATTTAAAATGATATAAATAACAAAAGTATAAAAGATCATAAAGAAAGTAAAAGTTGAGTTCTATGTTACAAAACGTATTTGCACATACAAAAAGTCATCTTTTCATCATAATTTTATATAGACCATTTATTACAAAGTATATACTTTGCATTTATAATATATTTTGTAACAAAATAAATAATATTGCACAACAAACATAAAGAATAACTCCAAGGTACATGGTAGGCGCCGGACGGATTGTCTCATCCGAAAGTAATTGTTATAGGTAATATAACACAATCGAAAAACCATTTATTTTAATTCTCTCGTAATGAAATTAGACCATTTATAACGTATTATAAATTTATTTTGAGATAGAGTTCTCCCACAATGCGAATAGTAAAGCGCTACAAGGCGCGGGCCGATATATCGACTCTGGCACTTCTCGCCAGTGCAGCAAGGGCCGATATATCGGCCTCCGGCACTAAAAGGGTTAATAACCTCTTTAGAAGCAGTGAGACACGTCTTTACTCTTTGAAAGAAACGTTACTACTGACAGACACAAGAGATCGATAGTGAGGAGGAACAGTCGAATATAAACAGTTGAGGATCGAGGGTCCCATGCTGGGAAAATATACAATGTATGTATATATACGTGACAACAGCCGGTTTAATCGATCCTTCCTAGTAAAGAAATAATAGATTCATTTTGTTGTAAATTTATGAAACAAATTCCAACACGTCTTTAATACACTGCTTTTTGAATTATGTAAATATTGCTTTTCGTTTGGTTTTTATGAGCCTTTTTCCAAACCCTAGTAAAATCGTGAAATTCGGCCGGTTATCTTCGCATAGGCACCTCTTTTTCGCCCGGTACTAAAAGGGTTAAGACTTTGCTTTCAGAAAGTCTGCTAATAGGATCTTTGATAATTGTGCCGCACCAAAAAGAAGCTTAGCAATCTTCTTCTATATTTTGATTCCAATCGAAATTATTAGATGACGTTACCAGGGTCGACTTGTTGTTCCGAACAGGTCTGAAGCAGATCTGAAGCATCCCTTGAAAAGTCTTTTCGAGATTTTTAACACTGAACCTACCACAATGTGTCGAATGACCATTATTGAAGTTATAGAATTGCTTTCATAAGAATCGATTCAATAGGTTTCTCTTTTCGATCGTATATTCTTATAAAAATCACAGAAATTCATACATACATAATACAATGTACTTACTTGTAATACTATGTAAAATCTTCAACGCGAAGCTGACACGTCGCAGTATGGCAAGGGGTTAAAGACATAATTCACTCTTACATTATCGCATAAAAATAAATGAATAGAAGCGTATAATTTTTTTGGTACACCTTGGTATATGCAAATTTTATCGTGCGATTTAAAAGGCGGCCCCGTATCGAAAGCGGATTTGCACCGCGCGCCAGGTATAGAAACCGACGTGGCCGACTAACCGGTTCCCATTTTCCCGGCTTTTCGATCGCGAAACTGTTTCTGCACGCCCCCCACGCTTCGTCGTTTCTGCCCCGCTTTTTCCCCGCTTCTCATCTCAAAGCATTTTCTATAGGTACGCGTTTCACTGTATAACCATGCGACGAAACACCGTTCTCCCGCAGCTTTCCTGGCTGCCCAATACCGCTTAGCCAGCGATCTTGTTTCGCGCGCTTTGCCTCTTCGAATTTATCGCACCTGGCGAACAAGCGCCCCGGCTTTTCGTGGGAACGCAGAACCGAAAGAAATGCGAGAACGCATGCACCGTTTACCTTCCGTCGGCTGATCCTAGAAAAGTCCCTTCTATGGGGATTAATATCACCTGGATGACAATTCGGGACTACTTTTTTCGGGATGAAAAATCGAGATAAAACATCGAGCTCTTTCGGAGGGAGTAACTAGGATTCGAGGCGGATGTCGCGAAGATTCGAGGCGAAAGGAAAGGTGTCGGTGGCGCGACTTAAAAAGCAGACAGGCGCCGTGGGGATGGCCTTTTCCACGGGCCGGCGATGTAATACTAAAAACTCCGGCGTCTAAAAGTTTCTCAGAAAAGCACGCGAAACATGGGAAGCGCAAGATTCCCGTCTTGTAGGTATCTAGCCCCGACCGTCGCATCCGAAGCGAAGATACGCCGGTTTATGTTTTCACCGTCCAGACGCTTTCATCGTTGAAAAGCGTGGTTCTTCTTTCAGCTCCTCAACCCCCTTGCCCCGTGTAGAAACCCGACTTTTGTTTCGCTCGTAATTTATCTTCCGATACGGGAAGCCAGCTTTATGATAAATGAAAGTAAACCGAGCGTGGATCTGCTAAACCTGCTGCTATCTCTCTCTCTCTCTCTCTCCCTCCCTCTCTTTTCCTTCCTCTTTCGTGCAAGTGCATGCTTCTCTAGAAACAAGACATTGCGTCCTGCAATATTTATGGTGTACGTAGAGCTTGTCTCGGACTTTACGCATTGTGTCTGCACATTTTCGAGTTTCATGCAGTATTAACCACTTGCTAGAGGATTTCCTTTGCGACTGCAATGGCTGGAATCTCTATGTTCTTAATCATTTACCAAAACGGAAAGGAAATTTATATTTATCGTATGTTTTCATTTATTTAGTTGCTTATCGCGTTTACTGCAGAGCGTGTTTTGTTGGTTCTGCATCCACTGCCAAAGAAAACTCTGTGCATGTAAGAATCATTCTATATCTATTGTAAACAATATTTTCCTTTGTCACGACACCTCCACAGAACGTTATACTACACGCTGTACGTACAGTAGCGCATGAAAGTATTCGGACACTCTTCAAACCTAAATAACTTTTTTAAGATTGGACCAAACGTCTTGACTTTTCTTGAGCAATTAGTTGCATTGATTTAATAAATGATATACAAAATAAATTTTGTAAATATTGGAATTGATGTGAATTACATGACCAATAAAAAAGGAACTTTTTAAATATTTTTTATTTGAGCCACGCACAAAAAATTTTAAAGACGCATCTGGTAGATCTATGATAGTTATACGCATGCAGAAAAATTCATTAAAATCGATCGACGTAAACATAAGCTACGTGCCATCGAAAATGGTGAAAATCGCAGTTTTTTACGATTCTTGATCAGTTTCTGCTTAAACTACAGAAATTCTTACATCTTTCTACGCGTGCCATTTTTTTCCCGCGTCAATCGATTTCGATGAGATTTTCAGCATGTGTATAACTAACACAGTTCTGAAAAACGCATATTTTAAATTTTCATTACGAGTTGAAATAAAAATGTTTTAAAAAATGTCTTTTCTACTTTCCCACGTAATTTCTACGAATTAGAATTTTTTCAAAATTATTTTTACATATCATTTAGTAAATCAATGCTGCTAGTTGCTCCAGAAAAGTCAAGTCGTTTGGTTCAATTTTGAAAAAGTTATTTAGGTTTCAAAAGTGTCCCAAAACTTTCGTGCGCTACTGTATATTTGAGTTTATAATATTAAAAATAAAAATATCAACGTGTTCGTACGTGCGCTTATTATTTCAAAGGTCCGTTCTAATATTAATTGCATTTGGAGAATTATAAATTCATTTTATTCGAAATTTAGGTATTTTTATAGAATTTGGTTGCGTCGGTTAGCCATAACCGCCATAACGTCGTTAAAAAGTTCAGTGTCTGGTCAATAGTAACCGCCTTGGCGATTAACATGTTTAATATCTATAACAAAAGGAGAAACATTTCGTTTTGTCTCCGAGGAAAGGAATAAAATTGACGCTACATACTTTTTGCTTAAAATCTTCGCTACGAGTCTACGAGTGTCGTATGGTAAAAAGTTAACATTTGATATTTTTCTTGATCTTGTGCAAAAGAAATTTGCTGTTGGAAATTTCCGCAGCGTTAATAACGAATATAATGGAAAAATGTGGAAAGAACAAAACTATTCGTTTGCTGGATTCGATCCTGATGGAAAGAGGTTGCGCAGTCGGACGCTTTATCGCCTACGCTAATCAAATTTACAGAGGACTGCGGATGTTCATTTGAATTTAACGCGTGTAGCGAAATTTTGTGATTTTTAATTGAATTTTTAACTATGTAAGTTTTTCCTCTGAATGTAGATTTATTCGATATTGCATAATACAACTACGGAAATATCTTTTATTATCTGCGATCCACTTTATAAACGAATCTGAAAAGATTAACAATATCTCGCTACGGAATTTTGATGAAACCGGTGCATTTCAAACTTGTGCGAGAAATATATATTTTTCGGATTTTTCGAGATTAAAAATCTTTTTATACATGTTTGTTTAATTCGAATAATCTGGAAACGTACATACCAATTGTAATAATAATAGTACTTTTGACAGAAAACGTAAGTTTTTAATTAAAAATCGTTAATTTTTTATTGATTCATAAAGTATACGGTATAGAGTTATGTATGGTATACCATATCGGGTAAATGGCCTCCACGGCTTTGCCTGTACATACGCACTCTTTTGCAGAAATTTTCCATGACTGTTTTGCGTAAATGTGTCTGAATTTCGTTGATACACCGTTCAATTTCCTCCTTCGAGGCGTGGATGTCTATGGGTTTGCTACCATAAACCTTAGACTTCAAAAAATCCCAAAGAAAAAAGTCAAATGGCGTTAAATCGCATGATTCAAGACCCTTTATTTGGCGAAAGAAAGATCTATATTTCCAGTAGCTAGAATGTTAATTCTTTCTTGTCTCGAGATCGAATCTTCGTCGATGTAGCATGCGATGCTCGTGTCGAAATTAAGCTGAGAAACGGCTCGAGAAAGCGAGGCGAGAGGTCCGTGTCTCGTAACCGTGATTTAATTAAAGGCAAAGCGGATAGTTTATGAACATCGTCGGGGCTGATTAAACGCGATTCGTCGGCTAGCTCTGATTAACTTTTCTTTTCACAGGAAGCTTTCGCCTCCCCCAATTCGTTTGACCACGATTTTCTCTAGAATTCGCTCTTTTTCTTCGCGTTACTCCTCGCTTTTCCCCCTGACGTAACGGGGGTATAAAAAGCAACGCGGGCCCTGATTAATTCCTCGTTAAACGTTTCACCGTTGCACCGGTCAGAATACGGTTCCAGGGTGATTCCACACGGATTCACTTTGCCCTGTAACGATCACCACGACCTCAATTTCCGTAAAACCACTCCACTCGGTTCTCATAAAGGATTCGATTCCCGTCTTCGGTATCATGTACTGAGCCAACGAGTTTCTCCGCACACTTTCGTCGCCCGTTCGACATTTGTTTCAGTGTTCGACGACCGATTTTACCGTTGGCCTCGTTGCCGTTGCCGCGGTGTTGATTGCACAGAGGAAATCTCGAATTTTTCTCGGGAATTTTCAGACAGAGTTAGCAGGGGAACAGCGGACGCGCCGCGAATAGATTTTGGCGGCGGTTGAAAAGTGCTTGACGTAGGATTTAAAGAAAATAAGAAATGGAGCGTTTCTTTCTGGACGTGTAGATAAATTGTCCAATATGACTATGATACCGATGATACCAGCCATAGAGGGGCGGAATCTACGCGAAAAGACAGGTCCGAAGGAAGAAACATCGTTTGTTCGGTCTCAGGTACAGTGGCTCTTATTAATATTCGGATATTGTGCTATTAAAAAAATTGTTGCTAGTTTCGTTTGTTTGCAATAGTAAATTTGGTGTTCTTGTTTTATAGTATAACAGAACATTCATTGTAGTTTGAAATAACATAAATTTTATTTGTTTGTTGCACATACTTTTCTTAATACCAAACAGTGAACTAAATTATGTCGAAATTTATTGTCGTAAAAATATAGCAACGAAACTAGCAACAATTTTTTTAATAGCACAATGTCCGAATATTAATAAGAGTCACTGTATGTCGAATATGAAAATTAGATACGATCATCTATAACATTACGAAAATCCGACCGGTCAAGGGTAATTCAAGCGACAGCGGACACAACGTGTAAACCTCCGCGAACGAACCCCATCGACAAGACGCTCTTAACCAAATGCAAATTTACGTTTCTCATCGTAGCCGAAGACACTCCTACTCCGACGATATAACACACCATCCACTCACCGATAAGAAATCCTTCGATCACTCCTTATGTTTTGACCGATGCGCCATTCGAAAGGGCATCATGGAAAAACATACTGTGTAAATTTTCAACCTCGTATCTCAATTGGGTGGATAGTTATGACTTCTTCGTTTCGACTTTTCCAGTAGTTGAAGCTCTGACCCAATCCACGAAAATCTATACCTGCAGGAGAAAAAGAATTTGTCATGAAAAATGTACGCATCCGTTTCGTAAAACGGACGAAATCGGTAATTTGGAAGAGTTCCAAAAGCTTGGAGCGTGTTGAATAAATTTTTAATGAAAACGGGGAATTCTCGTCCCCGTGCCGTACCGAGAAATGTAGATTCGCGTAACTATCTGCAGTGTGACTACAATGAGTTTCCATTCGCAGCGCACGTTCGACGGGATAGAGAGGTTACGTGTCGACTCGACGTTAGGACGGTACGCTTATCGATCAGATTTCCGTACCAATTTCTCCCTGGATAAACAGCCCCCGAGAATATTGGAAATTTGGTGTCTACAAAGCATTTTCCGACTACGATGGCCTACTGCTTTGTCGTTATTTGTTTATTAAACCACTAATTGCGTTCGTCGCGCTGCCTTTTGCAAGCCTGAACTTCTAACGTTATATCATTACTTATTATTATTATGTTATTAATAAGGCCGATGTGTCGGTTATAAAAGTGACCACTTTTATAGATTTATTGCTAAAGTCCTCGCGAAGGTTACTATAACGTTGTAAGTATGTAGGCAATTGGTAAAATCAATGCTGCTAGAGAACACGTTGAAATTGAATAAAACAAAAGAAGAAGAGAAAAATAGGTGAACGCTTCGATTGAGCATCCGGGGGGAAGCACTCTTCTGGTCTGGAAGAAGGAGAAACGACGAGAGATCAAGATGGAATTCCATTCGGGAGAAATAAGTTAACCATCGGATCTGCGAATAGAAAGCCGAGTGCCTCTGCAATTCGTTTTGGCCTCCGCAACTCCTGCCAGCTGCGCTTCGAACCGCGATCTCCAAATATGTACATGCACATAGAGATACAAGCTCGCTTTTTTCGCGCGGCTGCTTCGAACTTTCCGGCGCAAGCTGCTGCCAACGGACCGAGGGCAACAAAGTCCGCTTGCTTTTTTCTCCATCGGCGGAATAATACTTTCCACTCGATCTTGAGAACGCGATATCGGTTGCCGACAGAAAGTACACAGTGGAGTGCAGATTTGAATAATACGATCGGAGCGTTCTCTTTCTCTTTCCAATTTTGAACTGGAATGCATCATAATATTACAGAGTATACAAAAATATACTATAATAACCCAGAATACACCAGAATAAAGCAGAATATACCAACATATCACATAACATAACAGAATATAAAAGATTATACTAGAATGCACCAGGATATACAATAATATTCTAAAATGCACCAGGATATACAAGAATTGACTCGGATGTTCAAGAATGCACCATATTATCCCAGAGTATACAAAAAGATACTAGAATATTCAAGAATATAGTAGAATAAAGCCGAATATACCAACATATTACATAAGATACCAGAATTTACAACAATATGCTAGAATCTACACTCCGCGACAGAAAGATAGCACACTACGAAAATTCAATGTTTTCATCATTTAGACATAATAAATCTAGTCTTTCTTGGTAATTATACATTTTTATTACAAAATAAACTATGTACAAACAATAAAATTAAAGAAAATGTCCGTTTGTTTGTGGAAACAAAAAATAACAAAAAATCAGTGCGACAAAATGATGGCACATATACAAAAAAATACGTGATTTACGTACATAAAATATATAACATTATGTTTAATACTTTGTGTGGCCTCCCCTATTTTCCAGATCAGACAACATACGTTTCGGAAGTGACTTATATAGTTTTTTAATATATTTTGGCCGTATTTTTCTCCATGTTTCTTCTATGCATGTTTTTAATTCTGCAAGGCTTTGGAATTGTCTTCCGCCTTCGTAAACATGCCTTGCTAGTTGTGCCCAACAATTTTCAATGATGTTGAGATCTGGCGATCTCGCTGGCCACGTTAAAACACTAATTTCATTTTGTTCAATGTATTTCTTAACGCATTTTGCAGTATGCACACTTGCATTATCCTGTTGGAATATAAAATTTTCCCCGGAAATTGTCTGTCCAAATTTAGATAATTGCTGGTCTATCAAATCTATATAAATTTTGCTATTCATAGTTTTCTTTATAAACTTTATCTCAGTAACTCTTCGATACCCAATTCTGGCCCAAAGCGTTACTCCTCCCCCACCCATGTGTCTGCGGCTTAATATTCTTTGTTCTTTCTGCAGGTCGTGAAAATAGTGTGCGAAACCATCTGGCCCATCTAGATTAAACCTTTTTTCGTCACTAAAAATAACACGACGCCACTTTTTTCTGCAATGTATATGTTCTTGTGCAAATTTCAGACGCTCTGATTTATGCTGAGCGGTTAAAGGTGGTTTTTTTTCTCAACTTCATTCGAACTAAGTGCGGACATTCTTTTATTATCCATTGCATATTTCGTATATTTGTATGTACGCCAACTGCTTTAGCAATTTCTCGTGCTGTTCTCGAAGAATTTGAAGCTTCTTTTAAAATTGTACGTTTTCCGCGATTGTTTATTGCTTTCGTTCGACCGGAACTTTTTTTTTGTACCGTATGTTTTGGGATTTTTTAATAAATTATACACTACTTCTCTGCTATGATGTATAATACGTGCAATTTTCGAAAATGAGTAATTCTCTTTATACAATGTCAAAATCGTTTTTATATCAGCATCAGATAAAGATTTTCCACTACCCATAGTGTAATTTCAATAGAAGATAATAAGAAACATACAAAATATTTAATGCACAGTCACACAGTACACGATACAAACAGTCTGACGGTCTAGTGTCGACTGTAGAGAAAGAATTTTAAGACTAGGCCATCATTTTGTCGCGTCGGTGATCCCCGATTTTTACATTTAGACTAGAATCTGTAATCTGCGCTTAAATCCGCCGGTGTAAGTAGCCTTGAAGCTCCACCGAAGTACATATACGGAAAGAAACATATCAAATTTCATCACAAATAGCAATATTTTACGGGTGTGCCATCTTTTTGTCGCGGGGTGTACCAGGAAATACAATAATATATTAAATGCACCAGCATATACAAGAATTGACTAGTAGATACTAGAATGCATCATAATATTCCAGAGTATACAAAAATATACTAGAATATCTCGGAATACACTTTACAGAATACAACAGAATTCGTAACGCGTCCGGTTCGAAATATGGTTTCGTTCAGATGTAGTTTTGGCACCACAACGAAACTCTGACATTTTTGAATTTTCATTTTCTACAATCAGAATTTTATAGCCGTTTCCATAGCGTAGGAAAAATGGCTAGTTTATACAACCCTTTGCAAATAGAAAGATTGCGTTCATCGTGATATTGCACATTCGTTTTTTTTTACAAAATTAGAATTTCAATAATTATAAACCTACAAATGTGTAAATCTTTTTAAATATACGTAGCACAGTATATTTCTCATGAAATCCTAATCTACATATTCGAATAAATTTCTGTGTTTAAATATAGAATTATGTAAATTCCTTGAGTTAATTCATTTACAGTCTGCCTTTGAATATTCTCGCGAAAGTTTTGTCCTGTACGGAATATTGTATTGTAGAACGTGTCGGACTTGGTCGAATAAAATGAGGATTAATAAACAGGAACTATGAAATTAGTTTATTCGAAATGAAACAGCTACACGGTTGACTTGGAAGAAGAGATTGCGTTGTTTCAAATACTATATCGCGCTACTGACTGCTCCGCGATCGGTGCAGCTCCTCCGTTCACGAAAGTCGCGTGTACTTCTTTTTTTGCTTTTCACTCAAATTGGTTTTAATGGGGTTAACGTCTTGCAGACGTGCCCGAGGATGGCCTGCCATAAGCCATTCTCCTTTTTCCCTAACCTTAACTCTCTGCGAGAAAAGCAGTGGATATAAAAAGGACTTAAAATCCACGCAAGTAAATCTGCATTTCGTAACTACGGCTACAGAAATTCTTATTGGAAAAACTGCAAACCAAATTTAAATCTTCGAATACGGAAAATAAAAATCGTCAAAAATCGCAATAAAAGCAGTGTCATAAACTTTTAGAGCTGTCACAATCGATTTTCTTTAAATGCTCGATACAGCATTATAGTTCTACCGAAAGATCTACGTTGCCCATAAACTTTCTTAGTTTAATTACAGGCTTAATACAACCTGGAAGCACAATTGCACAGAACTGAAGTTCCACAGTCTCCTGAAACTTGTCACAAAGGCAGTACCATGCGCATAAAGTCTAGTTCGATGCAACTTCCATCATATCCAATTGCAAAGGAATTGCTTTAACGAACATGTCCCAAGAACGAAACCGCCGAGCAACCTCGTTAAATTTTAATTACGGAACACTATCGATATGTGCTTCGACGGTGCAATCGTTCCACGCGGCTCGTGCTCTGTTCGTCGACGAGTGTAAATGGATCCCGACTTTAAGGTTGACGACGAGACCGTCGCGTCAGGCGGAATCGTTGGCCAGCATGGTCTCGTAGCAATCAATTTTTACGGACACCAGTCGCCTGTTCTAATCGACTACATTCTATTCGAACTATCTCCGGACGTCATTATCGAACGGCGCTATAACGTCTCGAACGAGCGATAAGGCGACCAGACGCAATAACCGTTCACGAAGTTCCAAGTCTGCCGAGGCTGCGCCGGGGAGGCGTAGCGCCATCGATGGGATCGAAGTTAACGAAAGTAATTGCATAGCTCGCGCAAATTTGTAAACTCCCGACAGCGTGGCAGCGTGTGGCAACGGGCGACGACACGGATTTTCAGTCCTGCGGTGCTGAAAATGTATGCAAACCGCCACCTCGAGGATTCCCTGTCCTCCTCCGCGGTTGCAGAAGCTCCGCGGCCGTGTTATATTGAATTTCAAATGCGACCCTATGCGATAAATAAACTTACTCGTGACGCGCAAGTTATCTCTATTTTGCCCTACCTATGTCTCTCTCTCTCTCTCTCTCTCTCTCTCTCTCTCTCTCTCTCT
>CM052082.1:4514054-4532036 GCA_028453745.1 Agapostemon virescens | reverse complement strand
CGACAGCCGATGCATTAGCGCCGCGCAATATTTATTGGCATCCGCGGTTTATGGAGCATCCGTGGACGACACTTCTCGGCCTTTGTTACGACCGACACTGTAACAAAACTATCTTGCAGTTTCTCGTTCGACGCTGCCTTTTGTCAGCCACGCGGAGGACGCGTCCTTCGGAATTGTTGAAAGTCAAGGTACGCTGTCGCGTGTCTCCTACTTTTGTAATTTTTGTGAGAACGTAAATAAGGTGGGGTTTATTACTGAATCCGTTCTTTAGGATAGAGGAGAAACGCAGATACGCAAGAATGGAATGTGACGGCGAATCGGTCACCTTTGTTTAGGAACTAATATTCGATCGGGATTTACGGAGAATGGTTGTAAAGGTCAAACTCCGGAGAAACATACTCGTTTATTCAACAGTAGCGAACGCTAAGACAGACTCGACTATGTCGTCACGTATCGCGGCTCGAACTCGGTGGAATTGGTAATATAGTCTGTTCGGCGTCGTGACAGCGCTCAGCAGCGATAGCAAGCCGTAGTCTAATGTCCGTCTCACCGCATTTGTAATGTGAGAAATGAAAAAAGTGGTGGTAATCAGTTGACCACGATGTACGTTGGTACACGAATTGTAGTTGAACTTGTGGACTTTAATGTTAATATACACTCCCGACTAGACAGTTACACTATATTACAATGTTGCCTTCAATTTAGAAAATGATGCTTAAAGTATAGTAAACCAGCACAAGCGTCGCAATGCCCAAGTACTTATAAAGGGTGTCCCAAAATTAACACAAGGTTTGAATTAAATAGAAAACACAGTTTTTAGTCTTTAGATTGTTATTTTTTCATTGAATCATAAAGTACATAGGATAGGGTTATTTATGGAATAACACATCGGGCAAATGGTCTTCACGGCTTTGCTGGCACATACGCACTCTTTTGTTGAAATTTTTCATGACCTTTCTGCATAACTGTGGCTGAATTTCGTTGATGCAGCGTTTAATTTCCTCTTGTAATGCACGGGTGGTTGCGGGCTTGTTGACATAAACCTTATACTTCAAATAACCCCATAAGAAGAAATCTAATGGTGTTAAATTACAGGATATAGGGGGTCAATTCTGATCACCGAAACGAGAGAGTACACGACCAGGAAATGTCTCATGCAGTAATTGAATTGTTTCACTGGTTGTATGGCATGTGGCACTGTCTTGTTGAAACCACATATTGGCCACATCAATGGCATCCAATTTCGGCAGAAAGAACTGTGTTATCATGTCGCGATATCGAGCACCAGTAACAGTTACTGATTGACCAGCCTCATTTTCAAAAAAGTATGGTCCAATGATGCCTCCAGCCCAAAATCCGCACCAAACAGTGACACGTTGTGGGTGCATTTGTTGTTGGACAATCACATGTGGGTTCTCCGAATCCCAAAAACGGCCATTTTGGCCATCAACAAAGCCATCAAGGTGAAAATGTGCTTCATCGCTTAGGATGATTTTGCTCGAAAAATCAGCATCCATTTGTTGATGTTCAATAATTCATTGCACGAACTCTCTTCGCTGTTCATGGTCATTAGACTTCAGTTGTTGTGTTAATTGAATTTTGTAAGCATAGAGACACAGATCTTTTGTGAGTATACGCTGTAGAGAGCTTCTTGAAATTTGCAATTCTTGTCCACAATCGAATTGATGTTCCTGGGTTTTCACCAACACTCTCACGCACTGCTTCGATATTGACATTTGAACGGCTTGTTTTTGGACGACCGGTGTGTTTAGCGTCTCCAACTGATCCAGTCTCCCTAAATTTTTCAATTAATCTTTTCCCAGTTGACGAGTTTAAAACAATATTTTGACCACATTTTGTATAAAATTTTCGAACTGCGGCCGCCAAACTTTCATTATATCTTAAATATTGTTCAATAATGAAAACACATTGTTGTATTGTATAATGCTCCATTTTTACTAACCCTAATCTCTCAGCTGTCAAATTGTTCTTTTTTCAGGGTTGCCAACGATTTACTGCAAAAATGGCGGCACATTCAGATTTTGCGTTAATTTTGGGACACCCATTACTAGTGCTCATTGATGGGGTGGAAACATCAACCACCAATGAGCATGTACAGCGATCTATGTGCACCATGATTGGTTTCTTAATTTTCCGCTCACCCTGCACTGGTGGGGTGAGTCTAGCATCGAATTTTCTCGAAGACGGTACGTCCCAGGTATCGTCCCAAGGATGGTCACGCGCCCGCTGATGTCCGATGTTGCACATCTAGAGGTTTATGGCACCTCCATTGTTATTGAGTGCAAAGTCAGCGTCTCGGCCGCGCACGTGTCCACCGAGGACCATCCTAATAAATGTACGTTCCGAGTTTTGGTAAATACTACCTAACGCATCTGGCATTCAGCTGAATGTTTCCTCAAAAATAGCGGAACGTCGGAGCCCGTGCCATAAACCTTTTCATTAATAAATTTATTCTTAAGGCGCTGTCGCGTCTTAACACAATCGAATATAGGATTTGTTCTGATTTATCGTGGTCGTGTAATCCATAAAGAAACCTCGGTATTTGGAGTTGTAGGAGTGGTAATTTCGAATATTTAATATGATTGGTTGTCGGAAAAAGGGTGGAAGTACGAAAACGTCGGAGTGGAAATGACAAAGATGGAGGGTGGAGTAGGAGAAGGTCCGCCAGGTCAGAATCGCTTGTAACGGTGGAAATTTCGTCGCCTACCGGAAAACAATGTTTACCAAAAATGTGTGACTCGGCTGTGCGAATCTTGGGTTTTTCCGCGCGGTACAGCAGCTCTTCTGTACTCACTACGGCGGCACGTGGCCGGTTGAAATTTACCCGAGCTGGCCGCGCTGGTCTCGCTGTACGCAGGTTTTAAGACGCAACATGGAAGAATCGTGAGAAACGGGTTCGCAGTTGCGACATCGAATGCGGACGAGGCTTAAAATTTCGGGGTCCCGAGTACAAAATCGCGTCGCCTTGCTCGCGTATCAACGCGCACACGGAAGTAGCACAAAGGATATAATTGTCGGCTGCAAAGGAGGTTAACTGGCTCTCTCCCAGTGTATCGCCGTTGTTTCATCCCCTTCGCCCCGTTGCTGGCCGTCCTGCTTTTTCCCTTTCTATAGCGGAGAACCACTTAAAAAACTAGCATGAGCACCGGCCCAGAATGTGTCCGCTTTTATGTTTGTTCCGTGCTTTTAAAAAGGTCCATTAAGGGGCGTAGTCCCGTGGCCGGGCGTGCCGCGAAATTAAATTTGGAACTATTTAATCAGCGGCGGATAGAAAACAAAGGAGACATTATCGGCGAAACGAGGCGGGATGCAACCTCGAGGGAATCTCAACCCGTTACGAGGACAAGCGCTCTGTATATGTTCAGCCTGAATGCATATAGGGTGTCCCAGAATGTATAAGAAAAAGAAAGCGATTGGTTCGTGTTCTTTCTTAATACGCTCCGTGCCAGGTGTGAACCACCGGTGGCACACGATGACGTATTCCTTTGTTGCGCTGTAAAGATATATTTTATAAGTTTATAACTAAAGCATATACAATTCAGATCAAAAGAATGGGACATTATAGACAATGTAGTATAGAACAATACAAATACGTTTATAATAATGTATAACTCTTTGGTTACGTATTAACACGTTGAATGCCACGGTGGTCATTGGTGACCGGCACCGTTACATCGTTTAAGAAAGATTATCAATAAATTAACAGCATTGAACATTAACGCAATACTGCCAAAGTTAACCAGATTATAGTACGAGATGAAAACTTTAGTTTTTAGTAACTAACAATTTTATTCAATAACGCTGATCATTTCTATAAATGAAACAAATGAAACTTATTCGAAGCATGCAAAATTCGCGTGGCATTCAACGTGTTAAAAATAGCTTGATGCGGAGAACATTTTTGCAAAGAATTTACGTAAAATTACGTCATAGAATCATCTTTTTGAAGGAAATTCGAGCGCAAGACGACACTGCGTACAAAAACAACTAACAGAAGAAACGAGAAACATATTCCAACATTGACAAAAAGTGCATTCGATTCGTTACGATGAGACTCGTCGGTTGATTTTTATTCAACGACTCGCGAGGCCGTCATATTTTCGTGTTAAATTTTCTCGAAAACTAAGTGCTAAATAAAAAAATGTTATTAGCTTTTTTCCACTTATTTTTGTAAATCGCGTCATCTCGTGTTGGCTCGTACCACCCATCCTGGGACACCCCGTACGTATTGCTGGAGCACTCGCGTACCAGGTTTACCCGTTCAGAAGCGTCCTTTACGACCCGTTCACGAACGATATATCACCGACAGGAAGTGCCCTCGCGAGACCCACCAGATTCCACCTGTCCACATTCATTACCGTTCTCCGGTGAACGTTTTATGCGCTCCTCGGCTAAAACAGATTCTAACAGATTCTAACAGATTCTAAAAGCACCGAGGTCTCCTCGGACAAGCGTTCAACGCGACTGCTGGACATCTTCGGAAATCTTTGCGTAAGCCAAGCCAGGCGGAATCTTGATCTGTCGTGAACGTGGCAACGCAAAAAGCCTCGCTGAACAGACGAACGTCGGATAGGAAAGCTCCTAAAATGAAACGTTCGTCCGTCGAAACGCATAAGCGTCGTGTGTTCATCCAATCGGCGCACGATAGGACAATTTCCTCAAAAACAAAACTGGAAAATTCTGACGTTATTGATAGTTACCTATCTCAACATTACCGAAATACATTTGATTATGATTTTTCCTGACCCTGACAATCTGTAAGTGAAATCCCGATATGTATTTTTTGAAATTCGTCGATTTCCTAATTTCACCACGACATCCAGTGACTATAATTTTACTTAAAAGTTTTAGGATTTTTTTTTACCTAAAATGGCCAACTGTGAAACTGGCTTTTTTCTTAATGGTGATGTTAGGTTCAGTGTTAAAGTGTGTGCCATCGATTACGAGAACGACCTACACAGCTTTCAGCATATTTTTGAAGTTTTTCCTTAATACCGGTCGGTCTTCTGCAGTGGAAATTTGATTTAGTTGCGGCTGAACGGTGAGAATCCAAAGTATAATGGATAAAGGGAACGAACCGGCGAAAGGACGAACAGTAACGAAATCCAGTGAATTTCCAGCCGATGAACGCCGCGCGAAACAAACTGAAATTGATTGCGTAGACTGCACAGCTCACAGGTATATTGTGCAGTTTCGGTGCACCTTTTTCCACTGGGTTTGTTCCGGTGCGCTTTGGGCACGCAGAAAGATCTAATCACGAATCCGGGTTAGTTCGAGTTCGTTTCTTTTTTTGGGAGGACAAACAAGACGGAACAGTGGTGAAGCGTGTCATTGAACAATTTTAGTTAAGATGCCTTAAATATTTTTCAAAGTACAGAAAAATGTCCATGAGGTGACTATATTTCGGAATGTTTATAAAGATTTTCTGAATTCAAATCACTATTTAAATACATATTTGAAACGCCTCTTTAACGCTAAACCAGCCAAGCATTAAAATTGACTGTTGTCGATTTGCAAATTGAGGAAGTCCTAAATGGACGTGTCCAAAGCGCGTCATCTTATTTCGCTTTGCTTAGCCTCTTCGGGAGCAAATATACATCGTCCCAAACCTTCGAAGGTCTCACGAAAAGGATAAGCGCGAGAATGACGATATGCCAATTTATAACGCATAAACATAAAGCAGGCAAGAAAGTAGGCGGACAGTTTTACCCCGACGAACAGACATCACGTACGACGCACTCGAAGAAACGGAAACCAGACACCCTGCAATAAATCACGACAATCTCTCATTGACCGTTTCCCACTCCTTCGGGTACACTCGTTCAGATATACGCCACCAAGCACACTCTTTTCATCATTTCTACAACCAATTAAAAAGCTCTACATTCATCCGCCTCAAACTACCCTCAACCAACCACGACAAAACTGAAGTAACGACAAACAGAATGCAACAAGCCTCAACAGACTAAAACAGAAATTGCGGAGAGATAAATACAAAAATCGCGAAAAAACGAACACAGAAATCGCGAAGAACACGAACGTCAGACTAAAACAGGAATTGCAAAGAACACGAATGTCAGACTAAAACAGGAATCGCGAGGAGACGAATACAGACATTGCGGAGAGACTAAACTAGAAATCGCGAAAAGACGAATACAGAAATTGCAAAGAGACGAAACCTAGAAATCGCGAATCGGCAAACGCACAAGTATTACAACGTGAACCGACAGAAACATAGAAGTTGCAACACAAAAATCGCGAACATTGTTCGTTCGTATCGCGTTATGACGCGGATAATGGTTCGACGTCGCCGAAAGCCGTAAATCTTCGACCAAAATTTCTTGAAAACGCGAGTTCAAAACGATTCCTTACTATCCTTTCAGATAATAGGGATGATACTTTGTAAAAATGACTAGATAGTTTTCATAACACACGTAATTCTATATTTTCAATACAAACAGAACAACTTTGCAACAATTACAGGTGAGGTGTCTCGTCGATAAGTGTTTTAGTAATTCTCTTCGGGAGACGGTTTTGAAGTGACGTCGAGTGTTACTGTTTGATCACAAGTAACCTCGGTGTAGGTGGGAATGTGACACGATCCACACGGATTCGCGGATTTTACATTTTTCGGGGTTGGTGAGGGAAACGATCACCTTAGCTGATTGGTTTTAACATTGCAAAGAAAGAGTAAGGTGACCGCCCTGACCAAAGTCGACTCGAAGGTACAAATTGTACCTGCGAGTAAGGCGCGGGGAATCCGCGAGCCTCGAGAGTCGACCCTAGCAGGTAATAAACCCGGAAAAGCACCTCGTCTTACAAAGCGGACGAAAACAATAAGTTATTGATAGTTACTCGATGTCTGGTGGCCAGCTATGGGCCGTAAAGAAATAAAGTACTTAACACATTGTTGACCGCTGACGAGTTCACTCGTCATTGCACTTGCATTATTTATTTCAATTTACGAAACCCAGGGCGATATAGAATATTGCAAAAGCTCTGCACAATATTTTAAAAGTTATATAAAAAATATGTTGAAAGTTTAATTTCATTTCATTCAGTATAAATAAAATTTATTGAAGTTTATTTAGAATGTTTTACTTTACTTCCATATTCAATTACAAAATAATAGCCGGTGACATGGCATAGTTCCTGCGTAAAATTGCCGGTCAGCAAAGTATTAAGATTCTAAGGGAAGAAATGGTTTTTCGGAGAATTGCTTGCTACGACGGGGTTCGTATTTTATGATGTGCTTACCGGATTAATGAAATAGGTAATCTAAATGGTGTCAGCTGAAAGCTAACGAGCTTTGTCGACAATCTAGATTTCCTATAGGTTTCAACGCCGAACAAACATTCCGAAGTTGAAAATAAAGAAAATCGCAACCAGTATAATCGTGTAGTTATTACGCGTCCCAGATGCTCGGCGACATTCCTTGTACACTGAGAAGAATATTTTATTCGCCTACAATATTACCATGTATGCGCTGTGCTCGCTGCACGCGCCGCTTTGCCTGTCGCCGCGTGAAATACAATACTCTTACGAATCCTATAGAAAACAGACTTCGCACGAGGAGCGAGAATCGGATCGTAAGAGATTTGGAATCGTCGACGACGAGACAATAAGTCGCGCTAGAGTCTGTCGAGCTGTAGATGTTGTCTCGGTATAGCCGTTTAGAAAAGGAAGTGAATTCGGCGCCGTTGATCCTCCGTGAGTCCGCCATATGTTGACGTCGTCGTACCTCCTGGGTCTCGCGCATTCTGGAAGCCTGATGGTTGCGGCAGATCTACGGTTGGTCACGGCTAGGAGAGGTATCGCCTAATTCTCGATAACCAGCGAAAGACATCCATCCTCCTGGTCTTGATCCCTGGATCGTGGCTGTTGGCTCCTGGTTGTAGCTGTCGTCGAATCCTCCGGTTATCGTGTTCGTTAGGATTTTTGGTCCTCCCTGTACATGGTTTTGGTGGACCAACTTGTCCACCAAATCGGCGAGCTAAGCTTGAGCTAGTTTGCGGACAGGCGCGCTTTGGAAAGACCGCTATGGTTGGACTCGAATCGCACTACCCTGAGGTCAGAGGGCTAAAGGCGCGAGAAACGGTAGTGGAATACGAATCTAGGAAAGCTACCCGATTGGTAGATACTAGATACTATTGGTACAACGATCGCTAGATACGTTAACGAATTAAGAAGCTTCTGGGCGGAGAATCGCCACACAAAGTCAACATTTACGACCGCGAAGAAAAATCGACGTTCTTCCGACAGTCAGGTTTTAGTACACTCGTCGGCTCAGAAATAAATCAGTTTCAAACATATTAACATTGATTATTTTGAACACGCAGACAAACTAACTTTCTTCGCTCTCTCTTTTTTCTTACTGCAACCTTTGCAAAGTTGCGGAATCTCCCTTCCGAAACAATCGCGTCGTTATCGATCAACTCTGTGTCTCGGGAATGTGTTGCGCAAGAAGCGAGCAAAGTACGAAGTTCCTGTAAAGTTATTGTTGTTAAATTCACCGTTACCGCCGCAGTTCCATAACCGTATTAGAATCATTAATAGCTCCTTCGTTGGAGAAGAGTTGATAACGAGTGTTAATGAGGCCGTGCGCGGATAAACATTGAAATTACTTTGGATCGGGACTGCGTCGGCTTCGTCGAACGTCGTTTCGCCATGTCCAAAGTTGTCGGGAAGTTAGCCATCCCCTAATCTCGTCGGCTGAAAATCTACCTCCGGCAAACTATTACCATTATCCGCTTATTTTCGCTACTAATGCCAACGAAATTTCTCTGGTGCCTGTCGCAGCTGGTGTGGATTCGATTGAACCAACGTCGAGGATATTCGTCCATTTTCGATCGGACGAGAGGTCCGCTCGCGCTCGAACATTTTCAATCGGTTTCCCTCCATCAGAATTTGTCCTGCCCTCTTCCGCTCCTACAGATCTTCGATCGCTTCCACCGTTCTGCTCATTCATTTTCCATCGAAAACTACAAAAGACGCGATGCGAACTCGACGAGAAATCGACCAGCCTCGCAATTAAGGGGATGCGGATAAATGGCGGCTTTGTCAAGGACGACCCAACGGATCCTTTATCCCCCCTTTCTTTTTCTTTTTTTATTGTAAAGTCATGTGGTTGTAGAGGATGCTCGAAGGCAGACGATTTTTAAGTTCACGTCTCATTAAGACGATCGAACCCGATTTCACGGTGATCGAGTCACTAAAGCTTCGTCCGTCTCGAAAAACATGAAGCATTAATTACTCGAAGAGTTACCTCGTCGACCCTTTTTCCTGTTATAGGTAGATCGACCTTCGGATGGCTTGACTCGAGATCTTCTTAACCAAGAGTTCAAAATGCTGTTTTAAATGCTGAAACCTGTTCGAAACTGCTTTGTACGCCTTCGCGAAAAGCTTCTACGATGTAATAATATACAGAATTTTTTTAAAACGTTTGACAATCGGTAATAAACGAACGCTGTTTCGCCGGAATCATCCAATTTTAAAAGATTTTCAAAAGAGAAAAGTATCTTCGCGTTGCCATCGTTTGGCATGATCTATTTTTACAGGTCGAAACGAACGTCTGCTGCAGTCGAGAAGTTATAACGATGTCAACGATGATTCGTTTGAAAATTCTGCTTTAATTTATCACGCTAGCAGGAATTGTTGCGGGAGAATGGTTCACCGTTGAAAGCCAGAAACCGCAGGATCTGGAATTAGAAATAACAATGGCGCTCGGGTTGCCGGGGAAAAATCAGTCGAGCAGATTGTCATTCGAAAATCGGTGCGGATTCAACGGGGACCGGTTGTACCGTTGGCTTTTCGTGGTTTATCATGTGGGTAATATGGTAACGCGTTTATCCGCGACTCGGTGTACGCACTGCAGAGCCCATTAACCGCAGTGGTATAAATCGAGTTTGGCACCGCGTGCTCCGAAAGCGTATTTCATTAAGCATATCTATTTCCTCGCGCAGAGAGGATTAATACACTTACTACGCTGGATAAACCGCCGAGTTTCAAGGAGAAGGCAGACTCCAATTTGCTGACGAACGATGCATCAAGGTGCGCATCAGATAATTACGAGCTAGTACAAAGCGTTGCGGATTGTCGTGGACTTTTCGATCCAGCAAATCTATGCACTCAACATGCCGATTAATTTATTGCCGACTTATTCGCTCCAACTGCTTCTCGAAGGACCACCTTCTGTCGAGGCGAGCTCAGTGACAATTTACGACACGGTCACAGATTTACATATTGGGACTGTCGAACGGTCGAAATTTCTAGCGCAGATGCCTGGGATGGCCTGCACTGAATTTTAACTCTTAGAAGCCGAAAGCTTGTTTGTAATGCTCGACGTTTAAATACTACTTTCAAACTTTTCCATTTCAATGTTTTTAAAAAGTCAATTAACTTAAAAGAAGAAGAGGAAAGTTCTTCGGTATCGGACAAAACCCCTACCAGGCCACCATGAGAGCTGGAACACCTATTAGTGAGCGGTAGAGACCAAATTGACTATCACCGACGTAGAGTCTACAATTAATTGAAAGAATTTTTCAATATTATTACAACAGCAAAACGACAATT
Source organism: Agapostemon virescens (assembly GCA_028453745.1). Taxonomy (NCBI): domain Eukaryota; kingdom Metazoa; phylum Arthropoda; class Insecta; order Hymenoptera; family Halictidae; genus Agapostemon; species Agapostemon virescens. Next base: position 4,521,443 of record CM052082.1, on the reverse strand, counting down.
GAATTCACGTGTTCAGAGGGCAAAATATTCGTTGTCGTTCAATCGTCGGGTATTCGCTGTTACTTCGACGTGGGCCAAGGTCGTGGGAGCGGCTAGACGACTTGCGTTCCAAATAAGAACAAAAGATAAGTACCCGGGACAATATCGATGCTCGAGTTTCCTGCAGTACGGCCATTGTGCCGTGAACACACGTAAAAGGCCGCGACACTTTGCGGTGCAATAGCTGGCACGGTAGCGCATCCTTCGAATCGCTGTGTCGATTCAGCGTGTTGGCAAAGCCAGAGGCCGAGGAGCTGCTAACCCGGAAGGCGTGTGTACATTGCCTATCAAAAGTCTAATTCCATGTTGGACGATCATCTGATTTTGCAACGTTAGCGCCGAAAACAATAACGTCCTTACACGCGATAATTGTACGAGCACGCCGAACAGACTCAAAATTTAAGGCTAAACTTACCGAATATTATACTGCATAATATGATACTTCCTGGCTGTACACTTTTCGCGTCAAAGTGGCGTCAAGTTGCTAGTAGGCAACGTTCGAAAAAGCGCCGAATGCAAAGGGTTAAAAATCAATTTCATACAGTAAGTAATTTTAATATTCGGACACTATAAAATTTTCACTTTGTCGCACTGTAATTTTGTTCACGATGCAGGAAAAAAAGAATTAATTCTAAATTACATTCCTACATAATGTCCAGTTAATAAAAGTATAAATTTTATTTATATAATTACTAGCGTTCATTAAATGTTCTATTTTAAACACAACAATGTCTGGTTTTAACGTTACAATAATATTCGGACACTTTTAAAGACTGATAGTTTTTGTACTAATTTTTACAAACGAAAAGTAATTCAATATTGTGTAGGATATCCTTCTTGACGAATCACCTCTTTTAATAGTTCAGGCATATTGCAAATTATTTTTTTCAAATATTCTGTACGAATATTATTTCATTCCTCTTTCATTCGTTTTTTAAACATTTCTTTAGATGTTATTGCAGTTGTTCTAATTCGTCGGTCTAGTTCATCCTTTAAATTCTCTATAGGATTCAGATCTGGGGACTGAGGTGGCGGTTGTAATAATTTTGAATAATTATACAGCAAATATTCCTCTACGATACGTGCCTTATGTTTGGGGCCATTATCTTGATAATACTTAAATGTATTCTGAATCTCAATTTATATTGCATTTTTACGTAAATTATTTTTTAAAATGTCCAGGTATACATTTTCGTCCATTGTGTTATCAATAAAAATTAATTCACCCGTTCCAAATGTTGAGATACATCCTCATACAAGTACATTTCCACCTCCGTGCTCTATAGTTGGCTTCGTATTTTTAATTTTTAATTCTTCATTTTTCTTTCGCCACGCTATTCTTCGCCCATCCGATCCAAAAATGTTGAATTTACTCTTATCACTAAAAATAACGCCATTCCACCACGCGTCTTTTTTTAAAACAAATTCTCTCGCAAAGTTTAATCTTTTCTTTCTATAAGTTTCATTTACATACGGTTTTTTCCGAGCAACTCGTCCATTATAATCGCATTCTTTTAATGCTCTGCGTATTGTTTGGGAGTGCACTTTCTTTCCAGTTTCTTCTAATAAGTTGGCAACTAATTTTGGTGCACTTAATGTAGGATATTTCTTTATTTTTCTTGTAATTTTTCTTTTATCTCGCGTGTCTAAAATTTTTGGTGGGCCTCTTTGCGGAATAGATTGTATTCGGTCTTCATACTTAAATCTTTTAATAATATCTCACACTGTACTTTTACTAATTTTAAGCATTGCTGCAATTTTCCTTTACGATTCACCTTTTGCATTGTGAAAAATGACAAGTTGACTAATGTTGTATGAAGTGTTTCTCTTACGTTCGATTATTACCAGTAAACTTAGCGAATATCTAAACACAATTGATTTTCTGAGGCTCGAGACAGTTTACACAGACTGTAATGTTTGTAAAGATACCTCACAATCGCATTAAATATCACACTAGCTCACGCAAATTGTTACATTCCGAAGTGTCCGAATATTATTGTCACGTTAAAACTAAACATTGTTTCTTTTAAAATAGAATACTTAGTAAACGTTAGTAATTATATAAATAAAAATTATGCTTTTATTAACTAGACCCTATACAGTAATGTACTTTAAAATTAATTTTTTTTTCTTCATCGTGAACAAAATTACAATGTTTCAAAGTGAAAATTGTATAGTGTCCGAATATTAAAGTGATTCACTGTATATACGTTTCACTAAATTTAGTCGAGACCTGGAGATTACAAGAAGGTCGAAGCACAACTATATGTTATACATTTTAAGTTTTTGACCGTTGCTTCGTTAAATAAATTACTTTGACTTTGTGGAATTCTCGAGGTTGTTAGTTGAGCAGTGAAAACGTTATGTTGCTTATCCAATAAAAATCGATCGTCTTCGTAAACAAACTATTATGGATTCGTGAACAGTGTGGTTTGGATCTTGACTTTTGACCAACAACGTACCAAAACTTGCCGAGGAATGCAGAACAAATGGCGGAGTCGAACGAAAGAAAGGAAACAAATAGAAGGAGAAAATGAGCAAAGAAGGATATTGCTAAACGGCTAGAAAAAGAGGGGAGGGAGTCGGAAGAAGGGGCTATTCTTGATTTACCGGGTTTTCCCAGAGGAGGTGCGAGCAAGACAGGCAAACAGGTTACCAGCGGTCACAGGATCGTCTATAGAAGAAGGACTAGGTAGCGCGTGACGCGAATTCCATACTTATACTTCTCCAACCTCCATTTGGTCTCGTCTTTTGGTTCTACCTCTGCCTTCTTCTCTTTCCCTGCTCACCGAAGGAATTTCTCCCGTACGACCGCGATCGCCGTCCACAGCGATCAGCTCGGACATCATCCGATATTTCTGGCTGTGTTCGAGCCCCTTTGGCGCCTCTTCGTGGCCGCAGTGCGTCCTTTGCCCTCTCGACCGATACTATGAAGCCCGTAATACGATTTCGCGACTTCTGACCTACGTCTCTTGCATCCTTCGTATTTTCTTTGGGCTCTTATCGATCTCTCGCGTCGCATAGCTACGCTATACTTCTATTTGCTCGGGCCTCGACATTTGCGGAATGTTATGCTTCGATTCATTAGTTGAATCGTTTCGGATCGGCTCTCGATTCTAGAAGCCATAGATTGAATTACGATGAAGTTACTCGTATCGGAAGTACCGTTATTCGAATAATCGGTGATCGATTTGCTTCTTCGATAATTCTAATCTATCGATAGACTCGCAAAGGCATCTATGGACGCCTTTCGTAGTCGAAGGGTTAAAAACTTCTTTAAAAAACAAAATAGACGTTTTCGCGATGGAAAATGTTACTTTTCATTTTTCAGTTACTTGACATTTTTGAGACACCTTGTATAGTTACCAGCATCTCTCTCTCTCTCTCTCTCTCACCCTCTCTCCCTTCCTCTCTTTCTCACCCTTTCAGTATCAGTCTGTTTTCCGCTTCGATCGTCGAAGTTTTTTACGATAGTTTCGTAGCGGTAAGGGAATCAAAAGTGGAAACGATCCCCGAAGGATTTTACGGTCACACAGAAAATGGCTGAATTAAATAGATCATAAAATCCGACGGCGGGCGTGCGTGTGTTCGTCGGGCACAGAGTAGCGAATCCGAAAACAGTGCGCGACCTCACGAACTTTTTATTACGTTCGGCAAGTTTTACGTCCTCAAAGGAAAACTCCTCCGACCACGGCCTGATGGTACTCTGTAATTTCAGTGTGGAACTCGAGAGCGGCGGCGGAAGAAGATGCGGCTCCCTATAAATTGAAAGCTTTCCATATTTCTCGGCGTAATAAAGATTGAGCCCTATAAAGTTAACATGCCTCGGGTCGCGTTATTCGGTAATGGATAAGGAACTTCGACGGCTCGACCCCAAATTGAATTATTATTTCGATACGGTGAATGTTCGCGTAGTCACTTTTCGTCGAATCGACCGCTCGCACCGTGTATCGAAGTAACTGTTAAACTTAAACGTATACTTAAACGTGTAGCTATCGATAGGTAATACATCGAATAAAATTTTCTATACGATAATTTCTATACGATAAACGTGTATTTTTCTATACAAAAATTCCAGTTTCATATTAGGTAAATCGGAAAGTTCCGTCCGTTTTTTTACAAAAAGTATAGCTTTATTCATGAAAGAAAATGAAAAAGTACGTTAATCAAAATATTGTCCATCGTTAGCGATGACTTTTTCCCATCCTTCGGGCAGCAAGCGAATTCCGCGTCGAAAGAATGATTCATCTTTGGAGGTTATCCAGGCGGAGATCCATTTTTCGAGATCTTCGTACGAATTAAATCGTTCTTCAGCAAGTGCGTGTGCCATTGACCGAAACAAGTGGTAGTCAGATGGGGCACAGTCTGGTGAATAAGCCGCATGTGGTAGCACTTCCCAGCGAAGTGCTTCTATCGTTTCCTTGACAATTTTTGAGACGTGAGGCCGAGCATTGTCATGCAGCAAAATCACCTTACGCTGTCCCGTTTCATATTGTGGTCGTTTTTCGTGCAATGCTCGACTCAAACGGATAATTTGTTGTCGGTAGAGATCTCCTGTGACTGTTTGACCAGTTTTTAGCAGTTCATAGTATATCACACCTTTCTGATCCCACCAAATGCAGAGTAAAGCCTTTTTTCCGTGGATATTCCGTTTTGGCGTCGATGTTGAGGGTTGGTCAGGATCACAAATGGTTTTTCGACGTTTAAGATTGTCAAAATAAATCCATTTTTCATCCCCAGTGATGAGACGATGGAGAAACCCCTTTCTTTGTTGCCTAGCAAGCAAAATTTCGCAGATGGTTTTCCGCCTTTCAATGTCTCTTGGCTTCAGTTCATATGGGACCCACCTTCCTTCCTTGTAGACCTTCCCTAAGGCTTTCAAACGGTCGGAAATGACAGATTGAGCACAATTTAACGCTTCTGCAATTTGTTTTTGCGTTTGACATGGATCTTCATCCACCAATGTCTGCAATTCTTCGTCTTCGAATACTCGTGGCCGTCCAGAACGCTCTTTGTCCTCCAAAGAAAAATTACCATTTTTAAAACGTCCAAACCACTCTCTACATGTTTTATCGGAAACAGCATTATCGCCATAAACGTCTACAATCATTCGATGAGCTTCAGCTGTCGTCTTCTTCCATTTGAAACAAAAGACTAACACTTCGCGCAAATGACGCTTATTCGGCGGAAATTCCGACATCTTCAATGTAGAAAAAAACGAAGTTATTGGTGCAAGCGTAAATTGTTGTGTACTGAGTTTTATTAACAGATGTTCAAACTAAAAAGTTAGCCTTACTTTAGAGGTTATAGTTACCCACAGTTCGAGCTACGGCTACTCGACGCTAAATGGACAGAACTTTCCGATTGACCTAATATGTACATACATGGTATATGGAAATACGTTGAGAGTTACTTCCAAATCGATTTTCGAATGGGTCCCGACAGGAATTTTTGCGCTTCCGAGTTGTCAGATTGTAGCTGAAAGATTGAACCTCGCGGTAGTGTCGCTCGTATCCTGCTGGAAACGCGTGAATTGTTCGAAAAATCGAAAATACCAATTTCGAGGTCTCTAGAAATACAGCGAGGGGTGCAGGAATAGAGACAGTTTATTATTATTGGTCCTAAATAGGAGAAATATATGCTGAGATAAGTATATCGAATTCGAATTAGTCGTGTAAAAGTGGAATAAGTCAATCTATATTCGGACGAGTGAAACGGTGGCAGTCTGTAGTCAGACAAGTATAGTAAAACAGTGAGTCTGTGACCAGGCTAGTGAAATATATCCAATCCATATCTATATTTAGTCAGACAAGTGGAATAAATATAATACATGGTCAGACAAGTAGAATAGATACTTTCTGTCACCAGCCAAGTGGAATAAAAGATGAAAGAGTTAATTTATGATCCAACAAGCGGAATAGGTACAATCATTTTTACAGTCACAATTTATAGCCAGATCAAATCATGAGATACTTGCGTAATTAGACAAATAGAATAGCAATAACCAAACTGTTGATTTTTATACAAAATAAAACTTTTCTGCATCCATGGGAAGAAACGCAAAACATCGTAAAAATTTATTCCCTTCCTTGATCATTTTAAAATGTTGATATCAAGATAACGGAATTTTCAAATTCTTTCGATGTTTTTATTGTTATGCGTTTAACCTTATCTTTTACATAAATGCTGACTTCGATGACCAGATAAATGATACGGTGAAAGGTTCCTCGAAAAGGTAGAAGAAAATACGATTCTCTAGAAATAGAACTTATTTCATATATCACATCGTAATGAATCTCATTTCATATATCTCCTCGTTCTTCGAGTCGTACACCACCAGGTAATAGCTATTTCCCATCTGTTCGACTAAAAATGGAATCATTCTTCCGTTATAGGAAAAATCAAGCTACTCCTCTTGGAACTTTCTCCAGCTCGTACATAAAACGCCGTGAGACGTCTATCTACGGACGCCTTATTTTCCATACAAAAACGGTGTGTCCGTTACAAAATGGCATTTTCTTTTGCACCGTTGTGAATATTGATAGACATCGCGTTCCGTGTAAATGAAATGAAAATGCTGTCGCCGTGGTTATCACCGCGATAAAAAAGGGATGATCGATAAAGGATTTTCTTGGGTTTCTTGCCGAGAATTTCAATTTTAGTCCGCAACGACATGTTCTGCTATGAGATTGTTCGATGGATAACACCCATCGACGAAAACTGACGTTTGCTTTATCGACGCGTATAAATTTATTTCGATTCATTAGAAGTTACGCGGTTCCCCATGATTCTTTAACTTTAAGTTTAACATTTGAGCAAATAATTATGAAAGTGGTCTAAGTCAAAATTAAAAAAAAATGAGTTTATCAGTTATTTCATACTTCATTATTTTAAATAATATTAATTCTATGTAATTTTTACGATATTGTAAAAAATGAACCACTAGATAGTGGTTATAATTTCAACATTATATGGAATTCATTTAGTGTTAATTATGAAAGTGGTCTAAATCAAAAAGTTAAAGAAGTTATATAAAGATAACCTTAAAATGGCACCTGGCCCTTGTTGGCGCGATTTTGAACTATACAATAAGCCAACAAATGACAATAAAAACACGTAATATAATACAGTGATGTTTGTTCAGCCCAAAATCGTAACATTAAAGTAGCATTGACATGGATGAAAATTGCTCAGTCATTAAATAATAATATTGAAACGTTAGACCACAAATTTTTGGTATTTGGTTAGTCCTTTCTACCGAATTACCGTGATTTTGGGTTGATAGAAATTAAAATAAAAACAGTAAATTACTTATACAACCTTGAGCATTATTATGAATCCATAAAAAGT
>CM052082.1:4479726-4514044 GCA_028453745.1 Agapostemon virescens | reverse complement strand
TGTAGAAGAAGAAATACATTTTTGGTAAAACGAATGTCGCAGCCGGATTTTATTAAAACGAAACGATTAGAAGTGTCAACGATAAAAAGAGTAAAAAATATCGCAGGCGAATCTGTCTCTTGGCTGCAAATTCAAAGGATGAGGTTGTTGAAAAATGAACCTTATAAGATGTTCTATAAAATTTCTTTAGGTGATTCTAAATTCCACGTTTTAAATCTATCACCTAAAAGGGGAAGACCAAAAATATACGGAAATATTAAATTATTTCCATTATACACCACCACTAGACCAGTAACGGAAGAAAAACATAAAGATATTATTTGTTTACTACCATACATCCCTCCAGTTTTTCAGGAATATTTTAAGAATCTTAAAAACTCATAGTAATAAAAGTCTAAAATGAGAAAATGGATTATTTCTTAAAAATAATTAATAAATGTTCATGAATTATTTCATTAAAATTATTGTTTCTAATAAAACTCGTAGTTTTTTATTGCTTTCAGTCATTTATGGGACATTCAGTTAATTTTAAAAATGGTCTAAGTCAATTCAAACTTAAAAAACAACATTTTCGTATGAAATTCACACGATATTTCATATTCATAATAAGTTTCCATTAACTAAGACTAATAAAATTCTAAATTAAAATGTTGCATAATATAAAAATATTTTTTTATTTATTCAAATGCAATTCATTAAATATCTCTAAACAAGAAATATATGACTTGGACCACTTTCATAATTATGGATACATTTATTTCAGTCGAAAAAGTGCAATACTCTTCTTTTTCGTGCGGAACAGAGACGGTGGAAAACTGCGAAACGCATACGGTAGTCTCGAAAATGAACTTCTCGAGTTCGCAAGAGAATATTCGATGCGCCTAGCACAGAGATTACGGACAACGTTTGAAATCGGAGATATTTTAAAGTTTACCACGACCGCTTCGCAATACATGACTCGTTGCTCTGCGAATTCTTTAAACCGTGTCTGAATTCAGACCACGTCGGACGCTGGATATACGCCGGCTCCTGACAACGAGCTGAAATTTAATAAGAAGTGTCTTTACGAACGTGGAACGATGTCACGAAATTTCATACGCCGCTGTTTTTCTAACCGTATAACCCTTGCCCGAACGTGCGCGTGAAATTCTTTTCCTCCCCTAATTCTTTTCCCTTGATTGAATGGGCGGCTGTCTTGGCGCAACATCCAAGCCCTGCATGAAACTAGTTACCGTTCGCCGCGCGAGGAGTCCTTCATCCATGGCACGTCCTCGAGTAAACAAGTTACTGCACTCGACTCGTCCTCTTCGTAGGCACGAGACGAGAGAAAAAGATTTCCACGGGAAATTATAGCTCGCGCGACACTTGTTCGTTCAACCGTCGCGTCGATAAGAGAAATTAGTTCCGACGAGGACACGACGTCAGAAAACGCTGTCGAGGCTAGTGCAAAAGAGTAGAGCGTTTACCAATGTTACGTCGTAACAACATTGTATATAAGCGCATATGAATTTTGTGACACTGCACAAGTTCAGTACCCGGTATATTCCTACAAGCCAGCGCATTGGAAATCTCCAACAATTAACCACCCCTACGTCCAACATCTTGCGACTAGGCGCAACAGCCAAACCGAACGTTTACCTGCGATCGCGCAGTAACAACTTCAACTCAACTAAACCGCTCGTTTGTAAATCCGTATTATTTTCGTAACAAAAACCAGTACGTCGGAATTATTAAACTTAGTTCTGCGTACTAACAAGTCGTGTGTCTTTATAATATTATTTGCACCACCCCTAAATATCGAGCTTTGTTAAGTTAAGCGCTCGAAGCGCAAGGTTAAATATTTAAACGTTCTTACAAAACGATTCGTGCGCTCATAACAACCAATGTAATAACTAATTTGTTGCGACCATTCGCGAATTCGCTTACGTTGCGTATAGCATTCTTCGAAGAGATAAAAGTAAGCAAGGTGCGATCGGAAGTGATTTATGCACACCATTTCAGACGTACGTGGAAAACTATAGAAAGTTCGTCAGATATTCTCTGGGAAAAGTATAATACGAAGGAAGCGGAGGAACTACTCGTGTGTGGAGTCGGGAATATGGTTTATACTTCCGTGTTTACACTGGCGCTGCTTCATGTAACTCCATCCATTGAAACGTATCTCGTATGGCGTAAAAACTCGGAGCTTGAATATTCTTTAAATTTCACTGCCTTTGCAGCGGATCAGTTTTTACACACGCCCTTGGCAATTCATCCTACGATAACGGTAAAAACATTCATCTTACAAAAATATACAGACCTCGGGACACACGTATCTATTTTATGTCCACGGAACTGTTTTTTTCATTCTTCTTTCGCTCGTGCGATTTGCCCTGTGCACACACTGTCTACTCTACTTACGAATAAACGTAGCCCGAGAAAGAAAGAACGGAACCAGCACGAGGATTCCCCGCAGTTATTACAACCAAATACATTCGAACTTGCTGGGAAAGTCTCGACGCCGAGGAATCTGCACAAAAGCTTCCATCGATTGCATCAAATAAATTGCAATCAGCTATCTCGTGTCTTCCTGATTCTGTTCATTGCGAATCGACGAGGGGGAACTTCGGAGTACTAAAAGCGCCTGTTTCACATTATTTTATAGAAATCACAAGAATATGTCTATCCAATTTGTTAACCATTTTTTAAATAATACATACACGCAGAAATGGGACTATCGACTCATTCTTCGTGGATGCAACTTCACGATCTTAACACTAGAAAGACTGAAACTTAGTATATACCTATATTGCCCAAAAGCAGTCAAAATGACTGCATTGTGAAAGAATAACTAATGTGTAAAGAAATTTATTTAAAATTAATTTTTAATATTTTTTTATATTATTTACAGTTATACAACAGGTTATTAGTAAATATTAACAATAAAAAAAATTTACTTCACTTGGAAAAAAAATAATTTATGCATTATTATTTGTACATTTTATGTAAGTAAAAGTGGAAATCTTTGTATGTGTACATCTTCCGCAAACATACTTTTGACATTTTCCACATATATTATTTGTTTTGTTGTTGTGGCAAAGTCGTACTTGACAAATTTTGCGTTTGTTTACAATGGGTTACATTTGATGATGTTGCAGCTGATCTTTGTGGGTTATGTGGGATAATATGGTTATCTATTATCAACGAGAACGCACTGATAAGATTATCTGCCATAATGTTCATTTTTGCGTAGCCTGTTGGCCCTTTCACACCCTTGAAAATACAAGTAGATGGTAACCTTCCAGGAATACCACCTTCGTCAAAGTTTGACCACACAGTACCATCTTCAGCTGTTTCGGTCTCGTGAAAGATGTTTTCAGTTTCTTCATCAGAGTCTGAACTACTTAGCACGCTACACCTTTTCCTGGGCATATTGATGACACTTTCATTTTCATCATTGATGATCGACTCTTCATCGCTATCTTTAGTTTCAGATGTTTCACTTTGAATATGAACCGTTTCATCTTCAGATGATAGTTCATAATTTATTGAATCTGATTCTACAGTCCGCGACAATAGAATAGCACACCCCGTAAAATTTGTTAATTCTTATTTATTAAAGTATAAAAATATAATTTTGAATATGTAGACAGGTACACATAAGTGTTGAACACTAAATAGCGCTAAGTTTCTATATACAAGGATGGTCCGTCTTGTTTCATCTGCAAAAATGTATATATCTTGATAAACCGGTGCGACAAAATAATAGCACATTATTGCAATTAATTAACATTTATGCATACATACGAAGCGAACTCGATATTTAATATTTTTTAGATCCTCCAGAGTTTTTATAAACGAAATTATTCGCTTTGGAATCGACTTGAATAATTTTTTAATCCTATTCTGCTTCATTCGTTCCCATTCGAGTGCAATGCACTCTTTTAATTCGTTTACGTTATTAAACTGTTTCCCTATAGCATAAACTGCTCTAGCAAGGTCTCCCCAACAGTTTTCTATAATATTCAAGTCAGAGGAACGAGCTGGCCATTGCAAGACTTGAATATTTTCCGTCTCGAAGAATGCTTTCACAAACATTGCGATGTGAACCGCTGCATTATCCTGCTGGAATATGTGTTTTTCCCCGGAAATTCTGGTTGCGTGTATGGTTATTTGTTCACGGATTAACATTAGATATTTCACGCTGTTCATTTTTCCACTGATAAAATTAATATCCGTCTTTCCATGGTAGCCGATACCGGCCCACACCATGACTCCTCTGCCACCCATTTGACGACGGATCAAAAACATTTTTTCTTTACGTAAGTCGTGGTAATAATAACTCCACCCGTCAGGTCCATCGAAATTAAACTTCTTTTCGTCGGTGAACATGACTTTTCTCCACTTTTTCTTCCAGTGAGCATGTTGCTCTGCGAACTGCAGCCTTGCCTTCTTATGCGCTTCGGTTAGAGGCGGTTTTTTTTAAGCTTCCTTCGCTGCAGGTGCTTAGATCTTTGCAGAACACGTTGCACATTTCTGACGTTTGTTTGTACGCCTGCTGCTTCAGCAATCTGCCTGGTAGTCATTGGTGCATTCGATGCTGCCCTTAGAATAGCACGTTTCTCTCGTGCTGATAGTGCCGCAAGTCGTCCAGGACGTTTTGTATTACCGTATTTCTCGGGGTTTTTCAAATAATTCATGACAACCTTCCGGCTTCTATGAATTACTTTCGCAATCTTTGAAATAGAAACATTTTCTTTAGATAGTGTCATAATTGTTTTCATTTCACTATCTGTTAACTTCTTTCCACGACCCATTTTTTAGAAGTTTTCCGCAATAATTCACCACACCATATATCAAATACTTAGCCACCTTCCTTTGCTCGTGTTCAACTGAGAAGTGAGAGTGTAGCATGTGTGCTATTATTTTGTCGGATTACGTTTCCATGAAATCTACCAAAACAACGATTCTAAGAATTTAGGAGCAGTGTTTACGTGTCAAAGTCACTAAGATGGATATATAAGAAGTAACTCAAGAAGCATATGGATTGAACGCTCTCATTTCTGTTCTATTTTTAAAATACTACGAAATTTAGAAGGTGTGTTATTCTATTGTCGCGGACTGTATATCGGAGCACTCTTCACTTATGTTCGTTAGCTTTTCCAATAACTCATTTCTATTCGACATTTTTTTCATGAATGTAGGGCGCAAATGATATAATATAAACAACTTGTTAGAACAAGTATCACTGTATAAAGATACGAATAACAAGTACTACTTTAGTTTATTGAGCAACAGGCCCATTTACACGATGAAGTTTTTGATGCTAGCGTCACGAAAAAAGTAGGAGGGATAGGGCATGGAGGTACGTGGAAAGAGACGAAGCTGTGATTCTAGCATCAAAATAACTTCCACCTAACCTATGGAATCAAGAAGCACATGTACTTGTATGTTATCATGTAACGGTAATGGAAAAAAATGAAGAATGGTATTTCAATACAGAACCGAACTGGTCATATAAGAAATTTACTCAATTCAATAATAAGAGTCATTTGATTATTTTAAATTTCCCAAGCAGTCAAAACGACTGCTTTTGGGCAATATAGGTATAACACGTATATATACCGGAAATGAAGGAGGGGGGGGGGGGGGTAACTACAATTATTAATAAACGCATTTATATGTTGTACGAAAAGTCACAAAATTCTAAGAAATTGTATCATTGTATACATAATTTATATTCTAATTGAAATTAAAAAGCAATCAAAATGACTTCCTTCGGCAATCTAGTGTTAATAATCGTGAATAAATTTAATGTAAAATTATAAAAGTACTTTCGCGAGAATCGACTAGGTAGATATTTTTATTCAAGTATACGTTACAATAAAAATCGCAAATGATCCAAATAAATTCGATCTCATTATTCTTTGAGACGGAGATATTAACCCATTTAAATGCTCGAAAGGTTTAGTATTGCGTCGGCCAGCAAGGAAATTTGCATGACCATTGTTCGCGTTGAAATGGGAGATCGAAAATTCCTCGAAGTAAGACCGATTGGAGATGTTAATTATTCCGAAGCAACTCGCCATTCCTCATTTTCCCGCGAATTCATACCGCAGGAATTCGGAGCATTTAGCGGATGCGCTTTAACTGTCTCGGTTACGAGACGAACAAGAAGAATGAACTGAAATATTTCGAACTGCCCCATTAAGATCGTCCGATAAATACCTCGTTGCCTTGTATCACGAGTCGTATCGCAATTAAATTGTTCCCCGATAATTTGCGACCGATAGAATGGCGGAAAGAGGTGGAGCGCAGAAGAGAAGAAACGGGCGAAGAAGAAGTAAATACACTGTCGAAGAATTTCGCTGAATAAAATGGTTGCAGCCAAGCAGGGTTCGGTGGTCTCGTTTATATCCAGCCTGTCAATAAACTGTGAATAAATTTCTGCTGCACACCAACGCTAATGTATCTCATTTCCAGCCGTTTGCGTTCGATCGCCTTTCGTTGCTCGTCCTCGGCAAGTCTGAACCAATAAAATGCTGCGAACAGGACCAGTTACATTAGCGCGACCTCGGCGAATCGAATTTATACCGACGTCCATCGTATCGCGGAAGTTTCCTAGTTCACGATCGCATTCTGAATTAATATAATATAAGATCGGTATCGTTCTTTGCTGTGGATGGCTGAGAGTAGACATACGACTGGGATAGGAAATAAGCTTTGGTGGTTGTGATCGAGACGTACGACCGCAAAGAGTTAACGAGTAACTAAAGATTTATATATTATTAAAAATTTATTTGCTGTGTTTGTTGCGATCTGTAATGGATTTTTCAATCCGTCAGACTGTGGCCGTTTGCACGTGGTGTGCCGACTAATTTTAACGATTAATTAACTTCTCGAAGGACCACCTTTCCTGTTTAGAAAGGACAATGTTCACGAGGTTAGAAGTACTGATTGAGGCTATCGTGATGTACAAGTACGATGTATAACACGAAACGTGACAAGATCGTGTCTATCTAAGTAACTATGTATCTAAGTGCATTGTAATAATGTATCTAGCTGCATATGTATGTAACTAACTGCCTGTTTTCTCTGTAACTACCCCGAGATAGCCACGAGTTCGCCCTGATAACGGTTTGTCCCTACTCTTTCCGTTGATCATCCCTTCTCTCAGAAGAAGTCGATGGATCAACGAAAATCTATAAATATGTGCTGGGCCCTACGATTCGCTGGGTGGGACTGTACAAGTGAAAACAATCGGGGGTAGATAGTGGGGATACTGGAGGTATTTCCAGGGGTGACCAAATTTGCCGAAGCAGGAAGTGCACCCACATCTGCACACAATTTAGGTCAAGTGGTGGAACCACTCGATCATGTCAAAAAGCGTAATTAAAGTGGTCACTTATACAGCCTTCCACGTTTTATTGCCTAAGGGTTGCTCGTGTCGAAGAAGGTGCAGCCCCTGTACCTTGGGTCGACCGGCAATGGTTGCCAGGTGTGTCGGTGACAGGCCCACACCGTAGCCTTAACCCTTTTAGTGCCAGCGGGCCGGTTAATCGGCCCGCGGTTCTTATGCGAAAAGTGCCACGGGCCGATGCGTTGTAGCGGGCCGACCGCCCGGCGGCCTTAAGTGCTGAGGGACTTTTGATTTGGTCCTTATCTCCAATGCCAATAGTATACACCACAACATGCTTCTGTTTATTTGGTTTAGTCTTTATCTCCAATACCAATAGTATAGACCACACCATGCTTCGGTTCATTTGATTTTTCTTCAGACTTTCTCTGGCGTCAGTTGGTGCAAGTCGAAGCGTTCTTCCAATATTCAGTTTTAGTCATTGTATTCTATTCCATATAATATCCCAAGTCAACATTATATTCCATATTCTTTAAGTTTCAGAGGAATAAATAGTAAAATATTCCTTCGGGAAAGGGCCCGTGGCACTTCCCGCATGTACTCCGTAAAATTCCTGGCACTAAAAGGGTTAAGAATCTAAAATCAAAGAACCAAGGCCCAGGATAACAATAGAGACCTCCTGCCATAAAAGTTCGCCTAGCGCTTATCCTTCCAGTGTTTTACATTACATTTTTCATAATGTCTCAGTCTTTTGATCTGGCTCTGAGGAGGAAAGGGTGATGCGTAAAATGACAAAGTCTACGAGTAGGTTTGCTCGATTCAAATTTATTTGACTAGTGTGCGGGGGTGACTAGCGAAAGGTCTCAACTGTCCGATGGATGCGGAAGAAGTGATTTTTGAAATGGCTCGAGTAGCTCCTTGAAAACTTCCTTAGAAAAAGACAAAAAATAAAGGATAGATGCGAAACGGAATAGTGGGAGAAATGGAAAGTCAGAAGTGGAAAACTAACGAGAAATTTCGTAGCAGACGTGTGTTATAAAAAATAGAAAGTAGCGGAAAGAGAAAATAAGGAAAGGATCGGGCCTGCGTCAAACCTGGTCGCGAAATGCGGACCCAGGACTGGCCGGGCTTGTGGAAAACGTTGAACAATAAGACCAGGATGTAACGGAAAAAGTGAGAAATATTTGTGACTGAAGGACAGCTGCGTGACCGCCGCGACTCTAACATCTTGCGATGCGAATCGCGTACCGCTACAGGGTCATATATGCTTTAATTATAAATTTATTATAAAATATATCTTTCTATCGCAGTCGAATATTTTAAAACTTTTGAATACGTGCGTGGCTACAGTTCCACATAACACCGTGTCGTTTCTATGCAAATATCCTCATTATTATTGCGAGTCTTTTAGCGCATATCAACAAAATTATTCTTTATTCTCAACAGCAATAGCACGCTACCGCGACTCGTGTCGCCTTCCTATTAAACGTAGAGTCGATATTTTGAACCTAGACTAATTCGCACCAATGTTTCACCGGCTAGCGCAAACGAACTTTTTGTAGGTTGGACGCAGAACAAACCGCGCCGCATTACCGAATAAAATTTCCCATTTCCCGAACCAACGTCCGTTCAACCGGGCTATAAACATATTATTTATCGGAAACGAAATCTCTTTCATAAAGTGCGACCCAGCGAGCACGTTCGAACGCACTACCCCGTTTCACCGTGATATAGGAAATTTTATTCCTCTGCCGAACGAAAATTCAACTCAATCTCGAACAATAGAATGTTTTAACTGCGATACTGCGAGAGAGACGAGGGAGAGAGAGAGAGAGAGAGAGAGAGAGAGAGAGAGAGAGAGAGAGAGAGAGAGAGAGAGAGAGAGAGAGAGAGAGAAACAGCAGAGACAGACGCAACATAGACAAAGCCACACAGTCACAGGTAACAAGCACAGATAACAAGCACAGATAACAAACATAGACATTAGCATAAACAGCAGACAATAGACGCAGACACAGACAACCTTCATAGGTAAGAGATGCAGACTACGGTCGTGGATACAGAGAAGTGGGGATTGTAGAAAGAGACAGAATGCGACGAATAAATTTATTGTTCCGCGCCGATTCCGCTCACTGGTTCGGGAATAACGTATTGATTAACGTGATTCCGCCCCGACCCGCGCGAAAATCGCAGCTCGGTCTGCGTAACGTTCCTCCTGCGCCATTATCCGGGGACCGGGGGGCCTCGTTTCGCCTTAGAAAGTTCGCTACGTGATTTGTTAACGAGATTAGCCTGTCGCGACCGTCCCTCGCGCCTGGAAATTTAAGTTCTCTGGTTAGGCGACCGTGGGACGCCGCAGTTTCGCAACGTGCCCGCAATAAAATCAATCCGGGAAATGAATTCCTCGGGAGAACGAAAATCCCGGTCACAGGGCCAGCGAAGCCGATTTAGGCGAATCCCTTGTTGTTTCCGCGGACATGTTAATTTCATTTGGCGGAAATCGAACAGCAAACGCTGCGATTCGAGCTCTCCCGTCATCCGTAACGGCGTTAAGAGGCGAACAGTGATTTTAAACATCCAACTGTGATAAGTCACGCGTGCGCGACAGTGGCCTGCAAAGCGTTAAGAAAAGTAGCGAATACGTGATCTGTGGAAAGGGAGTACGCAGCTGCAATGATTTTGAAGTCAACAATGGCTCTCGTTGGTCCGTTCTCATCGAAGCGATATTACGCATCCACGAATGTCCCAATATTACAGACGTATCGCGGAATCCGTTTTATTGACACGCGGCACACGCAAGCGAGTTCAATATAGCCGGCAGTCGATCGATAACATTGTGTAATGTTATGTAGTGTCCAGGTTTACGCTTTACATGTTTTCCGAGCAAGTATACGAGCAGTGCCAAGACGGATCCAACGGCCCTCGGCATACGCGTGCGAGCGTGAAACTCGCGTGTAATAGAATTTACTATGGTTTTCCTTGGCAGACAGCGATGCCAAGCGGAAAAGGCTTCCTTATTAACGGTAATGCGACGCAGCCATATTTCCCGTGAAGAAGCGTGAAGCCCCATCGTAGCGACACAGATTTTCGGTAAACTGCACGCGAGCCGGGATAAAGCGCACGCGAGGACGCCAAACATAGGGACCGACTAACGGCCCGAAAAATTTCAGACGACATCCGATGTAGAATGGGAACCATCGTTCTCGTTGCCGGACTCTAGCATCGCGACCGCCGCAAAACGGTTACATATTTCACATTTTATCATATTTCACACGAGACATCCGGGTTAACGTTATGAAATAGTTTGGCAGCGGATCGCTCTAAGAGCCGCAAATAATGTCATTGAATTACACTCCGAGACAAAAAGATAGCACATCTTATATTTTCCCATATTTTGTGCTAAAAGCTGACTAATATACATATGTTCTTTTACCAACAACTCAGAGCATATCTGTGTATACAATTTACGATACACCGTCCACAACATATACTTCGACAGGATTTTAACACAAAAATTGTAAATATTAATGTTCACAAGCGGGACAAAGTGATAGCACATGTAAGTAAATCCACGCTTTCCAGTTACACCGAAGTTCGCGAATTGCAAACATCAACTTCGGCGTTAGTTAACCTCTATTTAGTTATTAACCTCTCAAGTTAACCCTCTATGGGCCGAATTTTTGTTTTTAATAAAAAAAAATTGGGGGAACGAAAAATCTGAAATTATAAACCTATATATGCAAATGAAAAAAAATTTGTCCGTTTAAACAATTTTATTGCAATATATCCACTATGTGACTTTCATGTAACAACGGCCTATAAAGTTTGCACTTCTGTGCATAAAAGCTTAAGTGTGAAATTCCATAAAGCAATTAGCACTTGACGTTAAACATTTTATTTTTGAAATCTCTTTATTGGATCACATTGCAGTGCATACATATTGGTATAGTCAACTATATTGCTTATAATTTTCTTGTCAAATAGTTTTCGAAAATAGGTCACAGGAAAATGGGGTGCTTCAGGGACATTAGGGCAATCTCCTTTCCAAGGGCGATAACAACTATTATTATTCGTCTGGAATAGTGGTTGCCAAACAATTCTTTGTGGTCCTGCATCTTCCTCGTCTGACGAGGATCGAGTACTAAATTCTTCGTCACTGTCAATGACATTTATCCGTCGTCAGGGAAATATTATTACATCTCCATCGGACTCGGAATCTAATAAGGAATCATCGGATCTATTACCGCTAATGCGTCTAATTCTAATTCCTCTGTTATTTCTATCTGATTTTGTATTCATATTTTGGGTATATGATGTATAAATCTGAAATCAGGAGAAAGCACAAGCTTTATCCTCAATGTACCGAAATCTGCCATAATAGCCCACTGTAACCTCAAAATTACAATACTGTATCTTAAAAAAACAGTAACAAATTGAAAATTGAAATGCAAACAAATAGGTTGTTATTGATATTTGAACCCAGAGCTATTTTGTCCACTATTTTTAGTTTGGTAATCACTGACAAAAGCACAAATAATATCAATTGGATCAAATGGTTTCGCTTATTTTTACTGCAGACAGTTTGCACAGTATTTATTTTGTTATTTCAGGTTGATGAGCCTAGCAACAGTCATAAATATTAATATTGGCTGTCTTGGCAACGTTATAGAATTAAGATTTATGCGCCATCTCATAAAAAAAATTATTTGGTAAAATGTTGATAAACTAAAATGTGACCTGAAAGTTACACGGGCCCATAGAGGGCTAATGAAGTCTGTGATATTATTTCGTGTCGTATATTTGTTCAAAAAAGGAAAGATATCAGAAATGGGTCGCAGAAAGAAATTGAACGCGTATGAAATTGACACTATAATAAAATTGAAAGAAGAACTATATTCAGTGACAAAAATAGCAAAAATTATGAAAAGAAATCGAAAAGTAATAATGAATTTCTTGAAAAATCCGGAAAACTATTGTTACGTCGTAAAGACATTCTATATAAGTGCATATGAATTTTGCGACACTGTACAAGTTGAGCACCCTACAAGCCAGCGCATTGGAAATCCCCAGTAATAAACCACCCCTACGTCCAACATCTCGCGACCAGGCGCAACGGCCAAACCGAACGTTTACCTGCGATCACGCTGCTTGACCAAGCCACCATCGACTCTGATTGGTGCGCTACATGAACCATTTTCTGTATAAATACTGCATACGTTTCACACTCTGGAGGATTCACATTTCAAACGTCACTGAAACAGCTTCAGCTCAACTAAACCGATCGTTTGTAAATCCATATTATTTTCGTAAAAAAAAACAGTACGTCGGAATTATTAACATTAAAACTACCAAACCAGTCAAAATGACTGGTCTCTACTTATTTCTTTCGCAATTACTGAAGTTATAAAAATGTTTTCATTAGTAATTTTCCGATGTACTTATTTAATGAACCACATGTTACAATAAAAATTGAACGAAGTTTGAATAGATGCAGTCTTGTTATTATCACAAAGCAATGTATATCGTTGGATTTATCGTTCGGTAGTTCTAGTGTTAACCTTAGTTCTGCGTACTAACAAGTTGTGTGTCTTTATAATATTATTTGCACCACCCCTAAATATCGAGCCGTGTTAACACTTTACCGACCGGCGATTATTTCAGAATCTTTCAAGTTCATAATCCATCACTAAAAACTTTTTAATGGATCCCTCAACGCCGACAACAATTTTTATTGCGAATAAACAAGACCTGCTAAGTAACGTTATCTAATAATTTCGTTACAAATTACAATGTAAACGCAGTGTTTTAAGCCTCATTTCATTACGGGGCATTGAAAGACCTATTAATAGGCTTCCGGTCGGTAAAGTGTTAAGTTAAGCGCTCGAAGCGCAAGGATAGATATGAAACGTTCTTACAAAACGATTTACTTATTCGTGCGCTCAAAACAACTATGATAAAAAGAAGAGTTCTGGACGTCCGCAAAGTCTAAATGACCGGGAACGAGGTTCAATATTAAGAACAGCATCAAATTCTAAGTGACTGCAATGCAAATTGCTCAAAGTGTTGATGTAGACACTGATATAAAAAATGTGAGACGTGTTTTGCCAAAATACAAATACATAACACGAAGAAAATTGAAGAAATAGCCTTGGTTAACTGTGCAACATATGATAAAACGATTACACTTTGCAGAAAAGAATATTCGTATGCGAAAGAAATGGCGAAGAATAATATTTACGGATCAAAAGAGATTTAACTTAGATGGACCCGATCGTCTGAGTTACTATTTTCACGATATGCGAAAAGGGGAACACTTTTTGAGTCGTCGGCAAATGGGAGGTGGCGGTGCGAGAATTTGGTGCGATAGCGGGTACTATGGTAAAATGGAAATTAAATTCATGACAGGAAAAATGAATAGCAAAATATATCTGGAAATGATGAAGGAACAAATAAACGCGTAAAAGACGCATAAAAGAATTGCGAGAGAGGAATTTATTTTTCAGCAGGATAATGCCGCAGTACACACTACAAAAGCAGTAAAAGAGTACTTTTCTCGAGAAAACATTCGCGTTTTGGATTGGCCAGCACGAGAACCCGACCTTAATATTATTGAAAATTGTTGGGGAAATCTTGCCCGAGCTGTATGTGGACATGGCAGGCAATCTGGAAATATTGCTGGATTAAAGAAATGTATTCAAGACGAGTGGGAGCAATTGCAGCAAAAAAATATTTAAAAAATTTATAAATTTTTGCCAAACAGAACGATGGCTGTTATTAAATGTAAAGGAGGAGGGCACAAGATATTAAGCATTAAATATCATTCGTTGATTTATTGTTATACATAATTTTAATTTAAATGTGTTATCATTTTGTCCCACTATATTTCCTCAAAAGTTTTGTTTTTTTTAATGAAATTGTATAGACTGGCGAAATTCAATTCAATTTCATTTGTGTATGTTTATAGAGGTATTCTGCAAGAACGTATAAAAACAAAACCATGGTTTTAATGTTAAATAAATAAAAATGACGTTAATATTAAAGTGTGCTATCTTTTTTTCTCTGCTTCCACGCGAGACGACGGTAGCGTGTTCCTACATTAAATCCCTAGGACAGCAACGTGAAAAAAATGCCAGGATCAATTAGGATTCGTTGTCCGTAGTCATTGAAACGACGTTCCTTCGCAAAAGCAGACATGCTGCAACGTGCGAATCGCAGCCGCAGCAACAGTGCATTGCGGTATACGCAAAAATTACGAGGCGGTTTGGTTATGTTCCACAGTGGCGCAATAAATCGAGCGATATGACTTTCATAAAGCGGCTGCGAATTATGACTTCAATGGAGCGGCAGTTTCTTCGCCGGGTCGTGGAAAGTAAAAAAAAAAAAGAGGAACAAGAAGACGGACGAGGCGGCGGAGCAAAAAGAATGAAAAGCCGCGGAGAAACGAATCGAAGAAATGGGTAGAAAAATTTCCACGAACTCGGCAACTATCGATCGACACCTCTCGAACGCGCACTTTCCCCTTTTCTTTTATGCAGCCTTTGCCACCCTCGCTTTGGTAACGCTGATAAACGCGACCGCGGAATTTAGCGCGGAGTCCGTAGGTTCGGGGCCGAAGGGTTTATCGAGTTAAGCTCGGGTCAAAATCACGATCCCCCGCGTAGCATACTGCGCGACGGGTCGGACGGCGATCTATTCGGCTGGAAATATTCGGCAATTTCGGTTAGGTGGAGAGGATATCTGCCGGCTCTTAGCCAGCCAGCTAAGTTGATAGGTAATGAAGATAAAAGCTCCAGGGTTCTAGCAGAAAAGACGCCAGCAGCTCGGCGCCAGAGCAAAGGGAGCGAACAACTACGAATTCTGCAATTAAATCCCGTTTCCTCGCTGTTCCCTCCCTTTTCCCCATCCTTTTCCCACGATTCGTTGATCCTCTACCACCGCGTTCCGCTTCCCTTTCTACCAAAACCCATTCCATAGTCTCGTTGTTGCCCACCACCGTTACCGCCTACAAGAGAAACTAAATCCTGCAAGCTAGAACAGATACTCCGCTGGAAGTAATTCCGGATTTGTAAGCCGTTTTAACAGGGACCCACTTTTTTCACCCCACGCTACTAACCGACCCTGTCCGATGAGGTGGACGTACTGCACCGGTACTGGTCACCGTCGTGGTCACTGTGTTTTGGTTTTTATTGTGAGCTCGCTTCGACCGAGCTACCGGAAGAGCTTTAGTTTGAGCACGATTTTGTTCGTTATTGCGTAAACTACATCTAATATGGGTGTAGAGTTTCTCGATGCCCAATGCTCGATGCCCAACAGTACTAGAGGACCGCTGAATCCACTTTCCATAAAAATTGCACAAAAATTGTTAGAACAAGCTATGATACAGGAAAAATGCGTGGAAAGGGTGTTTCGCTGAATGTCTATATTCGAGCCAAAGGTCACTCGACGCTGGTTCCGATACGCCCCGTATTTCAACAGATAGACCTACAGTGAGTAACTTTAATATTCGGACACTATCAAATTTTTACTTTGTAGCATTGTAATTTTGTTCACGATGAAGGAAAAAAAAATTAATTCTAAATTACATTCCTACATAATATCTAGTTAATAAAAGTATAAATTTTATTTATATAATTACTAGCGTTTATTAAATATTCTATTTTAAACAAAACAATGTCTGGTTTTAACGTTAGAATGATATTCGGACACTTTTAAAGGCTGATAATTTTTGTACTAATTTTTACAAACGAAAAGTCATTCAATATCGTGTAGGATATCCTTCTTGACGAATGACCTCTTTTAATAGTTCAGGCATATTGCAAATTATTTTTTCCAAATATTCTGTACTAATATTATTCCATTCCTTTTTCAGTCGTTCTTTTAACATTTCTTTAGATGCCATTGCAGTTGTTCTAATTCGACGGTCTAGTTCATCGCATAAATTCTCTATAGGATTCAGATCTGGGGACTGAGGTGACGGTTGTAATAATTTTTAATAATTATACAGCAAATATTCCTGTACGATACGTGCCTTATGCTTCGAGTCATTATCTTGATAATACTTAAATGTATTCTGAATCTCCATTTTATTGCACTTTTACGAAAATTATTTTTTAAAATGTTCAGGTATACATTTTTGTCCATTATGTTATCAATAAAAATTAATTCACCCGTTCGAAATGTTGAGATACATCCCCATACAAGTACATTTCCACCTCCGTGCTTTATAGTCGGCTTCCTATTTTTAATTTTTAATTCTAATTTTTTCTTTTGCCATACCATTCTTCACCCATCCGATGCAAAACTGTTGAATTTACTCTCATCACTAAAAATAACGCCATTCCACCATGTATCTTCTTTTAAAACAAATTCTCTCGCAAAGTTTAACCTTTTATTTCTATCAGTTTCATTTGTGGCGGCTACTGAAAGTGTCTAGTGGAGAGAGAAAGAAGAGAAAAGAAGGAAGGGGGGCATTTTGTCCTGGGTCCGCTAGATGACTCGTCAGTAAGGCTGACGACGGATATAGGCTGAAGGACGGTATATACAATATTAACTGGAGGTAGATCAGGAACTAGCGGGAAAATCTCGTCCTACTGTCCCTCTATCGGCGAGAGTAGGAAGTAGAGTCGCTACACATTCACATACGGTTTTTCCGAGCAATTATAAATCAGCAGCTAATTTTGGTGCACTTAATGTAGGATATTTCTTTATCTTTCTTATAATTTTTCTTTTATCTCGCGAGTCCAACATTTTTGGTTGGCCTCTTTACGGAATAGATTGTATTCGGTCTTTATACTTAAATCTCTTAATAATATCTCACACTGTACTTTTACTAATTTTAAGCATTGCTGCAATTTTCCTTTACGATTCACCTTTTGCATTGTGAAAAATGACAAGTTGGGGTACGTTGTATGAAGTGTTTCTCTTACTCCTGATTATTACCAGTGAACCTGAGGATTTCCTGAGGCTCGAGACAGTTTACACAGACTGTAATGTTTGTAAACATACCTCACAATCGCATTAAATATCACACCAGCTCACGCAAATTGTTACATTCCGAGGTGTCCAAATTTTATTGTCACGTTAAAACTAGACATTGCTTTGTTTAAAATGGAATACTTAGTAAACGTTAGTAATTATATAAATAAAAACTTTGCTTTTATTAACTAGACCCTATACAGTAATGTAATTTAGAATTAATTTTTTTTTCTCCATCGTGAACAAAATTACAATGCTGCAAAGTGAAAATTGTATAGTGTCCGAATATTAAAGTGATTCACTGTAGCCTTGTCTCTATGGGATGATCAAAGACTTCGAAGTCACGAATTGACTACAAAACTTTGCATTCAAATAACTATAAATTTTTTAAATACGTAACACGTTTATTTGCTTGTATCTTTTATACAAAGAAATGTTCATTTATAATCGCAGAAATAAAGTTATTGTCTAAATTTATTTTGAATTTTCTGAATTGTTCTGTGTTAGGTGCTGCCTTTTCAATTCGTTGTGGTTGCATCTTTCATTACTCTGTTATCGACTATACCTTTGGGATGAATAATTAAAACAGCTACAGTTTCGAAACATTTTTGTTGGTCGGTACTGCTAAAAAAATTGTTCTTGCTTTATTTTGTATGCATAACGACTATTTTTTATGCAAAAAGCAAGGATGCTCTGGTTTTGTCATGGCAAGCCGAAATATAGAATGTAGGCTAATTAAAACCGATGTATTTACAAAGTAAACGTGCTGGTGCATATAATTATGATATCGATAGCACGAATGAAGCTGAAAATATATTCCATTAGTGCTTGATGCTTCATTATAAAGCATCGCTGTACGAGCAAGATATTGTGGCTAAAAATATTTTTATTTTAATTTTACCTCGTTTGGGGAATGTTTACTAAGTAAAACAACATGCAATTATATGACAAACTGGTTAGGAGTCAAACTCCGAAGAACAGACTCGTTTATTCTTTATTCGATGCTCTAAGATAGGCTTGGCTATGCTTAGAGCTGCAATGGTTCGGTTGTCGAGAGTCGGACGTACGTAAATATTCAAAAGATAACAGTTTACTCTTCCACTGCTATAACTCTTTTACTTTTCGTACAGTTTTGCAACGTCGAAATTCAAGAAACTTGTGAAAACGACCATGAACGATGCATCGCGTGCCAGAATAAAGATTAAACAATACTCCGACGCGCCGTCTACTCGTCGGACAAGGAAAATGCAGGCATTTCGAATTGGATGGCAGGCCTAGACGCCTTTTTCCACCGAAAGCAGCCGAGCGATTGCATTATTCCGGTTAAATAAACTATTCCCGTTG
The DNA here is from genome assembly GCA_028453745.1 of Agapostemon virescens. Lineage (NCBI taxonomy): Eukaryota > Metazoa > Arthropoda > Insecta > Hymenoptera > Halictidae > Agapostemon > Agapostemon virescens. Next base: position 4,495,389 of record CM052082.1, on the reverse strand, counting down.
CTGGGAATTTCGCTCTCGCGGGTCCTCCGTTCGACGCAACGGTTGGTGCAACATTTACGGGGTGTTCGCTGCCGCGGCCGCAATTGCACCATGCTGGTTCCTCGCCGAAGGAATAATAAAGAAGCAAACTCCCCGGGTCTGTTGCATTTAACGCTGCATCCAGAGGTACAGCCTCCCAAGGTGCTTTACGGAGGACGCGTTCCGCAGCTTTACCGTTCAAAATATTTTCACTCTGTTTATGCGCGCATCCCGGAATATGTAATAGCATACGTAAACAAGCGAGATGGTCGACCGGTCCTTTTGTTCATTATATTCCGTGGATCGCTGACCGCTAATTTAGTAGAGAGGCACTGCTGTGCGGCGAAAAGAACTCGCTTGGCCATGGGACAATTGCAAGAACGTTTTTCTCCGCGTAGACACGATGCTATGGAGTTCACGCGGTTCCCTATGATTCTTTCGAGCGATTGTTCCCTCCGACTTGCCGCTGGTTCGAAGCAATAACGCTCTAGGTTACGGCAGTAAATTTAATGCATCGTTACTAAGAAAATAATAGAATGTTGTACCGACAGACAATCGATAGTAGTCGATGTTTACCTATCGAAAAAATTAAACAGCGAATTCAATAAAATTCATCCCATGTGGATTTTACTGTAAATAATGTAATATATAATGTCACGTAATATAATACTGAAAAATTTCATGTAGTTCTTTTAAAGGTTGTTCGGAGGCTATATTGATCAATTAATAACTGAAAATAACTGCAAACAAACAATGTTACTAAATTCTGCAACTATGGCTCGTGTTGAGAACACCGTGTAAAAATAAAATCAAGGGTATCGTTTGCTTTAAAACGATAAAATAAGTTTCCTTTGAAACTTCTTTAGCTCGATCACGCAGTCTGGTGCTTCCAAATTCTTATCTCGCCGACTATGCACGGAATCGAGTCGTGCTCTTCTTCTACTGTAATCTAAAAAGTTCAAAGAATAGCAAAAAAATTCTTTTAATTCAAAATCCACCAACCAACTCCGAAAAAAGAGTCGTGGAAACGTTAAGCACCGCGTGCGACTGCAGCTTGGCAAACGACTCTGAAAACATCCGTTCGATTGAAAAAAATTTCGGATTCCGTACGAGTAGTTTGCGCACGAGGATCCCGTAGTCATGAAGCCAGAAAGAATTCGCTGATTCGAAGGGTCGCGGACGACAGTGGGATTCTTTGGAAACTATTTCCAGAAAAATGTTCAGCCGGGTAGCCGTAGACGGCGACTTCTACTTCGAGGAAGGTAATAATCACATTTTCGAAATAACTTCCGTGACAGTGTGGCTTCGCGGATCCGAATTTTTAATTTCGGATAGCGGCCTCCATGCAGGGCTGTTCGGTTACGTCGCTTTGAAACGGGAGCCCCTGTGTTTCCGTCGTCACCGAAACGGCCGTATAAAACATAACGTTACCTTCGTCCCGACCTGCCGCTGTCTTTTGACGGTTAACCGACGAGCAAAGCGTAGCCTTGTCGCGCAACAAATCCCTTTGACGGCACATGCACACGGCCGTTTTTTCCCTTTGTTAGGGTTCGTTTAATATCCGATGCGTCACGTAATGGCGCAAAATCTCCAAAACCTGGCAATGCACTCCGGGACAAAAAGATAGCACACCTTATATTTTCCCGTATTTTGTGTTAAAAGCTGACTCAGATACATATCTTCTTTTACCGATAACTCAGACCGTGTATGTGTATACAATTTACGAAATATCGTCCACGACATATACTTCGACGAGATTCTAACACAAAATATGTACAGTAGTGCACGAAAGTATTTGGGCACACTTCAAACCTAAATAACTTTTTCAAAATTGAACCAAACGACTTGACTTTTCTGAAGCAACTAGCAGCATTGATTTACTAAATGATATGCAAAAATAATTTTGAAATAAGTCTAATTGGTAGAAATTACGTGGGAAAGTAGAAAAGACATTTTTTAAAACATTTGTATTTCAACTCGTAATGAAAATTTAAAATATACGTGTTTGCGAACTGTATTAGTTATACACATGCTGAAAATCTCACCGAAATCGATTGACGCGGGAAAAAATGGCACGCGTAGAAAGATGTAAGAAATTCTGTAGTTTAAACAGAAACTGATCGAGAATCGTGAAAAATTGCGGTTTTCACCATTTTCGATGGCACATAGCTGGTGTGTACGTCGATCGATTTTAATGAATTTTTCTGCATGCGTATAACTATCATAGATCTACCAGATGCGTCTTTAAAATTATTTGTGCGTAGCTCAAATAAAAAATATTTAAAAAGTTCCTTTTTTATTGGTCATATAATTCACATCAGTTCCAATATTTACAAAATTTACTTTGTATGTCATTTATTAAATCAACGCAACTAATTGCTCAAGAAAAGTCAAGACGTTTGGTCCAATCTTAAAAAAGTTATTTAGGTTTGAAGAGTCCGAATATTCGTGTGCTATACTGTATCTTCTTTTACCGATAACTCAGACCATGTATGTGTATACAATTTACGAAATATCGCCCACAACATATTCTTCGACAGGATTCTAACACAAAAAATGTAAACATTGTTATTCGCAAACAGGAAAAAATGATAGCACGTGTAGTAAATCTACGCTTTCCAGTTACACCGAAGCTCGCGAATTGCGAACATCAACCTCGGAACATGGTTAATAAAGTCCGTGATATTATTTCGTGTTGTATATTTGTTAAAAAAAGAAGGCGAAATATTATCAAAAATGGGTCGCGGAAAGAGATTGAACGCGTGTGAAATTGACACTATAATAAAATTGAAAGAAGAACAATATTCGGTGACAAAAATAGCAAAAATTATGAATAGAAGTCGAAAAGTAATAATGAATTATTAAATTAATGAAAAGAAGAGTTCTGGACGTTCGCAAAGTCTAAATGCCCGCCAACGACGTGCGATACCAAGAGCAGCATTAAATTCTAAAATTACTGCAAAGCAAATCGCTCAAAGTGGTGGTATAGACACTGATATAAAGAATGTGAGACGTGTTTTGCCAAAATGCAAATACATATCACGAAGAAAATTGAAGAAGAAGCTTTGGTTAACTGTGCAACATAAGATGAATCGATTACACTTTGCGGAAAAGAATATTCGTATGGGAAAGAAATAGCGAAAAATAATATTTACGGATGTAAAGGGTTTAGCTTAGATGGACGCGATGGTCTCAATTACTATTTTCACGATATGCGAAGACAGGAACAGTTTTTGAGTCGTCGGTAAATGGGAAGTGGTGGTGCAATGATTGGGTGCGGTATCAGGCACTATGGTAAAATGGAAATCAAATTTATAACAGGAAAACTGAATAGCAAAATGTATTTGGAAATGATTAAGATACAAATAAATGCGTACGCCACCAGAATTGCTGGAGACAAGTTTATTTTTCAGCAGGATAATGCTGCAGTACACACTGCAAAAGTAGTAAAAGAGTACTTTTCTCGAGAAAAAATTCGCATTTTGGATTGACCAGCAAGAGCGCCAAATCTTAAATCATTGAAAATTGTTGGGGAAATCTTGCCCGAGGTGAATATGGACATGGCAGACAATTTTGAAATATTGCCGCATTAAAGAAATGTATTCAAAACGAGTGGCAGCAATTAAAGGAAAAAAATATTTAAAAATCTATAAATCTTTGCCAAAGAGAATGATGGCTGTTATTAAATGTAAATGAAGCACCACAAGCTATTAAGCAATAAATATTATTCGTTGACTTATTGTTATACATAATTTTAAGTTAAATGTGCTATCATTTTGTCCCACTATATTTCTTTAACCCCTTGCCCTCCAACAACGAGTCAGACTCGTGATCTAGATTTCGATCTGAATCTTTTAAACATGTATTTCCTTAATTTTCTTTAACACTTTGACTGCCATGTCACCCACATATGGGTGACAGAGTAATTTGTCCATTTTTAAAAATAAATTTGTAGATTAATATAATCGTTGCACTACATTTAGTTGAAATCTGGAGAATACGAGAAGGTCGAAGGTTAACTATGTGTCGTACATTTTAAATTTTAAATTGTTGTTTCATGAAATAAATTACTTTGATTTTGTGGAATTGTTAAGGTTGTTGTTCTGGCAGTTAAAGTGTTAAACGGAAATAACATTTTATTTAATTGATGATTGTATACGGTCATTGAAGAATAGCTAGGCACGCAGCAATTACAATTTTGTCTTTTCTTTTTGTCGTTCTGCAGAGGACAAAGAAAGTCTAGTCACTGTTATTGTAAAATAAGTCGTAGGACAAGGGGGTAAATGTTCTTTTTTTATATAAAGTTGTCGAGACTGGCTAAATTCAATTCAATTTCACTTGTGTACATTTATAGAGGTATTTTGCAAGAATGTATAAAACGAAACCTTGGTTGTAATGTGAAATAACTAAAAATTACGTGAATTTTAAAGTGTGCCATCTTTTTGTCCCGGAGTTTAATATGAAAACTGTTCCTGCAGTAGAAACTATGCTACATTGCGATACGTTATGTAAAAGAGAGCGTATAAATGAAAAATGAATGAATGGAAAGGGGTAAACATTTAATTCTTTTCAGTGGTTATCTATTGTAACCCTTTGCAATGCTTGGTCCCCTCTGAGGGGACATTATAATTCTAGCACATCAGTCGATTGTCCCCTGTAAGGGGACATTAAAGTTTATTAGTGATTACGAGGAATCAACTTATTTTTTTACTCCGTTTTACTCCGACGTTGAGAATCACCAACTATTTTCCGTCTTACAAACGCAATCAGGACATCGGAAATTTACAACTTCAATTGGATCGCGACCACAAGGAACGGGACGATGCATTGCGCATCTGTGGTAGCGGACGTTAGATCGAAGTGGATTTCAAGGTCGAAGTTGCGGCACCAGCGTCGATTTCTGCAAAAGACTGTGTCTGCACGGATCCGCGAAATTCCTTTTTGCCAGATAAATCCATTTCCTGGATGGCGAACGGGCGCCACACCGTTACGAAAAACTGAGGATGGTGGACACGCGAGAGCGTAAGAGAGAGAGAGAGAGAGAGAGAGAGAGAGAGAGAGAGAGAGAGAGAGAGAGAAAAGACGAAAAATGAAGAGAATGCGGAAAACTTGGATGGAGGAAGTGCGACGGGGCACGCCGGGTAGGTTCGCTCGCGATGGGTTGAGGCAACGCGGGGGGTAGAGGGGAGAGAGACAGGGATGGAACGTGATTAATCGATGCTAGCGAGCAGACGAAGCGAAAGAGGGCGCCATGACAAAGGGAGACTTCGCGATGGCGCCTGCACGCATAGCGCCATTGAATTACCAGGGGGTAACGAGTTAACGATGGAGGCCAACTCCCGTCGTCGCACCGCAGACCATTACCCGTGACAAATACTGCACTGTGACGTTGACTTTTTGCTAAAAAATACCGCCTCCCTCCCCGTCCCTCCGTTCACCCCCGCACGTTTCCACGACACTCTAAATGATTTTGCATCCATGTAAAATAAATCTCGTCGTGACGAGATTCTTTGTAACCTGCAATTGTCGCTTTCATCACCTCCTGACGCGTACCTGTGCCATTCCACTTTTACGCATGATCGACGGTCAAAGTATTTTTTTCACGGCGAAACGACAACCTAAACGAATTTTAATCTTTCAGGAGAGTGGTTTATGCCGGAAGGTAGCCTCGCTGCGGTTTTCTTGCGGTTTGACCGTTGCTAAGTTTGACCGTCCGAGGTGTGATTTATCATGCGAACTACCGAGAGCCACATTTTATGCACACCTACGCGAAATATTTATAACCATGACAGTAACGTTGACCGAATACAGTCTTTCCACCTTGGACCATCGAGTTTAGTTTATCATAACTTCAAACTCAGTCTGAGGATTAAAATACGCGATACTGCACGATTCAATTCGAGTATCAAACCGATCAACTATAAATATTCTTACGAAATTGTATTTGTGGTTATCAATGGGATTGTTATTGTAATGCTAAATCTTGTATTTTCGATTCTTACATTATTGCTGATACTGTAAATATGAAATCGGAATATGCCCATACGCGGTGTTCATATTTTATTTATATTTTTGCACTTTGTACATAACGTTAGTCCCTCGTCGCAGTCGTTTTTGTCACTCTCATTTGAGTTTTGTACTTAGTTACATTGAAGAGTAAGAGTCGTTTAATCCCTTGACTACTGCAGACTTTGATACGCATCGGCCGTATCATACGGCAGAAATTGAGTTACGATGTGCGCCGGGATCAGCGAACTTTTGGGTGGGGATGCATTTTTGTGAAAACATATTTCGATATATCAAAGAACTGAATTTCACTACATTAAAACGAATTATTTATTTCTTTGGACCGAGAAAGTATAAATATTAGGAATTTAATATTAACGTAAAGTATTTCACAAGATATTTTCAGAAGCCAAACTATCTCGAACGCCTATAGGCGCCCTCAGTGTCAGAAACGCAAAATCTCTGAGCGCCTATAGGCGCCCACAGTAGCCAAGGTGTTAAATAGTTTTGTCGAGATTCAGTTGGTCCTTCGAGAATTAATTGTCTAGTCAACGCGTGTTGTACAACAAACACGCCGTGTTAAATACCACAAACGAATATTTTGGACACAAATATAATGTTCCTATAATTTTTCACGTCAGCGCGGAGGTCGTAAAATTTCCAATATCTTTCTGTTTGCGTCGTAAAGCGTAGTGCATAAAAGAAGTATCGGTTCGTTGCACTGACACGGTCTTTTCTTCATAAAGATTCGCGACGGGGGGATCGCCTCGTTAACCGAAATGATTCCACGATCGCAGAAACGTTATTTGCGAAATTGCAGAGCTTTCGCGACATAGTGCAAAAGGAATACCTCTCGGGAGGGAAGTAAGAGGACACAACTATCGCGAACAGGGAGTCTCTGTATCGTAAAATTTTACCGGGCCGTTTTCCTTGACGCGCGACGGTCCTATCTCCCGGTATTTGTACAGTTTCGCCGTTCCGGGCTTGGGATGTAGGATTCCGGGTTTACACGAGCCGGGATTAGGTCTTAACGAAACTGTCGGGAGTTAGGGTAACGAATGGTCTCGTTGAAAATTCGTGTTCCTGCACGGTGATAATAAAATGCACCGACAGTCGGCTGGTTGCTATTCTCTACCCGAATGCCCTTTCTTGAACATGCAAGCCAACCGACATTTATTCCTCACCGCTCCTGTACTTTGCATTTTCATGATTCTTCCTGTTAAAACGCGTACGGGGATTTTTAAACAGACGTAGAGATGTTTACGACGCGGACGATCGAACCCCGCTATTTTTCAGAGATTTTTACAAGCGACGATTTCGACCGTCTTTTCATTTACTTTAGAGTTGGAATACTTCAACTCTAGATATCAGGTTAAGGTTTATCCATAAGAATCGTACCGACGACAAAGAATAATATATACAGGGTGAGTCACCAAACGTTTGCACCTGAAATATCTTTGTTGTTTCTAAAGATACGTAAAATATGGTAAGGACAAAGTTGAATGGTACAATGGAGCTGACACAATGCTATCATTATCATTTAAACACCTACAATGATAGTCCCTTTCATTAGAAATTCAGTGACTATATTATTCCAAGGTCATTCAAGGTCAAGAACAGAAGAAACGTATAAAACTAAAATATGGAGGTGGTTCGGCGTCGCCGAAGGTCGTAAATCTTCGACTCAAATTTCTTGAAAACGCAAAAAGGTGCGCTTTGGGCACGCAGAAAGGTCTAATCACGAATCCGGGTTAGTTCGAGTTCGTTTCTTTTTTTGGGAGGGCAAACAAGACGGAACAGTAGTGAAGTGTGTCACTGAACAATTTCAGTTAAGATGCCTCGAATACTTTTCAAAGTACGGAAAAATGTCCATGAGGGGACTATATTTCGGAATGTGTATAAAGATTTTCTGAATTCAAATCACTATTTAAATACATATTTGAAACGCCTCTTTAACGCTAAACCTGCCAAGCATTAAAATTGACTGTTGTCGATTTGCAAATTGAGGAAGTCCTAAATGAACGTGTCCAAAGCGCGTCTTCTTATTTCGCTTTGCTTAGTCTTTTCGGGAGAAAATATACATCGTCCCAAATCTTCGAGGGTCTCACGAAAAGGATAAGCGCGAGAATGACGATATGCCCATTTATAACGCATAAACATAAAACAGGCAAGAAAGTACGCGAACAGTTTTACTCCGACGAACGGACACCACGTGCGACGCACTCGAAGAAACGGAAACCAGACAACCCTGGAATAAATCACAATAATCCATCATTGATCGTTTCCTACTCCTTCGGGTACACTCCTTCAGGCATACGCCATCAAGCACACTCTTTTCATCATTTCTACAACTAATTATAAAGCTCTACATACATCCGCCTCAAACTACTCTCAACCAATCACGACAAAACCGAGGTGACGACGGACAGAACGCAACAGAACTCAACAGAGTAAAACAGAAATCGCGGGGAGACAAATACAAAACTCGCGAAGAAACGAACACAGAAATCGCGAAGATCACGAACGTCAAACTAAAATAGGAATCGTGAGGAGGCTAAACTAGAAATCGCGAGAAAGACGAACCTAGAAATCACGAAGAGACGAAACCTAGAAATCGCGAATCGACAAACGAACAAGTATTACAACGCGAACCAATAGAAACATAGAAGTTGCAATACAAAAATCGTGAACGTTGTTCGTTTGTATCGCGTTATGACGCGGATAGTGGTTCGGTATCGCCGAATGTCGTAAATCTTCGACTAAAATTTCTTGAAAACGCGAGTTCGAAACGATTCCCTACTATCCTTTCAGATGATAGGGATGATACTTTGTAAAAATGACTAGATAGTTTTTACAACACACGTAATTCTATATTTTAAATACAAACAGAACAACTTTGCAACAATTACAGGTGAGGTGTCTCGTCGATAGGTGTTTTAATAATTCTCTTCGAGAGACGGTTTTGAAGTGACGTCGAGTGTTACTGTTTGATTACAAGTAACCTCGGTGTAGGTGGGAATGTGACACGATCCACGCGGATTCGCGGATTTTACATTTTTCGGGGTTGGTGATGGAAAACGGTTACCTTAGCTGATTGGTTTTAACATTGCAGTGAAAGGGTAAGGTGACCGCCCTGACCAAAGTTAACTCAAAGGTGCAAATTGTACCTGCGAGTCGACCGTAACAGGTAATAACCCGAAAAAGCACCTCGTCTTAAAAAGCGGGCGAAAACAATAAGTTATTGATGGTGACTCGATGTCTGGTGGCCTGTAAAGAAATAAAGTACTTAAGATTCTAAGGGAAGAAATGGCTTTTCGGAGAATTACTTGCCAAGACGGGGTGTATTGTATCATGTGCTTAGCGGACTAATGAAATCGGTAAGCTAAATGGTGTCAGCCGAAAGTTAATGGTCTTTGTCGACAGTTGAGATTTTCTATAGGTTTTAAGGCTGAACATATATATCTGGAGTTTTAAATGCACCAAGACTTTCATTAGCCGAATATAATCGTAGACAATCGAGCATTCTTGGAAGACACTTGCTGAAATCAACGCACCGAACTTTCGAGGCGTCTTAATGCCCAGAACGAACGGATTCAAGTGGAAAGTTTGAGTTGAAGAGGGAAAGTAGAAAACGGAAGGGTTAGAGGAAGTGGGGGCATCGAGTTTTTCCAGCCACGCCAACGAAAAACATGTTTTCCGCGTCAAACTTTTCCTTGTCATCGTGCCACTCGAGATTTTAATGAAAAGTTCGAGGGCAAACGTCGCTCGCCTGGCAACTGCGTGCTCGACGAGGTGATAATGTTGGGAATAAATTGTCTGCACCGAAGAATTTATTGGAAAACATAGAAAAGAAGACGCTGGTTCCATCCCCGAACTCGTAGCTTACTCGATATATCGTTGTTATAATTTTTCTTTCACTTGCCAAAGTTTTATGAAAACGATCGTTTTGACTAGCGAACGTTTACAATACCTATCGAATGATTAATAACTATCGTTAGGACGCGAACAGTGATTATTTAAACGGATTTAAAGAGTTTGTTTAAAATCTTCGTCGTGTGTCTGACTCGTTATAATACAGCAAGTGGTTAATTCGAGATTTTTTAACAGAACTACCAACGGTCATTGGATATTGCAGATGCTCTATCGAACGGTACAATGATTCGCAATAAATATACAAAAAGCAGAGAATCTTTTCGTACCTTTCTTAGACGCAACTGTAACCAGGAAAATCGTAAAGTTAAATTCTTCAGCTCTCGCATCAAAATGTCGACTTCGATTGCGATATTTTGATATAAACGGAAAAAGGAAGGGTACGAGAAGGGTTATCCGAAACCGTGAAGAGGGTGTTTCGGTAACGGGGGAGATAAATTCCCTTTTAGACGGATAGGTGCTTCCTTTTATCGGTCTCGAAGCCAGCAACGCGCGGTCGTCCATAAATTTGTATTCGACCGAGTTCACCTGTGCGCGGCTGCAAGGGGGTGGCATCCCCAACAAATCAGCATTACACGCGTTACTCGTAGGTTATCTCATTCGTTCTACTCCCCTTACTGCCATTCTGTCTGGCTCTTGATGCTTGTCCACCACGTTCAACCACGTTCAACCCCGTTCGTATCCATCACGTGGGGGTGGTTAGGCAGAAGAAGGACGAGCCGAGCGAAGATTTATCGACATTTTCAACTCTTCCTTGGTATTATCGATTAATTGCAACGGCGATTTCCTCAAAAAGTAATAACTGCAACTATATTGATCAGCTCGATCAACAACTCAACAATCTACATCATCGTATTAAGAATTACATTAATAAAAAATGCAAAACTGGTCGATTGACCAATTGTGGTAGAGTTGGTGTTAAACTAGTTTGCTATAGCTTTGAACCCGCGGAAATTTAAACGAAAGAACGCTCGAGACACTGTTAAAAAATTCAGTTATCTATACGTGGGTGCCGTAGCACCCAAAACATTAATAAAGATGAATAATATTTTATATTATTTAAAACAATCCTGAGCAGTTGCTTCATGATTCGAGTTCGACGCGACAATGTCAGCGGCCTAACAATTCTTCGCTGCTTCTTTCGTTTTTTGCTGCCTCTCCTCGTCATCTTGTTCGTTCCCGGTATTACACGAAGTTCTACGAGCTCGACGCCAGTCGTTGCCATTATCCAGTGTCCATTGTGCGAGATGAAAAGAGATTGCGGATTCCGAACGCAGGTTCCTCGGCTCGTCGCTGGTTAACGATGACACGCTGGTTAATGGCGACAGTTGCGTTAATTATGCTCGCCACCCGGTTGCTCGGCTAACGATGGATTCGTCCACTGACAGGGAACACGGCCACTAACTAACCGTCTGGATGTTTTACTATCACCCCGAAGACGTTAGCAATCTAGACTACATCGGATTTGCGGTGCACATGCAGTTTCCTATTTGCGAGATTAACATTTTACAGTTCGCAATCAACGAAATTCAAGTATTTTTTTTATGGATAAAATTACGCGTCTTTAATCCGTAACACGTTTCCCACCGAAGAATTATGTCCAACGAAATCGAACTGTTATGCATCGGACCTGACTGAAACAGTTATGGAAAACCGAAGCAATTCCGTAACTGTTGTAAGGTACATCGACTTCGATTCTTCAAACCCATATTGTATCAGTTCTATAACTGTAATTTTTCGATTCTAGATTTTGGTTATGCTATTTATTGGGTTGTTCGGAAAGTAATTTCGTTTTTTCCCGACAGAGGATTTAATTGTATGTTTTTGCACCCAACTTCACACTTAAGCCGCATAATCATTATATGTTTTGAGAGCTGATATAGCAAGGCTTGTATGTGAAAAAAGTCCAATTGATTCTACGCAGTAGTTTTTGGTTGGTGCCCTTTTAAGTATGGAGAGCAATAAGCAGCATTTTCGTCATATTTTACTTTTTTACTATAGAAAAGGTAAAAATGCTGTTCAAGCCAGAAAGAAATTAATCGATGTGTATGGAGAAGATGTGTTGACAGTACGCCAGTGCCAGAACTGGTTTGCAAAATTTCAATCCGGCAATTTTGATGTCGAAGATGCACCACGTTTTGGAAGGCCGGTTGAAGCTGATAAAGACACGATAAAGGCATTAGTTGATGCAAACCGGCGAATAACAACATGTGAGATCGGTGAGAGGTTAAATTTATCAAATTCAACTGTTTATGACCACTTGAAAGGCCTGGGTTTAACCTCGAAGCTCGACATATGGTTTCCCCATGTTCTCACGGAGAAAAATTTGTGTCGTCGCGTCGGCGTCTGTGATTCGCTTTTCAAACGTCACGAAAATAGTCCATTTTTGAAGCGCATTAGTACTGGGAACGAAAAATGGGTAGTATATAACAATGTCAAACGCAAAAGATCATGGAGCAAAAAATATGAACCGGCTCAAAGCATTTCCAAAGCCAATATCCATCAAAAAAAGGTGATGCTGTTTGTTTGGTGGGATTTTAAAGGAATCGTTTTTTTTTGAGCTTTTACTGGATAACACAACAATTAATTCGGAAGTCTACTGTCATCGGCTGGACAAACTGAATGATGCACTTCATCAGAAAAGACCAGAATTAATCAACAGAAAAGGTGTAGTGATCCACCAAGATAATGCGAGACCTCATACAAGTTTGGTCACTCGCCAAAAGCTTTTGCAGCTTGAATGGGATACAATGCCACACCCACCATATTCACCAGATCTCGCACCTTCAGATTATTATTTGTTTCGGCCACTACAAAATTTTTTAGACGGTAAAACCTTCACTTTAAATGAGGAGGTCAAAAACCACCTTGATCAGTTTTTTGCCAGCAAAGACCAAAAATTTTATGAGCGTGGAATCATGCTCCTATCAGAAAGATGGCAAAAGGTATTGGACCAGAATGGCCAATATATAATTTAATAAAATATTTGTTCATTATACGAAAATTGTCTTTCATTTTCACAAAAAAAAAACGAAATTACTTTCCGAACAACCCAATAGTTACATATCAATCGACAAAAAAGCAATAGGCAAGCTTCTACATCCACGACATCGTCGAATAAGTAGAAGCGGTTGACAGTAGTCGGACGCTGCGTAAAAGCCGCAGAGAGCAGAAGCGAATATTCTGTTCACTCTCAAAACTACCAATTTCCAGACCCCGCGATTACACGCTGGAGAAAACACACAGTACAAAAAATAGTCGAACCTGTAAGAGGGATCCGAATAGAATAATTTAGTGTGTTGCGAACTACGCTGTGCCGAAGTTAAACAGCTTATCAATTCCCACAGCTTTTTCTGGAAGAGGCCGCAAAAAAAAAAGAAAAGTAGAGGAACAGTGGTACGGAAAGGTAGAAGAATCAAAGGTAGTTTACTGTCTGCGGTGAAAAAACCCACAGGAACGAAGGGATTCCGAGGATAAACGTGGCAATCGTATCTCTACGCCGCGCAGATTTTTCTCGCTTTCCGATTCGTCCGCTACCCCCTGCATCAACCCTTTAGCGTTTCCATTTCTCTCGTCCTTTTTTTCCTTCGAGAGAGGGTCGTGGACGAAAATCGAGTTCCGCCGATGCAGTGAACGGTTTCGTTAATATGTTCCGTTAATACAATTTCGAATGACCGCAGCTCGATTCGTATTACTCGATGATATACGGTATATAAAGTGAGACACGAAAGTATTCGAACACTCTGAAATGCTAAGTTTGATGTGTAAAACATACGAGTCACATTAACGATTACAAAATATATTTATTCGTGTGATAACATATAAGTAGCACGGTTGTATATGTTAAATTTGAAGTGTCTTCGATAACGTTAATAATACTTATGAAATATTTGTTGCCAATATCGGCTAAACAGACGCCACAAAAGTATTCGAACGATTAAACGAGTAATTTATTGTTAAGATGAAAGTATAGTTTTAATATTTTGTCGATCCACCGTAAGCACTTATTATGTCTTGTAAACGTCGGTGCATGCTGTCAACCAAATTTTCAGTAATTTCTTTTTCTATATTATTCTAAACATCTACAATATTTATTTTTAACCCTTCCTTGGAATTAATATTATATTTACTAATAATTGATATCCGGACTTTGTGGAGGTGTTTCTAAAATGTAGGGTACATTATAAATGATCCATTGTTTAACAATATGTGCGGTATGTTTAGGATCGTTGTCCTGCTGAAAATGAAAATTACCAACTAGCCCTAATTTTTCCGGAGTTTGCTTTAAATTATCTTTTAATATCTGCATATACTTATATTTGTCTAATATTCTATCGATAATGACAAGGTATCCAATCTCGCCGGCCGCCATACAACCCCACACCATTATAGATCCACCTCCATGTTTCACGGTTGAACGTAGATTTTTAAGGTCCATCTTTCTGTTTGGTTTTCTCAAAATTGTATGACATCCATCGGAGCCAAATGTATTAAATTTGCTTTCGTCCAAAAAAATAATACGTTTCCAAAAGTCTTTGTCCTTGCTCGCGTACTTTTTAGCGAAATGTAGTCTCTTTTGCTTGTTAATTTTGCTAATAAATGGTTTCTTTCGAGGAATACGACCATGAAAATTGATTTCACGGAGGATTCTTCGACAAAGTTCGGGATGAACTTGGTTCCCAAAGCTATCAGCGACTAGCCTACCAAGTTTTGGGACCGAAATTGTTGGGTCCTTTTTTATTTCACGCATAATTACATTCCCTTCCCTTTTCGTTAATTTCTTGGATCGACCAGAACGGACTTCATCTTGAAGAACTCCAGCTTTTTGAATTTTTTACCATGTAGCGAATAGTAGATTTACTTCTTCGTAATAACTTTACTATTTCGCCATAGCTCTTCATTATGCCACTTCATTATCAGTTTTCTATCAGTAATGGTGGTTTCGGACTTTTTTGCACACATTATTACACTTGCTGTACCGTACAGGGGAAGCGTGTAACATCAACCGAAGGAACCAATGTTTACAATTTGTCGATTCAAAGATTGTTTTGTTTATAAATTTTGTCGTTCGAATACTTTTGCCAATGTCGGCGACAAATCTGTCGTAAGTATTATTTACGTTGTCGGAGACACTTCCAATTTAATATGCATAACCGTGATGGCTGTATGTTACTACAGGAATAAAAATATTTTGCAATTGTTAATAGGTCTCACATTTTTTACGCGTCAAACTTTTTACTTGAGAGTGTTCGAATACTTTCGTGTCTCACTGTATATACAGGGTGGTTGGTAACTGGTGGTACAAGCGAAAAGAGGGTGATTCTGCATGAAAAAATAAGTTGAAAATATACAATAAAAATTTTTCGTTGGGGCTTTGTTTTCGAGAAAATCGACTTTAAATTTTCGCAAAGTACGCGTGCACTTGATCATGTCTCGTTATAACGGATCTCACTGTAGATCGTTGTCTTGATGAGACACGTAAATTACGAAGTAATCACAAAGTTTATTATTACAAAAATTGCTGAAAATGTTGCCCATTCTGCCGAACACATACTTCTGCTCTTGTAATTAAATTTGTATGAACACTTTCTAACGTATTCGATTGTTTTAAAGTATGAAATGAAAAATTCAAAGTCGATTTTCTCGAAAACAAAGGCTCAAACGAAAAATTTTTATTCTATATTTCCGACTTATTTTTTCATGTAGAAT
>CM052082.1:4445322-4479226 GCA_028453745.1 Agapostemon virescens | reverse complement strand
TGGAGGGAGCGAGAGGTAAGATATTTAACCCTCGAGGGTGAAATTTCGAAATTCCCCAGGTGGAGAAGTTGGTCGTACGACGTCTTACTCCTCGAAGCGTGATGAAACGCGAAAGAATGGAGGATGCGAGAGAGGGGCTGGCGGACTCGGGGGGTTGCATAGGCCGGATACGGTGCGGAAGGAAGCAACTTTCGGGGGTGGTTGGATGTAACGTTTCAGCCCCGCGTTTCGTTTCGTTTGATCCTATCTGGGAGCCAAACTGCATTTCTCTGGTACCCGGCTGTTCCTATTCTCGTAAGTTATCGTCGTGCATCCATACCAGTCTCTCCGTCCGTCGATCCCTCCCCTCCTACCTCCAGCTGCCCCTTTTTCGCCCTTCCTGGATTTTCATACGCTTCCCTAGCCATTCTTTTATCACGACCGACGAGTTTCTTCCCTCGCGCCGTGGCAGCTCGAGGGCAGCAACTATTCTAATCGCAGAAACAGCGTAGAGTTTCCAATGGTTTCTATATACTGGAATCAAAATTGAAATCGATAAACGGGTTTCGGACGTACGAACGCGGAGACTCGGTCATCGAGCCGGTGCTCGGTATTTTCCCATTTTCTGTCTACCGTTTAGCTCGCGCTCTGTCTACCGTCCTCGTTTCGCCGCCTTATCCGCTTTGTCGATGCCAGGTAAGAGGATCAAGAAAAATGGAACCAAACTTCCTGTATATCTATTCGCGCGATCCACCGGCGTGGAAGGAAATGACGGCCGAAGGCGATATATATCATGCGCATGCTTTTAGTCGGCGATTTCATCGATTGTAAACAACGACGAAATCGTTGAAATTCTGCGATTTAGAGAGCAACGCGCGCGGCTCCTGCATACGTTGTCTGAACGCAGGTGGTGGTATTCGTTCGCACGTTCGAAATGCTTCGATGGTTTTCTATTATCTGTTCGTTGTTTGAACTGTGAAAATAGTTCCGACAAATTTACACGTTCGCCGTGGATGATGCGTCTGCGGTGTTGCATACCGGAGAATATTTTCCGAACAACTTTCTTTCGAGCATCGTTCGAGTTTTTCTCTCGTAGAAAACGCCCTGGATAATCGTTTGTAATAAGAACGGGTCGAAGTTCCCCTTTGAACGAAGTTTAACCTTATAGATTCCGATAATCGGAGAAAATTCTATTTGACATTTTCCAAATTACAGCCTATCTTTAGAAATCGACGAAAGGTCTAATTGGAACGTCTCTATTAACGGATTACGGTTTGCCACAGATTTGCAAGAACGCATTGCACAATTAACGTTTGCTTGCATCCCTGGCAAATGGAAATTGTCCATCAGAGAGGTTTCGAAATCAAACGTTGCACTTGAAACGGCAGTGCACACAGCTGTGGTGTTTCCTATCAGTTTGTCATTAAGCTTGGTCACTAGCTTAGAACAATCGCCGGCTTAGCGCAGGTCGACGACAAACGTTGAAGGCTTATTCACGCAGAAAATCGCATTTGCCGTTGGAACACGTGTACGGCACGCATCGCGTAGAACAGACCCGTGACAAAAGGGATCACCGTGAAATGGGTAGGTATCGATCAGATCGAATACTCATCGAACGAACATTTTCATTGATCGTTGCTCGAGCAAATACGTCCGTCGAGTCTGGCCTGAATGGAAAACCAAACTGTCGGTGGCAGAGCATAGAGCCGGGTTAGGCAGAAACTGCCTCATCTCGATAAGAACATTTGTAACCGATATTACGATCATTTCCCTTTTTCGCGAACCGTACACCGTACGCAGCCGAACTCGAGTGCGGTCAATAGAATTGATAATTGTTAGAGAGACATTATTCTTTTTTCGAAAAAGGAAAGAAGAATTTTTCACCAAAAGAATGACACATATTAAACAATGCAGTATACAACAAAGCGAATAAGCTTGTAATAATGGCCTGGAACGCGTTAATTATTGTTACCATTGTTGTCGTCGATACCAACGTTTTTCTAATTTATCAGATACAGTATATGTTTCGCAAAATTTACTTCCTCGAGTACAGCCCTTTTAATACGATATCCCAAACCCGGATTATCGAATCGATCTTCGCACATGTTCGCGCATACGTACACGAATATTTTCGCAAGCGATGCGTCCGTGCATCGGCATGATCCGCCACCCACGCGGAGAACTATTACTCACGTCTTAACGCAAATATATCGCGTCCGCGCGACATTAATCTTTCCAGCAATCATGTAAAGCAGCCGGCTGGGCATCGATCACATTTTGAGATATTTCTCTATTAACCGACCCGCACTCGTAACGTCGTGATCTTTGAAATCAGTTAGACACAGTGCAATTGTAATTATGGCTACGCCTACGAAATTTTTACTCATCGATCCCGAAGAACCGATGTGTATTTGTGTACAAAGTTGATTTTATTTAATATTTATTACGCGATGTCCATTATGTGTGCATGTACAATTATCCGACTACAATTATGCATTGTAAATTAAGCAGATATTTGTATCCGGGTTAGCTCCCCAGATTACTTTAGAAACGTTATCTCGTGACTACGAACAATTATGGATTACAATAATAATTTATCTTGCAGAAACCGGTATACGATTCCAGATAGAAAAGGTTACGATCTCTACGCTGAAATAAATCTGACCGAATACAGCATTTTTTATGGAAATCGTAATAGTCGAATAAAGATTAATTCTCTATATATTTATAAAAATAATTCACAGGAAATTTTCGAAAGTACTTGGAAAATATTTCTTGCATCCATTCGAGTGAAATATGAAATAACGTAAATATAGCGTAAAGCAAATGATAAAATAAATTAATTAACAAACGTCTTAGTAAAATGCATTCAGTTTAACAATAGAAATATTTAGAATTCATAATTAACAAAAAAAGGAATAATTTCATCGATGTTTCGTGCAATATACAATAAAGTAAGCTATCCACAGATATTTTAATAAAATTAGTTTAATCACTGTTGCTTATAATCCCGCAATTAAAATAATTAATTTTTTTTCTTTAACACTAGAACTACCAAACCAGTCATTTTGACTGGTCTCTAGTTTTTACTTTCGCAATTATCGAAGTTATAAAAATATAGAAATTTATATTATAGAAATTTTCGGATGTACATTTTTAATGACGTATACCTTACAGTAAGTATTATATGAAGTTTTAACAGGTGCAGTCTCGTTATTGTTACAAAGCAATGTATATCGTTGGATTTATTGTTCAGTAGTTCTAGTGTTAAGCGTTGTTGCTCTTCGCGATGGAGCGAATATAATTATTATATACCTGTATTACATATACCTATATATATATAGTATATACCTATATACCTATACATATACCTATATTACACACCTGGCAAAGACGCATTCCGTTGAACAATTTGAACGTTTATCAAAACTGAATTGCTGGAAAGGCTTACGAAGAGTCCCGCGTACATTCTGGAGATAGTAATTTCTGGCAGTGGTTCGATAAGTGAGTTTGCACTTATTACTGCCTCATCACGGAAGGTTGCGAGTCCGCGAATTTAGCGTTTCCTAGGTATAATTAAAAATATACTGCAACGTAACGCGCCGCGGTTACGATCTCAGTCACGAATTAGTCGAAATTGCTAAAAGGAAGCGGAATATAATGGTCCGACGTCCCGAGCTCGCGTCCAAGCCGACTCAATATGAAAATACCAGCGAAATATGAAGAACTTAATATGCTGTAGAAGAAAAATAAAAGTGGCTTGCACTCCTTCCGCGATAACAACTGGAGGGAACAGACATTGAAGCATCGAGAAATTGACATTTCACGTTTTAATTATACCACCGCAGCTCCGCGAATGAAAAATTAATCCGGAACGCTCCGAGAGATTCGAAGGACTTGGTAATGGTCGAGGCTTGGTTCTGCACGCGGTCTTAAGCGAACTCGTAGAAACCGGAAACGAGTTTCTTCGTCAAAGTGGAGCCGTAATTCGCTTATTTAATACCGACTACCATCCAATTGTCTATTTCCTGGTGATCTCGTACACGATCGAATCGCGAATTTCGATTTAATATCGTAAAATAACGTTACACGTTTATCGCGCAAGCAGGAGCTGAACAGAAATGTATTGAAATTCGTACAGTGACTCTTTTTAATATTCGGACATTGTGCTATTCAAAAAATTGTTGCTAGTTTCGATCGTTTGCAATAGTAAATTTTGAGTTATTGTTGTATAATATAACAGAACATTCATTGTAGTTTGTAATAACATAAATTTTATCTGTTTGTTGCACATACTTTTCTTAATACCAAACAGTGAACTAAATTATGTCGAAATTTATCGTCACAAAAATATTCAGACACATAACTTATTCTTGCATTTCTTGCGAATAATGATACACCTTTGCGGTTTGTTTACAAATATAATCTCGAGCAAGATGAAGAATACGCTTCACGATATCGGTTACTGTTCGAAAGCAGGTAGGATCAGTTAGAAATTCTAAATATGGGAAGAAAAAGTAAAAATACTTCATTTGACGTACGGCAATTAGTAATTTTTTACAGAGAAAAAGAAAAAACTTATCGGGAAATCGGTAATCTTCTAAAATTAGGTGTACCGTAGCTAATATTATACGGATATATAATGAAGAAAATCGAATTGAATCAATTCTTCAGAAAGGTCGACCACAGAAGCTTGGCGACCGAGAGAAACGTATTATTTTGAGAAACGTAAAAGTGAACCCTGGTTTGAGTGCTCCAATATTAAGTGCTGAATTATTCCAAGAGATAGGAGAGAAACTTGAAAACAGATGGATATAATGGTAGAGTAGCGCGTAACAAACCGTATATAAACGAGGCGAATCGCAGAAAAAGATTAGCTTTTGCAAAACAATATGTTCATGAGGAAAAAACTTGGAATAATGTAATTTTCGCTGATGAAAGTAAATTTAATCTGTTTAACACTGATGGACGAAAATTAATATGGCGTAAACGATATCAAGAGCTTAACTGAATAAATTTAAATCCAACAAAGCATGGAAGTATTATGGTGTGGGGGTGTATTTCATCTAAAGGAGTTGGACAACTGGTTTTTATAGAAGAAATTTTAGATAAATTTAAGTATCTAAATGTTTTAAAACAAAATCTTAAGAAAAGTGCGATCACAATAGATATAGAAGACACATTTAAATATTATAAAGATAACGATCCTAAACATAAAGCCAGAATAGTTCCAAGAATACATTTTATATAATTGCCCAAAAGTATTACATCCGCCACCACAGTCACCAGATTCGAATCCCATTGAAAATGTGCGGGATCGTTTGGACAGGAATATTCTAACAACACCGATAAGATCGAAGGAAGAATTAAAAAAAAACAATTAATTGAAGAATGTAGACGTATACCGCTAAGTAACTCACAGAAAGTTATAGACAATATGCCTAAGCGGTTGCGACACATAATTAGAGCTAAAGGCTATCCAACGAAATATTAATTATTGCTTATGTTAATAATTTTCATGTTTAAATGTTATAGTTTGTCAAGCGTCCGAATATTTTTGCGACGATAAATTTCGACATAATTTAGTTCACTGTTTGGCATTAAGAAAAGTATGTACAACAAACAAATAAAATTTATGTTATTACAAACTACACTGAATGTTCTGTTATATTATGAAACAATAACTCCAAATTTACTATTGCAAACGATCGAAACTAGCAACAATTGTTTGAATAGCACAATGGCCGAATATTAATAAGAGTCACTGTATTAACTTTAATGCCACCGTATATTAATCCGTAACTTTCTAAATTTGCACAAATTATGGCCTCGTTTGCGACATTATCCAACAGTGATTGTACTCAAAGAAACTGGTATTGTGTGGCTAGTAAAAAGTGTTTTGAAAATGAACTATAAATCCATAGTATCAAATACGAAATCTTCAAAAGTTGTTCGAATCGTTTGTTCCAGACCGGAGTAATTACTTGGATATTAATCGACAGTGCATCTTTATGCATTTCTGTTCATTCGGTAAATGCTACCGAACGAAGTCCAACAAGACGAACATTTTAACGAATTCAAATACAGAATTAATATTCTTCATTACCTTGCAAAGACTCTGCCTTCGTTAAAGCACTAAGCTTCCGCATAACTTCTCTTTTCATCAATTAGTCTTACGCAACGTGCATTTATACAAATATTTACAATCTGAGTAGCTTACTTGCCATTGAAGTTAGGAGTTGCCATTTAAATTAGTATAACCAGTTCACTTTTGAGTTTTTCCTTACTTTAAAACGTTTCTTTAACGATGTTAAGAACTTTGCCCTCGTTTGTTGGCTTTGTAAACTAGGAAATGTGTTAAAAATGTTCTGAAACCAAAAATAATATCAAATTATGTTTCCTCTTACTAAACTTTACATTGTATAAATTATTTACAATTTTCATGCGCTCAATACATATAAAGTTCGGTCATTCAAGTTCACTGGATAAGGTTCGTAATAAGGTTTGCTGCAACGTTTGCCACATACTCTCGATCGTTATCGAATCGAGCATTTACAGCACGTTATTGTGATACCGGAGAGCTACAAAAACGGGAATTGCGATTCTTCGATTGCTTTTTATTTGCTTTACGGTTTTCATACACGTTCGGAACAAAGCTGTAGCGAGTCAATCTAGAAAGAATATTAGATCGAGCGTTCCAGATAAGCAAGCCGGTCTGCGGTTCGATTAAACGAATGCGAAATTCGGATAGGCGTGCTGTCATAGGGGATTGCAACGAGCAATTGTAATTGAACGAGCATACCATTTCATAAAAAGCCAATTTAGTCTAACAAGACTTCCTTAAGATTGCCAAAATGTTCGCACTCCTATCGTACGTGTATATACGTACATACAATAAAAAAGGTCTTTGATCTTAAGACTTAAGCAATTAATAGTTAAGTCTTCCTTCGCACTCGCTCCCATTATTTCCCAATGGAACGTATTTGTTGTTTCCTCGTGATATCTATCGAGCAGGGAAATAGTAAATATTTCCAACCATAATTCATGAAGGTATTAAATTCGCCGACGATCGTCTCGAAATACTTTAAATAATTTTCACTTCACCAGTTTTTAAGTGTCCGCACTTTTAAAAACAGCTCCAGTTTTGGAACTATACGGTTACCGAGTAACGTTTATGTACCAAGCAAAGTAACTATTGTTCGTTCGTATCGCGTTGTGACGCGGATAAGTGGTTCAGCGTCGCTCGAAGGTCGTAAATCTTCCACTCAAATTTCTTGACAACCCGAATTCGAAACAATTCCCTACCATCCTTTCAGATGATAGGGATGATACTTTGTTAAATGACTGGAGAGATTTTCACAATAAACGTAAATTCTATACTTTAAATACAAACAGAACTTCGCAACGATTACAGGTGAGGTTTCTTGTGGATAAACGTTTTGAGTAGTTCTCTTCGAGAGACGGTTTCGAAGTGATTTCGAGTGTTACTTTTTTTTATTGCAAGTAACCTCGGTGTAAACGGGAATATGACACGATCCACGCGGATTCGTGGATTTTACATTTTTTCGGGATTCGTGAGGGAAACGATCACCTTAGCTGATTGGTTTTAGCATTGCAGGGAAAAGGTAAGGTGACCGCCCAGACCAAAGGTCATTCGAAGGTGCAAATTGTACCTGCAGGTAATAAACCCGAAAAAAGCAACTCGTCTTACAAAGCGAGCGAAAACAATAAGTTATTGACGGTGACTCGATGTTTGGTGACCAGCTGTGGGCCGTAAAGAAATAAAGTACTTAACACATTGGTGACTAGTGACGAGTTAACTCGTCTTTTCATGCCCAAAGGTTGTTGACCGTTGACGAGTTCACTCGTCATTGCACTTGCATTATCTATTTCAATTTATGAAACCCAAAGCGATATAGAATATTGCAAAAGCTCTGCACAATATTTTAAAAGTTAGATAAAATATATGTTCAAAGTTTCATTTCATTTCATTTAGTATAAATAAAATTTATTGGAGTTTATTTAGAATGTTTTACATTACTTCCATATTCAATTACAAAATAATAGCCGGTGATACGGCATAGTTTCTGCGTAAAATTGCCAGTCAGCAAAGTATTAAGATTCTAAGGGAAGAAATGGGTTTTCGGAGAAACTGTCTGCTACGACGGGGTTCGTATTGTATGATGTGCTTACCGGCCTAATGAAATCGGTAATCTAAATGGTGTCAGCTGAAAGATAACGAGCTTTGTCGACAGCCTAGATTTTCTATAGGCTTTATCGCTGAACAACTACATTCTTTAACCCTTTAAGCGCTATGAACCCATATATGCGTTTTCGCATAACCATTCGATTTTGGTTATGAACGCATATGTGGGTTCTCACAAAACCATTCAATCTGGGAAAAATAAATCTATGAACAGATATATGTGACTGGTGCTTGTAAGCCTATGTAGATATAAAAAGATAATAAGCTTTTAAATGTGCCTTTGTACAATCGTTTATCAGTATTGTTCATTAAATTTGTGTATGCATTCATTGTACATTAGTTAACATATCGCTACCAAGGATTTTTGAGGTTATATGCTGCTACTTTCTGGAAATTTGTTCTTTGTATTTTAAAACTTCATTTTTAATTACTCCTAAAATGTCTAAGAATGAGCTTGAATACTTTAGTAAAAGTGGTAGTGACATGGGCTATGAACATGAAATTGAAACAGTTGAAATTAAAACATTTGAAAGAAGAAGGATGTGGAATTCGTCTTTGGATTCCGAGGAGCTCTATAAGAAGACCAAGATATTAAAAATAAGCAGTGACACAAGCGGTAAATATCAACACAATAGGTTGGATATTAGAACAAACATAATCAAACATTCTTTCGTAGCTTCGGAAACCGAAGAATCAGTTCCACGGAATGAGCAAAGGAGAAGACTTCTTCGAATATTTAGCTCATCTTCTGAAGAGGATGAAGGTCTATAGGAAAATGTTAAGTCGACATCTAATGATACGGCAGAAAACTTTTCATGGTCTAAGAAAAATTTTGTACCAAAATTATATAATTTTGATGAATCAAATTCGGGATTAAGGGTACACTTATTGAAAATATCCACTCCTTTGTGTGAGTTTAAGGTATTTTTCTCGGAAGAATTAATTACTGGTATCTGCGAGAAAACAAATAATTTCCATAAAAATCTAGCGCAAACTAAAATACATGCAGTTGATTCGCGCGTAAATACCTGGACAGATACTTCACGTTCGGAAATATATTTATTTATTGCTATTACTATCCAAAGTCCATAATGAAAAAAACAACTATAAGAGAATATTGGTCTACTGATAAAGTTATAAAAACTGACATTTTTTCAAAACTAATGAGCAGAGTTAGATACGAATCATTGCTAAAAATGTTGCATTTTAATGATAACAATAATATGAGCTCGCACGATCCGTTGATAAAAATAAGACGGGTGGTTACTGAACTTAGAAACTCATTTTCTAAATCATTTTATCCATATGAATATTTATGCATAGACGAATGTCTTTTACTTTATAAAGGAAGATTATTTTATAAACAATATATTCCGTCAAAAACGAGTAGATTTGGCATTAAGTCATTCGTTATTTGCGATTGCAAAACCGTAACCGAAATAAATGGTTATTAAAGCTTTTGTGGTTACCACATACTTTATTTCAGTTACAATCAATATATCTTGCAATAAAAATTCAATCTGCTCCACTTGCGCTCTTTCATAAAAGGTACACAGCCCACGGTAGGCTTTTTCGAACGGCGTGGGTAGTCCATGGCGGTCGCTTAACGTTGATTAACTCAACGCTCAAAGGGTTAAAGTTTCGAACGATCAATTAAAAACCGTTCGAATACTTGCTTAGGTGTCGCTGTAGGATTTTTTCTGGGATCACCAAGCGGATCGAGCAAAGGCTCCGTCGATAGTCGCATAGATCGGGTTATGCGAATCCACGGCCGGTGATATCCTCGGATCTCGGTCTGTTAGAAGCGCTGTGGGTGTCTGAGCATACGAATGGCAAATTACCGGCGCCTGGCCCGGCCGTGCCCTCTCGACGCGTCGCGAAATTATGAGCCTGCTCTCGTCCCCAATTAAGCCGAGGTTCTCTTGCCCCCCGTGTTGCCTACACCCCCGCAGCAATTCGTCGTCGACAGCTAGCTGTAAAGCTCGACGGGCGGCCTCGCGACGTCGAGTCTTCCGCCGGTCCTCCATCTCGTTCGCCGGTCGCTATCTTAGTCGTGGCATTGGATGCCGGAGCCTTCTCCTGCCTTATGTCACGCAGAGATACTTACCGCAGGATACGAATCCGGTTAATTGACCTATTTCGTTCTAATGGGCTTCTTTGTGGCCGCCGCGCGTCCAGGGCTGCGGTCTACCATCTCCAACCCTCTTCGCGCCGCGCCGCGCCGTTCTGGCTTCCTCATCACGATCCTCTCGAGTTCCTTTCAGAGCCAACGATTTCGCAAGGGATGCCATCGTCTACGTCGACGGCAAGATTAATCGCGTCGCAGTCGGTGACGCCCACCACGCTTTTTTACAGGTTAACGTTTCCCGTCCTTCTGTGAGACAAATAAAAATCAGCCCGGTAAAAATGATTAGAGAGGAAAAAAGCGTGATTAAGAGGTTTCGCTGATGCCCTAAAAAGAGATAGTATTCTCTGCGTCCTCGACGAACTAGTTCGCGGCAAATAATATGAAGGTTCATCCGCGAAAGCGACCGCCTGCTCGGAAGGATTTATCCGGATGAAAGTAGTTTTGCGCTGTAGGTGGAAACGGTGATGCTCGGAAATACTTTTCTAGCGGAGCTTCTGGAAATTAACGATTTGTCGAGCGAGATGCGGGAATATACTTTACCTGTTCGATTCCGAGAAAGGGTCCGCTTACCCTCCCGTCTCGCGCATTAAGAAATCTATAGTCTTGCGATATGTTCAATCTTTAGAAATCGTTAGTCTTTAGAATTCTTTAATCTTTAGAAAACGCGCAAACAATACACGCAAGCCGACACGAGAATCGGCTACGATATTGCCCCCGAAAGGGTCCCTTTTCCGATTTTAAGCCTACTTCGTAATAATTGGAAGTAATGCTAATCAGAGAGTGCCTCATCAAAGGCATTCGATGGTTCGAGCACTGGCATTGGAAAAGGGGCAATAAATTCATTCCAGGCGTTTCTCGACCAGGTACCGTTCGCGAGGTACGGCGAGGGTCCGACGGAATTGGAATACGCGCAGGCCAGGTCGGCATACGCGGCGGCCCAGGCATCATTAGACCAGCCGAACGTGTCGACCATTCGAATCCTTTACAAAGGACAAAATTACACCAAGTGCCTGCATAAGCGACGACCAAGGCAACGGACGCCTTGAGTCGGACGTGCCGGACACTTGGGGCCTTTCATACGCACACAGCAAATTGTAACCCTCTTGGGCCTTTGTCAGCGGACTCAGGCGCAAGGGTGCAATAAAACACGAACCCAGGCCACACGGGCCAAAAATTAATTAGCGAATTCTGGGAACTCGTCAACCCCTCGAATTACGGAAAGTTCCAACGGGAACTTTCAAGGTCGACTGGAAATGGAAACTTCCTCCTCCACCGACGAGGGTGGTGCGAGAAGATCCACCACCTCCAGTCAACCAACGAATGGGGATGATTTTTCTCCCAAAAACGCACCTCGCAGGCCTCATGCGCCAAGTATAAAGGTGACGGTCCCAGAAACGCGCTCGTCTTTATTCGTCTTCTCTTTTATCGTCTTACCTTTACGCACGAAAGTCTTTAGGCATACGTCTTCATTTATTCGAAACGAAATACGCACGTCTTAGTCTTCTTTACGTAGAAGTCTTATTCTCAATCGCACGATTATACGCACGCAGCGTCTTCACACATCTCGCATTTGTTACAAAGTCTCGTCTTTTATACGCGCATATATACGTCTTACAAACGTATCAACTTGCTACAAACGAGCATCAATCGTTATTATTGTACGCGACATAACGCATCGTTTCTTGTTAACCCGCACCGAGTTCACTGTTCCGAGATTATCTAATTAGTCGCCCAAGGTTAATTCGGCCGGCGACAAAGGTTGTTGTAAATATTAGAATTAAAGCACATCTTTCTTTCTACCCAACGAACGCGTATTTATTTACAACACCGTGAAATACGACATTACCGCTAGTAGAAAATATGGAATGTACGTTCCCTAGACGCATGAACACGTTTTAAAGAAACTGGTCCCTCGAAACTTGGAACAGAACCGACTTGTTTCTTTCAAAGCCTGACGAATGTTTTCCACGAACTCGATAACCAACGAGGCTGAATTTCACGGCGAGCAACTAGAAAATATGGAATGAATATTTTTTACTAGTTACTTCGGCACATTTTAAAGAAACCACCTTCAAAGGTCCTTGAAAAGTTGGAATCGAACCGCTCGTTTCTTCCAAAGCCGACGAATGTTTTCCGCGGACTGGATAGCTAACGAGGCTGAATTTCGAGGTCGGAAGGCAACGTAGCAACGCGGTAACTCCACTCCGGGATGAATGATCCTCGTGTACCGGTCGGAGGTAACATGGCCGAACACAAACAGAATCCTGTGGCTGGCCGGTGCCTCCGGATTGAAGAACCACTAGATTTCATTGCGTCGAGATGAACCACTCGAGAGGCGGCACGTTCGCTGCGGCCAAGCCACTCGTCCCGATTAGAACACGACCCGTGACCAGTGTGTCATTATATTCCAATAGGTAACGAGCCACCGGGAATGACCGGGAAAAAATACGGTAACGACACAAAGGAATCGAGCGACCACCTACACCGAGCCAATTACTGCTTTACACGGGATCAAGAACATTCTACCCTCGTAGATTCTGATCCCGGCACGACTCGTTTCGAGAGCAAACAAATCTCTTTCTTGAGTTGTTGGAGCGAAGCGTGACCAACGAATTAACGAACAAGGAAAAAATGATAAACCGATGAAATTATTTTCGTTCGGACTTTGAATTGTTTTGTATGCTTCTTTTGGGAAATGACCCAAACCGACATTGGTTTCCGGTCTTTTTGGTAATTGCGAATTACTCGGTGACGTAAAAGCGACGAAGCTGAAAGGTATTGCGTGGACATTTCAGAAAGATTGCTTCTCGAATTCTGAATCGTAAATGGACTTCGTTTCAATGCATGTCGAGCCATCGATCGCTTCTAGTACCTTTTATTTATACTACCTAAGACTTGACCAAGTGTTTTGTGCATTCCTTGTGTTTTTATATTTTATATTGTCCGAGGAAACATTTTACAAAAATTTTTATATACAGGTAATCCTCCTACAACACGGCATCTTATAACATGATTTCGCTACAACACGATTCATGAATTGCGGGAACCCTCTTATAATACGGCATCCTATAACACGGTTTCGCTCTAACACGATAAGAAAATTGCAAAAACCTTTGTACAGTCCGTGACAATAGAATAGCACACCTTCTAAATTTCGTAGTATTTTAAAAATAGAACAGAAATGAGAGCGTTCAATCCATATGCTTCTTGAGTTACTTACATCTTAGTGACTTTAACACGTAAACACTGCCCCTAAATTCTTAGAATCGTTATTTTGGTAGATTTCATGGAAACGTAATCCGACAAAATAATGGCACACATGCTACACTCTCACTTCTCAGTTGAACACGAGCAAAGGAAGGTGGCTAAGTATTTGATATACAGTGTGGTGAATTATTGCGGAAAACTTCTAAAAAAATGGGTCGTGGAAAGAAGTTAACAGATAGTAAAAATGAAAACAATTATGACACTATCTAAAGAAAATGTTTGTATTTCAAAGATTGCGAAAGTAATTCATAGAAGCCGGAAGGTTGTCATGAATTATTTGAAAAACCCCGAGAAATACGGTAATACAAAACGTCCTGGACGACCTGCGGCACTATCAGCACGAGAGAAACGTGCTATTCTAAGGGCAGCATCGAATGCACCAATAACTACCAGGCAGATTGCTGAAGCAGCAGGCGTACAAACAAACGTCAGAAATGTGCAACGTGTCCTGCAAAGATCTAAGCACCTGCAGCGAAGGAAGCTTAAAAAAAACCGCCTCTAACCGAAGCGCATAAGAAGGCAAGGCTGCAGTTCGCAGAGCAACATGCTCACTGGAAGAAAAAGTGGAGAAAAGTCATGTTCACCGACGAAAAGAAGTTTTATTTCGATGGACCTGACGGGTGGAGTTATTATTACCACGACTTACGTAAAGAAAAAATGTTTTTGATCCGTCGTCAAATGGGTGGCAGAGGAGTCATGGTGTGGGCCGGTATCGGCTACCATGGAAAGACGGATATTAATTTTATCAGTGGAAAAATGAATAGCGTGAAATATCTAATGTTAATCCGTGAACAAATAACCATACACGCAACCAGAATTTCCGGGGAAAAACACATATTCCAGCAGGATAATGCAGCGGTTCACACCGCAATGTTTGTGAAAGCATTCTTCGAGACGGAAAATATTCAAGTCTTGCAATGGCCAGCTCGTTCCTCTGACTTGAATATTATAGAAAACTGTTGGGGAGACCTTGCTAGAGCAGTTTATGCTACAGGGAAACAGTTTAATAACGTAAACGAATTAAAAGAGTGCATTGCACTCGAATGGGAACGAATGAAGCAGAATAGGATTAAAAAATTATTCAAGTCGATTCCAAAGCGAATAATTTCGTTTATAAAAACTCTGGAGGATCTAAAAAATATTAAATATCGAGTTCGCTTCGTATGTATGCATAAATGTTAATTAATTGCAATAATGTGCTATTATTTTGTCGCACCGGTTTATCAAGATATGTATATACATTTTTGCAGATGAAACAAAAAGGACCATCCTTGTATATAGAAACTTAGCGCTATTTAGTGTTCAACACTTATGTGTACCTGTCTACATATTCAAAATTATATTTTTATACTTTAATAAATAAGAATTAACAAATTTTACGGGGTGTGCTATTCTATTGTCGCGGACTGTACAACACTGTACTTCTACAGCCATAGCGAGGCTTGCCGTCTTAAAGATACAGAAATTAGTGGCATATTAGAACTTGCTAAATCAATCGGAGGCGAAGGTTTTGTGGATACGGCTATTAAGGACGCTAAGATTTATTAATGGAAGAAGAAGTTGACGAAGCGGATTTGAAGGCAATGTCATCCGAAGCTGTAAATCAAATCGATTCTGAGGACACTAGCATTCATGCAGTTTATACAGTTAATAATTTAACATTAAAAAATTACAAGAAGGCTTAAGCTTAGCTGAAAATTTCGAGTCATTTTTCTTGAATGCAGACCCTTCCGTTGAAAGAAGCCGAAAATTCTAAAGGGAACTGTAAAACTGTCTAGCTCCATACCGAGAAATTTACAATGGCCTGGTAAGAACCAGCAAGCAAAGTAAAATTACAGATTTTTTATAGAGGGAAGAAGATGCAAGAACTTTAAATGAAGAAAAAAGTTCTGAAAGTGAAGGCGATATCATTCCACCGAAAAAACGTTCTCGGATGATTATACTGAGCAGTGACAACAAAGAAATTTATTAAAGTTGCGTTAAATTAAAATAATATTTTTTGTTCTTTGTTGTACATATGTTTATATCTTTAATTAAAATTAAGTTGTTTATGTAGAATTAAAAACAAATTTGTTTTTAATAAATTTTCGGAACGTAACCCAGCTTTTTGTACTGGTTCTGGGTCTCGTACAACACGATTTCACACATCACGGCATTTTCTATTAACCTATCTACCGTGTCATAGGAGGGTTACCTGTACTTTCGAATTTGTCAAGATTCGTTTGAAACCGGAAAAGAGGCCTACATATTATCGAGTAGATGATCTATTATCTGAGCCATTGAAGTTAACAGTTGCCATTTAAATTAGTATAACCAGTTCACTTTTGAGTTATTCCTTATTTTTAAATGTTTCTTTAACGATGTCAAGAACTTTGCCCTCGTTTGTTGGCTTTGTAAAGTAAGAAATGTGTTAAAAATGTTCTGAAACCAAAAATAATATCAAATTATATTTCCTCTTACTAAACTTTACATTTTATAAATTATTTACAATTTTCATGCGCTCAATACATATAAAATTTGGTCATTCAGGTTCACTGGATAAGGTTCGTAATAAGGTTTGCTGCAACGTTTGTCACATACTCTCGATCGTTATCGAATCGAGCATTTACAGCACGTTATTGTGATACCGGAGAGCTACAAAAACGGGAATTGCGATTCTTCGATTGCTTTTTATTTGTTTTACGGTTTTCATACGCGTTCGGAACAAAGCTGTAGCTAGTCAATCTCGTAAGAATATTAGATCGAGCCAGATGTATGAGATCCAGATTCAAAAAAATTGGTTTTTAATAAATCTTCGGAACGTAACCCCCCTTTTTGTACTGGTTCTGGGTCTCGTACAACACGGTTTCACACAACACGGCATTTTCTATTAACCTATCTACCGTGTCATAGGAGGTTTATCTGTAGTTTCGGATTTTGCAAGATTCGTTTGAAACTGGAAAAGAGGCCTACATATTATCGAGTAGATGTTCTTCTATTATCTGAAAAAAAATTCAAATTACTTGGAGCAATTTTAAAAAAGTTATTCTATTCGAGAGAGTGTCCGAATATTTTCACGACCGAGCGTAGTTAATCGCAAGCGCGGTAAACGTACCTAAAATTCGTCACGAGCAAGCAAAGCGGGATTTACGCGACCGCCGAATTTGGTATATGAATTTACGTATTTGAGGTCGCCACACAATATTTAATGAAGGCATACGAGGTGGTCGAACGGTTCGAACATAGATGTCAGAGTGGTGGAGAATCGGAACGAGAGACGTCATATTGGCGACGCACAAATTTTCAACGTCACCTCCAATCAACGCAGATCCGTTATCGGTTCTGAAAATAATAGCCGGCGCAATCGATACAGATGTTCGCAGTGCAAGTGAATGCATTAATGCCGTCCGGTGTTCGTGATATTAATTCAAGCTCGGATTTCAGCGGGAAAGCTTCTGTTTGCCGACTGATCCTCTTCCCGAATAACAAGTGCAGGAAAAATCGTTATTGCCCACCGGTACGTGAGAACGGATGGTACGCGAATACAATATCCACGTGGATTGATCGATGTGTTGTTTGTTGTTACGTTTTTACCCGAGTTTTTTTCCCCGAGAAAAATCCAACTGTTTACACGGGAATGATTGTTCCGGCTGCGACTACACATTTATGAACGAAAGTTTGCTTACGAAGGTTGCGCACGCGATTTACCGTTCCACGGATGGTATAATAAATTTTCTGTTTACCGGCAAAAAGGCGAAAGTGCGTTCACATTGTAGTAACTGCGAGAAACTTCTTGCCGATTCTTGTTGCGCGTTTCGAAACATTTCCAACAAACGGTAGTAACTTATCCGAACATTTTGTCCATGCAGAAGCAACATAGTTTGAGAAACATTCGGAGCTGGTTACGGTTTCGAAGAAACAATCTCTTGCTAGCAACAGGCTGTTTGCACTGAATTTAGTTTGTTTTAAGCTGTCGGCGATTAAGAAGATTTGCTTCTTGCAGTTGAAATTTAGTACCGTTTCCTCTGTTTCGTCGGAGCAATTAATAATAAAGATGTGCCGCAGAATACACATAACCGCACTGACTCTGGGGACATTCTTCCTCAGAAGCAAAGAGAGAACTTCGTTAATTATAAGATTGTAATTATAGTTCACCATTCGAGGGATAAACCGATAAAGGCATTAGAAGAATTTACAAAACATGCCAAGAAAAAGAACAAATTTCTATTTCACTTTAGTTTGTTGGAACTCGGGTAGAAAGCTTTTATTTTGCAATAAAGATTTGCTGGCTAATCGCTCGTAATTTTTACCGCGTTTAATACCAGAGTACACTCAATGATGTTTTTTAAATCTAATTTGGTAATCAGAGGGTAATATTAACTTCGGTTAATTAAATTTTTCGTCGTAGCGCTGTTAATTTACAACTAACACAGAGTAAAACATATAAAGTATTATATATTTTCATTTATTTAATACAAACCTTAACTATGCGGCGATAGGAGAATTCGCTAAATTTTGCAAATACGCATCGATTTATATACTTTGCCGCGGATCGATCGCTTTATAATTAACACATCCCCATCGCCGGCTAATTGTGGCATTATGAATAATTGACCGAGGTTGGCCCAGCTTATTTGCCAAAGTCCCCAGCTGATAATTGAGTCGATGAATAAGCGAGGAAGAACTATTTACTGGAGTTTTCCGCGGCGAGACCGAGGCTCATATTTCATTTCACACGGACATTTCGCACTGACAGCCATTCGCAATTAGCGTGGCAACAGACAGAGAGGTGTGAGGATTGAAAACAAGTCTGCGTGTCGGCGCCCCGTTAAAAAGCTCCGTTTGAATGGGAAAAATCGATCTTTTAATCGCGAATTGGCAACCTGGAATAGTTTCGTCTCAAGGGAGGCAGAATTATTGAACATCGCGTATTAACCGATAAAACAGACGTACGTGCTGGAACACGTAGAAATCAGAATAAAATCGTTTCGATTCAGAACGATCCGTATTTTATTCGAGACTTGATTTTTTTATAAATCGCGTCGTGCTTCAAATTTCGTATAAACTTCCACTAGTTAAGATGTACAGGGCGTTACCATCGATACGATGACTTTTCACATGTTTGCAATCGCTCGACGAAAACAGTTTAGAACAAAAATTGCAGGCTATAGGATGTACAGAATATATTATTACAAGATTGTAATAATATTGTGTTCGATAGAAGCGTGTACGGTCAAATTTTTTCCTGAAAACCGTTATAGAGTTAATTCAAACGTGAGCAAGGTGTGGAATCCTTCCACAAAAATGCAGTGCATACAAAGTATCAGTCGTCGTTCGACTTTGGTCATAAAACAACGTATTTCACAATGAGTGCCGCATACGCATCACGTTACGAAGCCGTTTTTCTATGTTTGCATCCGAGAGGACCGAAAATGTCGTATGCAGCCGCAACTAAATACATGAAAAAATCGAAGACATTTATAAGTACGTGGGTGAAACGTTATTCCGACGTAAAAAACGTCGATGACTTACCAAATTGTGGTTCTGTACAAAAAACTACGAAAAAAGAGGACAGAGTGCTTTTACGGATGTTCGAAAAGAATCCTCGTCTATCATTGCGTGTGGAGCAAGCAATTTTACGTAAAAAGGGTGTAAATATATCATGTGATACTATAAGAAGAGGTTTATTAGCTCATGACGTGAAATTTCGAAGCACAGTGAAGAAACCTCTACTGTCCGAAAAACATGTCGAAAAAAGACTCGTTTGGGCGAAAGAAAATTTAGACCGCGATTGGGACAAAGTAATTTTTTCGGATGAAGCTTCTTTTTGGGCACGTTCTGCCATCGGTCATAGCTGGTCCACCCAGACCAACAGACTCATCCAGCGAACTGTTAAACACCAGGTAAAAGTGCACGTCTGGGGCTGTTTCTAAAAACAGGGATTTAGCAATTTGCACATTTTCACAGACAATTTAAATGCTGCCAAAATGTTCAAAATATATAACAGAGGGCTTTATTACCATCTGCCCAAAGATGGTTTATAATGAAAAATGAAGATTGGTTGTTGCAAGAGGATAATGACCGGCACAGTCGCCAGATGCAAATCCCATTGAAAATGTTTGGGCACTCATGAAATTCAAGCTCCGGGGGAAACAGATATGGAATGTTAAGCAATTATCTCGACAGATTCGACTCATATGGAGGTCTTTGACCACAGATTATAGTAAAAAATTAGTAGAAAGTATGCATCGGAAATGTCAAGCAATTATAAATAATGGAGGCGACTGGACAACTTATTAGTAATATAGCATCGTGATTTATATCTCGCAATATATGTGTATTCTTTTTCAATGCCTTATCCCAAACAGTTTTCGGATTTCGCCGTACACGCTCTTATCAAACACACTATGTTTCACAAATACGAATACATATTTTCTATTACTATATTGTGGAAGGCATTGAGATGAATTCAAAAGACATTTTACATGATATTTAAGCATCTTTTCTGTAGGTATTAACGAATGAAAAGAAAATCAAGCAAAATTAGGTGAGCTAATGAATCTACCAAATATGGACCAAAGTCAAATTCTATTCTACCGAGTCGGTATATAGTTATTGGAGAATATCCATTCTGACTGGCAAAGAAGTTTTAATAATATCAATCGTAAAATAAATTGTATTGCAAAGGATCAAGCTAAAAACAAACAAGCCTCCTCCGTTCACTGTCGCCAACTTCAGTCATTAAATCTAAACCGACGAGCGAAGAAATCTAGTACACATTTTATCGCAGAGAATTCTGAACTGTTGCCACTTATTTCGTTAAATCCTTTGAACAGCAAGAGCCCAGGATTTATCAGGCTACGTCTGCTGATGAAAAAAAATACAGCGAGACGTTGACTTTTTCCTATAGGAACGCAACACGACGATCGCGTGAACACGATGCCTGTAATTAGGAGTGTCTCGCGTTAGAAGTTGTTCGCAGCGAAAGCCTACTAATTGCGGCCTATTAGAGTCCGACAGCTCGGTTTCAAGTTTAGCGATGCTCGCAGTTCATCTCCACCCCTCTCCTGCCCCCATGAAGAGGGAAAAGAGTGCTAGGAGAAGGAGGCAGGGATGGGATCGACGACTGCAGTGGCAACTGACTATTTTCGCTCTTATTTCTATTAGCGAGCGGAAACCGCAACGTTTCTCGTTACGCCCAGCGACTTTGAAACGTGTAATTAACACCCAACTTGATGCGAATAAATTTCTACACGGACCTTCCGCTGCGCTGAAAGATTTTTCGTCGGCGCGGGGTTGATCGTCGTGCGATTAATTACACCCTCGTGCAAGAGAACGATGCATCAGCAATTTTTAATGCCAGAGTATATCGTGTAATCCACTTACGCTTGTTTCTGCTACTTCCATTTCGATTTTACGACGAGCCTTTCTCAACCACGATAACGAAGGTAAACGTGACCAAGATAAAAGCACCCGCTTCAAAGTCTCCTTCTTGTACGGTGTCCATCGAGAGGATCCTTCTTCCTGTATCGGTAGTTTAGCGCTTTCTTCGGTTCTTTCGAGTAGCTGCCTTTTCAAACGATCTTCTCTCCATGCTCCTTCGCCAAACGTAAGTGTTCTTGCTTTATAGCACATGCCAACGATTTTCTGCATTTGCGATGAACTCGAGCGATTGAAATTGAATCATTAAGATCATTACCCGGATGTTCCGTTCTGCAACGGAATTCTCATTTCTCTGTAGCTAGTTATTTCTTCGAAAAGATTTTCTTTCTCTTTCAAGCTTGAAATACCTGAATTTTCAAAGAATTCCTTCTGGCTTAGCGATACGATGCTTCTGTTCCTTCGACCAACGGTATGCGCTTAATTAAAAGTTCCATCTATTAGGTTCACAAGTTCTCAGAAATATTGTCGTCTCTCTTTGAATAGAGAAACAAAGAAATAAAGAAATCAACGCAGTTCCCCGTAATAGGGCCCTGCATACCTCGACGGTGGTAAATTTCTTAAGGGGGGAATACACTTTAGACCGCCTAAAAAATAGTGATGTTTAGGAATTTTTTTTCTCAATAACTACAAAGCGAATCATTCTCAAACTTTCATGATATTATGTTCTATATTTAAACAATACAAAAAATTTTCTATTTTAACCGTTTGAGTTCCAAGCAGCGCGATCGCGCTGTTGAGATTTTGTGTCGAGAAAACCCAGCACATTTTGAGCATTGTGAACAACTGACAGTGCGCGTTCCCGATTGTCGAAGTCACGTGCTCATATTTACTGATGCAAGTACATCACACAGCTCCTTTTAATGTAAATAGTACATTTTACAATCGGTAGAATAGTACTATAATAATGCAATAATACATTACAACAAAGCGCTATCGCGCCGCTTGACATTTCTCGACATAAAATAAAACAAGCGCCATCGCGCTGCGTGGGTCTTTTCACACTCATTTGGAGAAGCGCGGTTGCGCTGTTTGGGATTCTTCGACAGTGCTTTTTCAATACCCCCTGGGTCTCAAACGGTTAATGATTGATGTATTTTTTTTCGCAATATTTATAAATCTTCACAGCTCCGCGTCACCCGCATCGTCAGTTTGTGTACATCCTAGAGACTCTAATTTTCATCTGAAACAGGAAAACAAGTTTTTTTTAATCGTTATAAAATTATCTCGTCGATGAACTAAAAAAATTTCCTTCAAAAAGTACAAAAATGCAAAAATTTTGAGCTTTATTGAAAAAGTTACGATTTTTTGTTAAAAATTTCGACTTTATAATGTAAATTGAAAGGAAAAAATGCAACTATTTAGGAATTTTTTTAGTTCATCGACGACATTTTATCATCACCTAACGAAAAATCGCCTTAGGAGCTCAACTGGTCCAATACATCGTTCTGTATCGTGCACACAAGATTCAGAAATATGATATTGAGAACAACGCGTTTAAAGATTTTCGACTGTTAGAGTAGTAGTTATTGAACACTTACTTTTGGAGGAAACTAATCCGCTATACCAGGGCCATATAGTAAGCCTTCTGTGGCTTCAAAAAATTCATTTTGCTCCATTTGGTGCATCCTACGAGAGATTCGTGCCTCTTTTGTGCTGCTTTGTCTGTGGCGTTCCTGTCTCGTTATGTGCTGCGCGTCATACGTATCGGCAAAAAATTTGCATTGTTGCCCGATATTAATATTTAATACATTCATTATTTCGAATATAGCTGAGTAGCCCTCGTTAAAAATGCCAGCCGCAATAAAGGCAGAGGTTTCGATAATTTTTGCTCTGGAATTTAGATGCTTTGGATTTAGGCGCCAAACCGTTGAATTGAAACGTTCATTGCAATTCTGTGTGTGTCCACCTAGACACCTGGTTAATAAATCCTCCTTTGAAAGTTCTTCACATATCGGTTTTAAATGTTTAAGGACATCTGGGTGAAGTGGACTAGGATGATTAAAATTATCTAATTCACCTTTCGCTTCAGCTTTGCGCCACTTGCACCTGACGCTTACCTATTCCGCTAGCTGCATCTCCCAAAATACATAAAATTTTGCTCCGTAACTTTATACACGTATTCTAGACACATACTGGAATCAATTTCAAACAAAAAAAAAATCAAAAATTTTCATCTTATAAAGTGTATTCCCCCTTTAAGCTATCATAGATTTTGTCGTGACAGTGGCCAGAAATGTCAGAATTTCTTCTAATTTCTTACCTTTCGTTTGCTTTATGTAAGACGAGGCGCTTTTCGGGTATATTACTCACTACGGTAAACTCTCGAGATGCGCGTATCTCTCGCGTGCGTCTACTCGACGGTACAAATTGTACCTGCCAAGTCATAAGATCGCATCGAGTAGCTGCTCTTAATTGGTTTCGGATATATAATTACAGAAGAAAACATCGCTGCTATTTGCGAACTCTCTTACGAAGATAAGCCGAGGGTTTATGTTAGAAAAGGTCTCGTAATAAACAAGTTCATACCAAGAGAAGCTAATTGAACTAGTTCGCCGAACCAAGACTATAATTACCGAAAGCTTCTTATGCCAACGCGAATCCCGTATTATACCAGGCGCGTCTGATAAATGAAGAAATTAACTCGTGGAGTGGGTTTTGGCGTCAAGAAGCAATCTCTAGATAACGAAAATAAATTGTCAGGTTTCCAGCAGAAAATCTGCAGCAATTCGTTACTCGCCTTCGGTTTCGTGCTTGCGATTTGTAAACTACTATCTCCGTGGCACAGGGAGGCTGCTCTTTCCGCCAAAAATTTTCGGAACAACTCTTAGATCGTCCGAAAAGTTTCGCAACCTTTTTCTTAAGGCGTGATCGTAATCGTTTATTTTCCGTAGCGTTCCTTCGTGGTGCAATCTTTCTTTCAAACTGCCCCCCTCTGCTTCGCATCTTCCCTAGCATGCTTTTCTTATGTGTCTTTTCTTTCTATTTGTTTACTTGCATCTTCTTCTTCTTCTGCTTCTTCTTCTTAGATGTATGTATTATGTAGTACATATTAACACGTTGAATGCCGAGCGAATTTTGCGTGCTTCAGACATGTGTCATTTGTTTCATTTAGAAAAATGATCAGCGTTGTTAAAAATAATTGTTAGTTTCGGAATAGCGAAGTTCTCACCTTATACTATAATCTAGGCAGTTAATTTAGGCAGTAATAAATTAATGTTCAGTGCTATCAATTTAACGGTAATCATTCAACGTGTTAATACATTTTATTATAATAATAAAATAACATTTTAATAAAGCTCTACGTTACCTACGTTTACGCAACATTTTTTTCTTATTCAGTGACATAGAATATACCGACAAAGTTTGATCCTCAAATTCTGGGACACCCTGTACATATTTTCAGCGCGGTGCCTCGTTCAGTGGCATTACACCGATGGAGCGGACCGATTATCCTGATTAATGAATGAACCAAATTGTCGTTACAATATGTATCAATAGGAGTTACAGAATAAATAACAATATACGTTGACATTTCGATTCCCGATTCGTAAAATGCAATACTGTTGTGACTTTTCGGATAGCGACTTGTCGCTCGTCGAGTTAAAATATTCATGTAAATTGTGTAATAAACGTTGAAGTTGTAGCTCCTATTTCATAATACGTAATTCTCTCGCTTTCACGGAACACGGTGCTCGCTTTAAGAGAATGAAAATCCAGAAAACAGAGAGATAGGTCAAAGAATGATAAAACAAAACCGTGAATCGTGTCGTCAAAGACTCGTCGGATGGCACGCGCAAATACACGCTCACCATTGCATATGCAGCGTTCTCGTGGCGTCAACGGAGTGCCAGGGTCTGTCGCCTGGGATGTTCCATTAATTAAGCGTGGGGATCTTTGAGTGAGAATAAGGGATGACGCGTAGGGCATGAGGACATTGCGAGGCCGTCGGCGAAGGAAACGATGTTCCGAGGATGTCGTCGTACATCGTATTCGTCAAACGAACTTCTAAAGTCAGTGACACGCACCACTCGCCGACCCCTTTTATCGTTACGCTGCCCTTATTACGGCGTCTGCATATCAATTACTCGAAGCAACGAGCAGCATCGACTGCTCGCGGCGGCCCCCACTTTCCTTGTCCTTGAAACCCACCAAACGATTGGCGAGGCGATAACGGCGCGGAAAAGTCCTTAACACCTTCTAGTGCCATTTAGCTCGACGAAACCCGGGCCCAAGCGGTAGGCGTCAACGTGCGGTAAACAAATTAGACTGGTGCTCGAGAATAATCGCAATACGGTAACAAGTATTTCCCAAAATTTGTTATCAAATATAACAAGAAATAGGTCTAACATTCTTGGATCCTCGCTTAAATTATTTGAAACAGGCGCTTTTATTCCATGAGTTTTGGAATACTTCCAAATTATTGGTGTGTTTTTACTTTCTGCCAAATCCATAATTGACGCATCGTACCTTCCCCTTCGCTACTTTCATCTGTAATCATTAGACACTTTCTGATTGGTCACCTCACCATCACTGGATTCATTATCATTGCTTTCATTTAAAACTTTCGTATTTTACATTTCGTAGAGGTTTATTATATTTCAATAATGTTGTATGCGAAGGTGTCACTTCTATGATACCTTCTTCTCAGCGTACTAGGATTGTTACTGAGCACCTTGGGTCGCATAATAATTACACGATTGTAGTGGTTGCGCTTTTCTTTATTTTCACTTCGTAAAGTTCGTGATTACTATGTTTCGGGTTCTGTTCTGTTCGCGGTGTCTGTATTCGTCTGTTCGCGATTTCTTGTTAGTCTCTTTGCGATTTCTAAATTGTCTCGTTCGCGTTTTCTGTATAGTCTGATGAGTCTTGTTGCGTTCTGTCCGTCGTCACCTCGGTTTCGTCGTGATTGGTTGAGGGTAGTTTGAGGTGGAGGAATGTTGCGCTTTTTAATTGTTTGTGGAAATGAAGAGAGGAGCGTGCTTGAAGGCGTGTGCCCGAAGGAATGTATCTGATGGAGTGGGAAATGGTCAGTGAGGGATTATCGTGATTTACAGCTGGGTTGTCTGGTTTTCTTCGTGTCTTCAAGTGCGTCGCACGTTGTGTCCGTTCGTCAGGGTCGAACTGTTCGCATATGGCGCGGGTCATATTTCGTACTTTCTGCCTGCCTTTTTATTTACAGTGAATCACTTTAATATTCGGACACTATACAATTTTCACTTTGCCGCATTGTAATTTTGCTCCCGATGAAGAAAAGAAAAATTAATTCTAAATTACATTACTGTACAGGGTCTAGTTAATAAAAGCATAATTTTTACTTATATAATTACTAACGTTTACTAAGTATTGTAATTTAAACGAAACAATGTCTAGTTTTAACGTGACAATAATATTCGGACACCTCGGAATGTAACAATTTTGCGTGAACTAGTGTGATATTTAATGCGATTGTGATGTATCTTTAC
Organism: Agapostemon virescens; assembly: GCA_028453745.1. Lineage (NCBI taxonomy): Eukaryota > Metazoa > Arthropoda > Insecta > Hymenoptera > Halictidae > Agapostemon > Agapostemon virescens. The sequence goes on along the minus strand of CM052082.1, from coordinate 4,452,762 downwards.
AAACAGTACAGTCTGCATAAACTGCCTCGAGCCTCAGAAAATCAGTTATGTTTGGATAGTCACTAAGTTCACTGGTAATAATCGGACATAAGAGAAACACTTCATACAACATTAGCCAACTTGTCATTTTTCACAATGCAGAAGGTGAATCGTAAAGGAAAATTGCAGCAATGCTTAAAATTAGTAAAAGTACAGTGTCAGATATTATTAAAAGATTTAAGTATGAAGACCGAATACAATCTATTTCACAAAGAGGCCAACCAAAAATTTTGGAGACGCGAGATAAAAGAAAAATTATAAGAAAAATAAAGAAATATCCTACATTAAGTGCACCAAAATTAGCTGCCGAATTATTAGAAGAGACTGGAAAGAAAGTGCACCTCCAAACAATACGCAGAGCATTAAAAGAATGTGTTTATAATGGACGAGTTGCTCGGAAAACCGTATGTAAATGAAACTAATAGAAAGAAAAGATTAAACTTTGCGAGAGAATTTGTTTTAAAAGAAGATACATGGTGAAATGACGTTATTTTTAGTGATGAGAGTAAATTCAACATTTTTTTATCGAATGGGCGCAGAATGGTGTGGCGAAAGAAAAATGAAGAATTAAAAATTAAAAATACGAAGCCGACTATAAAGCACGGAGGTGGAAATGTACATGTATAGGGATGTATCTCAACATTTGGAACGGGTGAATTAATTTTTATTCATAACATAATGGACAAAAATAAAAGTGCAATAAAAATGGAGATTCAGAATACATTTCAGTATTATCAAGATAATGACTATCAGTTTTTAGAGAATTTATGCGATGAACTAGACCGTCGAATTAGAACAACTGCAATGACATCTAAAGAAATGTTAAAAGAACGACTGAAAGAGGAATGGAATAATATTAGTACAGAATATTTGGAAAAAATAATTTGCAATATGCCTGAACTATTAAAAGAGGTCATTCGTCAAGAAGGATATCCTACACGATATTGAATGACTTTTCGTTTGTAAAAATTAGTACAAAAACTATCAGCCTTTAAAAGTGTCCGAATATTATTGTAACGTTAAAATCAGACATTGTTTTGTTTAAAATAGAATATGTAATAAACTCTAGTAATTGTATAAATAAAATTTATACTTTTATTAACTAGACATTATGTAGGAATGTAATTTTGAATTAATTTTTTTTTCCTTCATCGTGAACGAAATTACAATGCGACAAAGTAAAAATTTTATAGTGTCCGAATATTAAAGGTACTCACTGTATGAATTACAAATTTCCGAACACAGGGTTAGGCACGGACAACCTTTGATGTTGCCGCCGCAACAAATAACTAAACTGCTTTGTAACGTAGATTATAAGAATCGTGATCAATTCATAAGAATCTTATAAGAATCGGGATTGTAACTGACAAAAAATCATTTAACCCTTTGCACTCGAATGGCGCCTCTAAGGCGACACAAAAACTTGCCATACTATTATTTAAACAACTTTTACGTCGCTAGGTTTGCAGTTGAAAAATCAATAAAAATGTTAATGTTTTAAGCACGAGTCGCAGTAATTAATTTTATATGAACGAAAGGAAATAAACTATCTACAATGGAGCTATTATAGATAGAAATATTGTTTTGATTTTGGAGTAGAATTGCTTCGAGTGCAAAGGGTTAACGAGTCTGGCTCGTGATGTTTACGTTTGGCCTGATACGATTTTCGTTTTACGAGTCTGACTCGTGCTATTCATGTTCGGGCTAAAATCTTCATCACAAGTCATGCTCGTCAAAGTACGGGAAGGGGTCAAGATGGTACGTATCAAGTGACACATTTATTGCCATTCGGCGAGGCGCCAGAAACCTTTAAATGGTACGGTTTCTCGCGAAGAGGCCGCAACCTAATATCTAAACTCAAAGAATTTTGACTCTAAAATAAATGAAAATACTGCTGAAATCGCCGCTTATAAATCTTTCGCATCGTAAACATCCTTATATCTCTCTAAAAGATCGTTGTTCGCGTCCTTACACCATTTGGATCAGAAATTTACAACAAATTGTAAATATTCCAAAGAGATTCGTAGATTTGCAGACGAGGGGAAATCTGCGGTAACAGCTGACATTCTGTAGGTCCAGGGAAATATGTTTGATCCCGAAAGACCGTTACGGAGGGTCGCGAAGCCTCATCAGGTATAACCAAGCACAATTTTCGGACTATCTACGGGCGGACCGTTGAATAATACAAACGGATAACTTCGGTCGTTTCGCAAATACACCATCGGGGCGGAGGATTTCCCGACGCATAGACACGAGATTGGAGAGAAGGAGAAGGGATAGCTGTGTGTGGTCGACCAGTCCGGATTGACCCCGGCTCAAACATTGTTCCGAATGCAAATCGTAGTTTACACCGGGACCCCATCGAGACGGTTCCCTATCATACTCCCTGATGCAGGCTCGAGGATGCCAGCGAGCGACTCGTATTAGTCTGGACTCGAAAGCGGAGGAACGCTTGCGTGGCAGACCCTCGCGGTCCAATCCTACTCGAGACATCCTTCACCCCGTTATCTCTATCCCTCGTCGCAGACGCCAATCCGCAGGGTATCGGTCGTTCTTAGCAGACGCTGGCTCGTTACAATTTAATGATCGAGTTCGCAGACTTTCAAAATTAAAGCCGCCTTTGATTTCTCTCGAATCCCTCGGCTTTTTTTCCAATCAAAAGATTCAATCGAGAGACCTTCCTGCGTCACTGATTTTTACCGAAGACTTTTCCGACGTGCTTGCAGACACTCGCAAAATTCGAACCTGTTCTACTTGCGCGTCCTCCTCGATAACGTTCGAGTCGTTTTGCGTGCTGCAGGTATTACGTCGAGGAATATTATTATTTCAAGACGTTCCGTGGAACTACGCTAAGTAGACTCACCCTTCTCCGCGTGCTTTCTCCCGAAGATGGTCTAACGAATACTTTTCAAAGGATCCGCATTGGGGCGACAGAGATTCGATTGTTGCGATTGTCCTGTTGATGAAATATTACACGGTCATCGCGGAACAAGACAATGACTCTCTTCACGCAGAAAATTAGCCGGGACCTGAAAAGTTCAGAGACGAAGCAGGGTATTCACCGTCCGTTCGACTGCGCGCAGCAAAGACGTAGCTCGACTCGGCTCTACTCGGCGAGAACAATGCTTGTGAATTTAGAGCTTGTCAAGATGGCGGCCTAATTAGGAGGAACGCGACTTAAATATGAATGTCGGCCGGAAAGAGAACAAGGACACGAGAGAAAGAGACAACGCGAGAGAGAAAGAGAGAGGCCGCGGATCGCGTGGGCCTCTACCAATGTCTCGGCCTCTCGTTTCTCTTCTTCCGGATCCTGCAGCTTTCACGAGAGGAAAAACTGCGGTGTGTTTCGCGACGTGCGCGTACTCGTGCATAATGCACTCGTTCTAAGAGATGCTTCAAGCTGATCCGGTATCGGCCCACACAGCACTCACACCGACGAGCAAAGACTATTCCGGTTCCGCAGGTCCTTCATGCGCGAATGGGAAATTAATTGTCCTCGGAATATCGGACGCTGGAAGATCAAACATTGAATATACACGATGCTCCGCGGTTTCTTTTACTCTCGTACAGTGACCCGAATTAATATTCAAGCTCTCCATTGCAGAGCTCTTTCTCCTTACAGAGCAAATGGTACGGTAAAAAGATAAACAACCACTTTTCGTAAATTTAGTTTAACATGATAATAGGTGTAATTGTTAGTGTTGACTTAGCGGTGACATTCGAATGCCAAGAGTTAACCCTTAGCACTCCAAGCAGTTTTAATTTCTAACTCGAGACATTTTTTTGTCCTAGAATAACTCCATTGTACGTGGTTCGTTTCCTTTCGCGAATATCAAATTTGTTAATCTTAATCTTATGTGCAACACTTCAATCTTTCCTAGCTTCTTAAATACAAACATTGCAATTAAACATTGTTTTGAATAATATTTTGCCAATGTTCAATGTACCCTCAGAGAAGCCATCGGAGTGCTAAGGGTTAAGAGTTATCTCTTTTCCATAAAAGTTCCACACGAACAGATATCGCTCAGAATTTCACGAGTACGAGCTTAATTGAAGAAAGTTCAGAGGTCCCCGTTTATAACCGTAGCACGGCGAACCGATCCTCTTAATCTTTCGTTTAAGAATGTCTCGAGCTTTGTACGTTATTACAATAGATATTGCTAGGTGGTAATTCAGGGCAGGAATTCGACTACGAAACTGGAATAGTACTCGAAATATTTTAAAGACATAATTTTACTTAGTAAGGTACGGTTCGACTGCGGATCTCTTTGCACAATGAAAATTCTTCGAGGCAGTTGCGAGAGCCAGCAGCTAAATAGGAATTTAGTTCTTGCTTCAAGAATTTTAAACATTTCACGACGCTATTAACCAACAACCTTTACGACGAAGCGTTCGGACACGAGGAATTGTTTTCAACGAAGAAAATTATTCGAGTTTATGCAATTTATTTACTTGCGCTTTCCTTGGCAAATCTGGTTGTTTTAATTTCTAATACAAAAATGCTTCTCTTAAAAGAGATTTCTCGTATACGTTTTGCGACTCGTTCGCGTAATTTAAAATATATTTCTGACGGCTTCCTTTTTCTATGCTTTGTCTGTAAAATCATGTCTGCTCGACGGAGCGAAAGGGATGGTGATTTTTTCAAATGAATAAAATTCATGGTTCACGCGTAAAATCGAACTTCATTGACCGAAGGGGTTGTTTTTAAAGAGGACGTAATAATATTACGCGTAAACTAAATCGGTTAATGCACTGTCAAACACATCTTGTTAAAGCCAACCTGCCGAGACGCATCCGATAAAGTGGCGGCAGATCTATAATAGAGGCGCACTGTGATTCGCCACGAGCACTAATTGCTTTCGAGGATGAAGATTGATCCGGGTCTGACATCTCACCGGTTTCATTAAATTGGTAACCCATCAACCGACTGGCTAGTGGCTGTCTGCCAATTTCGGAAACGATTAGGACTTAATGCAAGTAAATAGATGCCAACACCACAAATCGGTTTCGCGTGAATTTGTATTATCCGTGAAATATTTCAAGGAATGTAAATCTGTTGCGGACAAACGACAATTGATCCTCTTACCAAAGTGGTTCGCAGGACAAACTGTTTTGCGTCGTATGCGCGAGCCTAAAAGAATCGTAATTTCGGTAAACGTTCGGTAGAAAAACAGGCGTTTACTTCGATGAACTTTATCGGGAAAACCCGAAAACAGAGTTGAAAAGGCAAACGAATGGATAGGAGAGGGGAAAAGCGATGAGTATAAAGGGGCATGGTAAAAGAGGGGAAAAAGAGCGCCGAGGATAGAAGAAGACGACAACAAGCTGGTCCACTGAAATTTCCCGGGATCGCAGTTTGCAAATGTCCCGTCGAAATAACCTCTGGCATTTCGCCCCAGCGAGAATTCACTTTGGTAGATCGAGTGGAGCTGGGCCATCGCAAAAATTGCATACAGACAGTCCAACCGAAATGAAGGGATTAAGAAACGATATGCTTGAATTGGAAATTTCGTCGAAATTTATCGACATGGAAAAACAAACAACGACCGAGTTCTCCAACGAAACATAAAAATATTATTAAAAATTTAATCTTCGTTCGCAATTGCGAGAATTTACAAAAATTTACGCTAAATCCTACCATCACCGGTCGAGCCAATCGATTTCAGATTTTTTATTTTAAAACTGTTGAAGTTATACAGATGCTTTCGTTAGAAATTATTGAATGCATACCAGGTCTGTAAATATGAAACCGGAATTTTCCCATACGCGGCGCCAGTCGTCGATGTAACTATCGTTGAACCGATCGATTCGAATCAAGCTTTACGTGGAAAACAACGTAACGAAATTGGAAAAATGTATATGATAGCTACCGATGGGCAATACTTCGAATATACAATAAATTGTAGCAGTGATCTGACATGTATTATACTTTGGCATTAACGCTTGTCTTACGTATCACGTGGCTATATTACTTATGTGGCATATTCTTTATCGCCACTGTTTGTCCGACAAAAAATTTGATACACTACTTACTTGGTAAATATGTCACTATTTTAGCAACGCTATTAGACATACAGTGACTCTTATTAATATTCGGACATTGTCGTATTAAAAAAATTGTTGCTAGTTTCGATCGTTTGCAATAGTAAATTTGGAGTTATTGTTTTATAATATAACAGAACATTCATTGTAGTTTGTAATAACATAAATTTTATTTGTTTGTTGCACATACTTTTCTTAATACCAAACAGTGAACCAAATTATGTCGAAATTTATTGTCGCAAAAATATTCGGACACATAACTTATTCTCGCATTTCTTACGAATAACGACACACCTTTGCCGTTTGTTTACAAACATAATGTCGAGCAAGATGAAGAACTCGCTTCACGATAGCAGTTACTGTTCGAAAGCCGTTAGGATCAGTTAGAAATTCTAATTATGGGACGAAAAAGGAAAAATGCTTCATTTGACGTACGACAATTAGTAATTTTTTACAGAGAAAAAGAGAAAACGTATCGAGAAATCGGTAATCTTCTAAAATTAAGTAAGAGTACCGTAGCTGATATTATACAGAGATATAGCGAAGAAAATCGATTGAATCAATTCCTTGGAAAGGCAGACCACAGAAACTTGACGACCACGAGAAACATATTATTTTGAGAAAAGTAAAAGTGAACCCTAGTTTAAGTGCTGCAACATTAAGTGCTAAATTATTTCAAGGAATAGGAAAGAAAGTTCATCTAGAAACAATACGTCGTGTGTTGAAAACAGATGGATATAATGGTAAAGTAGCGCGAATGAAACCGTATATAAACTAGGCGAATCGCAGAAAAAGAATAGCTTTTGCAAAACAATATGTTCATGAGGAAAAAACTTGGTGGAATAATGTAATTTTCGCTGATGAAAGTAAATTTAATCTGTTTAACACAGATGGACGAAAATGATTATGGCGTAAACGAAATCAAGAGCTTAGCCGAATAAATTTAAATCCACCAATAAAGCACGGTGGTGAAAGTATTATGGTGTGGGAGTGTATTTCATCTAAAGAAGTTGGACAACTGGTTTTTATAGAAGAAATTTTAGATAAATTTAAGTATCTAAATATTTTAAAACAAAATCTTAAGAAAAGTGCGATCACAATGGATATAGAAGACACATTTAAATATTATGAAGCTAATAATCCTAAACATAAAGCCAGAATAGTTCAAGAATACCTTTCATATAATTGCCCAAAAGTATTACATCCGCCACCACAGTCACCAGATTCGAATCCCATTGAAAATGTGCGGGATCGTTTGGACAGGAATATTCTAACAACACCGATAAGATCGAAGGAAGAATTAAAAAAAACGATTAATTGAAGAATGTAGACGTATACCGCTAAGTAACTCACAGAAAG
>CM052082.1:4397180-4433401 GCA_028453745.1 Agapostemon virescens | reverse complement strand
ACACCACTACTTGCTTGACTGATCCTTTGGTATTACTACTTGCCAAACGTTTTATTTAGCACCAGTACTTGTCAGACACGTCCTTTGGTGTTATTACTTGTCACACGTATTGTTTGGCACTACTACTTGCTAGACTGACTCTTTAGTATTACTACTTGCAAAACGTATTATTTAGCACCAGTACTTGTCAGAAACATGCATTGGTGTTACTACTTGTCATACGTATTGTTTGGCACTACTACTTGCTTAACATATTCTTTGGTGTTACTACTCATCAGATGTTGTGTTTTGCATCGTCACTTGCCAAACGGATCCATTGGTATTATTACATATTATATGTATTATTTTACACCATTTATTTACTAATTAGATTTGTTGGTGCTAGAAACTGTTGCGCTTCTTCTTCGGTGCTACGACATGTCGAAAAGATTATTTAGCATTACTACTTATGCGATATATAAGTTGGCTATACTACTGATCCGACATGGTCTTCGACTTTGATGCTTGTCTGAATTATGCAATTATTATAATACTTGCTTGACACATACTGTAATCCAGTTGTTTGAAATATAAGTTAGTTACACTACTTATTTGATGAATATATCTTTGATATAGTATTTGGTGCTGTCTCACAAATAAGTTCGTTACATTATTTCCCTGATACATACATAATTATTGTGAAGTATACGTATCAAATATTTACCATTATCGAGACTAGAAAGATCAATATGTTACTTGAATCCTGAAATGACGTCTTTGCAAGCGTTCTTATCGTACTCGAAATCTCCAATGTGGAATTACCTCGTAATAGAAACGTCAACAAACGTATAAAGTTTAATAAACGCTAATAGAGTTTCATTTCATTTTTCATGCACGAAAATCATTCGCGGGGGCATTACCGTTAACCGATAAAATTTCTGAACCTACAAATTAGCTGATGAAAATGTAAATATATGTGAATATATACCATCTCATTATTCTACTGGTTATCACGTTTCAGCTAATCAAGTTTGAAAATATGTGAATTTATGCATGAAAAATAGGAACGACAATATGGTCGATTATATTTTTGATTCCATCGATCGCCTCTATGAATCGACGAGAACAACGAATCTTTCTGCATAAAATTGAAATGTAACAGTAACAATACGTACAGTGGCTCACGAAAGTATTCGGACACTCTTCACAACTAAATAACTTTTTAAGGATTCAACCAAACGACTTGACTTTTCTGTAGCAACAAGAAGCATCGATTTACTAAATGGTACACAAGAATAATTTCGAAACAATTCTACTTGGAAAAAACTACAGGAAAAATAAAAAAGACGTTTTTTACAACATTTTTATTTCAACTCGTATTGAAAATTTAAAATATGCGTCTTGCAGACCTGTGTTAGTTACACGCATACTGAAAATTTCATCGAAATCGATTGGCGCAGACAAAAAACGACAAGCGTAGAAAGTTGTAAGAATTTGTAGAGTTTATAGTAAACAGAAATTAGCCAAGAATCGTGAATAATTGCGATTTTCACCATATTCGATGGCGTGCAGCTCGTGTGTACGTCGATCGATTTCCATGAATTTTTCTGCATGTATATAATTATCATAGGTCTAAAAAATGGATCTTTAAAACTTTTTGTACGTGGCTCAAATGAAAAATATTTAAAAAATACTTTTTATATTTTTCATGCAATTCATACCAAAATCCTTATGTTACAAAATCCTTTTCGCATATTATTTAGTAAATCAATGCTTCTAATTACTCCAGAAAAATCAAGACGTTTGGTTAACCGGGCAATAAACTTTTGTGTGACTCGTTTCACAATGGGGACTTTTTCATTTTTTAATATTTATTATTTATACAATTTTAAACTTATATAATTGATTTACTTTGATAAAAACTACATAAAATTGAATGTGTTCAAAATATTACAGCAAATTTCCATGATGAAAAATGTCATCATACGCATTGCAGTAGTCATACCCAGTGAACAGGTTAAAAATGTTATACAACTTCAAAGAGTGTCCGAATACTTTCGTGAGCTACAGTATATAAAATTAAGTTAGAAAAAAGTTAGTTATCGGGACAAGGACAGCTTTTCTTCACAAGCATACCAAACGAGAAACTATGGGACTGCAAGCATTGTTGAAAAAGGGTGTTCTGCTTAATGTCAACGGTCGAGAACAAGATCGCTCTAGACTGATCGTCCCGTCCTTCGACAGATTTACGACCTGGCATGGTCTCTGTGACCTAGCCAAAATCTCGAATGCTGTGTCACAGATTGTTTAAAATACGTTGCAACGAGAAACTATTTGTCAACCAATTTCACCCTATGCGTCAACGTAACGTTGAGTCACGAGTCAAGCAAAACCGAAAATCGTAAGTCCTGTCTGTCTACTTTTTCGGTTCATCGCTACGGATTAATATGTCGACGAGAATCCCTTTGTGTATCCACTGTATGAGTTGTTCATGGAAATGTCGTTCGCGAACCGTTTGTCCGGGAGAACAATCGGAACCGATTCAGTCTGTACGCCACATCGCAATCAATTTGAAGCGGCGGTGTCAACGGCGAGTGCCCGTCGAGTGGAAACAGTGTAGCAGCGACGTTATTTTTTCGGGGTAAAGCCCCTTATGAGGCTTCCTGTCCTCGTGATATTGGAACACGTTCCTTTTAGAATTGTCGAGTGGCTATTTGAATGTAGGACGTATGAAGCTGGGTTTGGCGAGGAGATCAAAGGAGATTGTTATTTGTACAAGCCACCCGCATCTGAACTACGCCAGGACACCTTTAAATAATTACGTTGCTCGACCCGGAGACCACGCGAGACGTCTCGAAACAATTGTTTACATCCTCCGAGTAATCTAGGCGACACCATGCAACACAACGCTACGTTCAAGGAACACTGAAAGAAATTATTCTACGCTTCTTTATAAAAATAATGAGAATGTGTTGATCCACATTTTTAGCCATTTTTTCCCTATAATATATACATCAAAAAATAAATCTGTTGACTCAAGATTAACACATTGGTGACCGGTGACGAGTTAACTCGTCTTTTCATGCCCAAACGTTGTCGACCGATGACGAATTATCTCGTCATTGCACTTGCATTTATTTCAATTTATGAAACCCAGGGCAATATAGAATATTGCAAAAGCTTTGCGCAATATTTTTAAAGTTATATAAAAAATATGTCAAAATTTTTATTTCATTTCATTCAGTATAAATAAAATTTATTGGAGTTTATTTCGAATGTTTTACTTTACTTCCATTTTCAATTACAAAATAATAACCGTGACATGGCATAGTTTCTGTGTAAAATTGCCGGTCAGCAAAGTGTTAATTGGCAACTCAGAATCGCAATAATATTAACATCGTGACCAGGATTTCGAATTTTGCGGAAGACTCAACAATAGCGAAATGCTGCCATAGAACGTCGCCTAGTACCGGCCGCTATAAGGGCAATTTTACTTTTACATTTCTTAAAGCCTCGAACACGTAATTCGAACTATTCGAACGCTTTCGTGGTCCGCGGAGTTTGAAATCGGAAGGAGAGTTTAGAACGGCGACTATTTAAATTTCGTTCAATGTTAGCTTAGTTGGATAATAGGAAAGAATCGCGTGACCCATATGGTAGATGACGCAGTCGGCGGGGAGATAAACATGAGAGAAACACGGGACGGCTTAGCGGGGCCGCGAATTTCGGGAACGTGGAAAAATCTCGTTGGCAGGAGCCCATTTCGGTACATCCATCGTGAGTATTTTGGCGAACGTCGTAGGATCGATATTCCCAGGAACCCTTCTATTTTTCAGCATCCTACCGCCACCCTTCTGATCCCCAGTATACGATTCACCCGGAATTTCGTCGAGTGCCGTGGGGTCAGACCTCGAAGATGGTAGCCGGGCGTCGTACGTGAAATCGTTGTACCGAGTCTCCCCGGCAATAACGTCGGTCCCCATTTTTTCTCCGGCCGCGGAATTTATTTTTCTCGAGGGGCGCTCGTGAAAGACGGCTACGTGACAACGAAACCTGCAACTCATCTGCTCCACTTGGACACCGACCGGCGAGAGCAGAGACAGCGGCGCCACTGTAACGCTCTACTTCAAGGAACACTGGCGAGATAATGGTCATAGTACTTCATAGTAACCGTTTAAACAATGCCGAAATACTCGGCTTGAAGTTTCTCGATTTTTAACGTAATACGCGAACTCGAAATATTTATACAGCTATATTCATAGAGAGACAAGAATTTTAACGCTCGGTCAATTTGAAAAATATACTTAACCGACTGGGAGAATCAGGGATATTATAAAAATATATTTTGTTGAATAATTTAAACAAGTAGCGAACATCCTATTTACTTGTTGTTGCCATGATAGTTTCACTTTTGTTTTCGTATTCTGTTCGCCAATTCTTCCTAAAACTGCATAAAATCCGCAATGTATCGACAATGGATGCTTCTAGAAACTAAGTGCTTCAAGGAATTAGCGAGATAACGGTCACTTTACTTTAGCATGTTATAGTCGCCTTATACTTTGTAGTTACAATGTCGAAAGAATCGCTCGATTTTCAACGTAACGGTTAGAGTCGGAACGTTTTGTTACATTTGTAACCAGACAAACGTTTCAACGAACCTGGCAACAGTCCAATGCCTTTTTCTAGTTTACAGGAACCGTTGTTAAAGTAGAATGTTTTTATATAATCGTTATTTTTGTTAGCAAGTTTTCCAAACTGAAATTCTAGTCAAGATCGGCGATTTAATAATGGCGAACCTGGCAGATATAATATTTCCTTTTCGAGACTTTCGAGGTGAATGAACGCTTTGAAAAGATCAAAGTTACGAAGAAGTGGGTCGAGTTACTTCGGTGTAAAATAGGTTGGCTACTGTATTTTGTACAATAGTCTTCAGGACTCGAAAACTATGTCGGAGCATTTAATTGGATACAATACGTTTCTATATAACAGCGTAAACCAAAAAAAGAAGAACAATTTTTCCTAATGTTTTAAATAATCTTACAAAAATCAAAAAGATCATAGTCGCAATATCTTGCATTCGCGAGTTGTAAACAGCATCAAAATATTTAGATAATAATATTACAATTTTGAAATAATAATCTAGCCAAATAAATTAGAAAGTTTCTTCGTATTCCAAACAACCTTGTATCGTGCTAACAAGACGGACGATCTGGACAGAATTTTGCTGGCTAGTTTTGTCCAATTACAACCAGCAAACAACTGATAAACATCAACAATTCGGATCATTCTAACGTATTAAATCGTACAACAATTTCGAGTATTCCGCAGCTTTTTTAAAATATTTTACGTTATTGCTCGAAATTGGAGAGCCCTCGTGTAAAAAATTTTTATGAGCACCCCGGATGATCCATAAATCGTACCGCACGCGTGTTCTGCAAATTATTCACGATTTTGCAAGTGTACGTCCGTTCGCTGAACACGTTAAGCCGGTCTTTTTCAATTTTATAAACGGTCTCGCGTTATCCGTGAATTTTTACGGTCGATCCGCGATCGTAAAATGGCTTCTCGTAGGCGGAACATAAGCAATTCATGATCGATATCGAAGGTCCCGAGTACTGTAGAAAACGACGGGGTAGCGGGGAGCGAAAGACGATTCCGCCGGAAATTACGTCCTTGGTGTGGAGACGGCGCTTCCGGTTTTGGCGTACATAAACCGTTTTCGGTTTAAGAAGAGACCGGCGAGTGTACGCTCAGTTTCGTAAACTCTTCTCCGTGTTCGGGCTCGATTTATCGACGATCGGAGAAGATAACTCATCGATTAGGTCGCCTGGACACGGTGAAAACACATAAATTCGCGGTGCGAATGGCGCGTGAACGTTCCAAAATCGAACATTTCTGTCGCCCGTTCTGCAATCAATTTATCGAAACGCGTAGAAACGAGGGTCGAATTTTGAACGGTTCCCAAACTTTTCGGTTTGCTTCTACTCCATGGATGCATTCGTCATTTCATCGGACATTCGAAACGATGGAAAAGTTAGACACTTCCGTGATAGCACCGAACGTCTATACGACGTCCGTTTCATGTTCCGTTTACGTTCGAACGACCTACGATCGCTTGGGCGTATTATTTGTTTAAATAGATCGTTAGAATCTCCAATTTGGTTGAATTCGACGCGAATTTGACGTGATTCCTTTTCATCTTAAGACGGTCGTTCCTGCACGCTAAGATTAACCGCAATCGTTCTGTTTGCAGCTGGTGGGCGGTGAATTCGACATGGAGCTGAACTTCGTGATTCAGGACGCGCAGAACATCAGGCACATGCTGGAGCTCCTCGATCATTGCCCGCCCAATCTCCAGGTAAGCAATAGGCGCTAACGCTTCGCTCGATCAAACTAATTACACTGTCCAACAAAATCAAACTTTTTTCGAGTTTTGCAATACCTGTTGGGTGGTTCTTATACACTCTGTCATCCTAAAACCAAATCCGCAAGTAGAATTGCTCCATCACCCAACGTTTTCGAAAAATTTTGATTTTTGTAAAAATGCATGATTTTGATAAAAAATGACGTGGTACGCAAAAACTAAACACGCGAGAAAGTTCAACTTTGAGTCAGGAGATAGAGGGGACTCTCCTCTACACATCCATATAGCCAATTATATTTTTATGTACTCCCTAATAGTTGTAAATGATTGTTAAAGTTTGAAAATGTGCCGACGCGGGTACTTTATACGCTCTATTTTTGTATTTATGTAAAAAATCCTTTATCTAGCAGGAATTTACTATACAGGAATGCATTCTACAGACATTTCTGGTAAAGAAACCATTCACGAAAAGTATTTGCTTCCTTAAAAAAATTATAAAAATACGAGTTATATTCACATTTCATTGTGGAAATGCTTAATAAAGAAAATTGAATACAAAAACTTACATATTTCTGATGTTAACAAATTTAGAAATGTTTCCGCTTTGCTTGACGCTTGTTCCTGGTATCCCGATTTTCAGTAATAAGTGTCGAACAGTATTCAACAAGCATCGCACAGAAGTCTTTTCCATTGTAAGGCTTTTCCATTGTTGAAATATCTTGATGAAAGATTAATGCTGGAATTGTATTCCTTGTTTTCATTTTAAAATAATTTCGTCATAAATATAATAAAACAGTCCGGCTGATTTATACACTTCCGCGACACTTTATCGATTTAATATGGAGCAAAAACATTTATTTTAAATTTTTTGGATTAAAGTTTTTGTATTCAATTTTCTTTATTAAGTATTTCTACAATGAAATGTGAATATAACTCGTATTTTTATAATTTTTTATAATGATTGGCATCCAAGAAGACAAAAAAAAAATGTATATAATTAAGCATAGTAAGCAAAGACATACTTGAGTAGTACCAACGTCGACTACGCATAGCGACGACCCTGGCGAGTCGAGAAAAGGCTGCAATGGTCGTCTGGCGCGAACGCGTCACGCACAAGCTGTCAATGCATATTTTCTGATCCTTCTCGTATATTAAGGGAAGCAAATACTTTTCGTGAATGGTTTCTTTACCAGAAATGTCTGTAGAATGCATTCCTGTATAGTAAATTCCTGCTAGATAAAGGATTTTTTACATAAATACAAAAATAGAGCGTATAAAGTACCCGCGTCGGCACATTTTCAAACTTAACAATCATTAACAATTAACAATCATTTACAACTATTAGGGAGTACATAAAAATATAATTGGCTATATGGATGTGTAGAGGAGAGTCCCCTCTATCTCCTGACTCAAAGTTGAACATTCTCGCGTGTTTAGTTTTTGCGTACCACGTCATTTTTAATCAAAATCATGCATTTTTACAAAAATCAAAATTTTTCGAAAACGTTGGGTGATGGAGCAATTCTACTTGCGGATTTGGTTTTAGGATGACAGAGTGTATAAGAATCACCTAACAGGTATTGCAAAATTTTTTGGTGTTGGACAGTGTTATCGAGCCGGCTCGGTTGTCGATCATCCGCTAGCAATTGATTTTCGCCAAGACCACGCGCGATCGATACGGTCCCATTGTTACGTTTGCTCCAGTTGCTCCAGAAAAGTCAAGGCATTCGGTTCCATTTTTAAAAAATTTAGAATTAAAAAGAGTCCGAATACTTTTGCGAGCCACTGTATATTTTTCATGAATTGACGAATCTTCGTGTTCCCTTTAACCCTAGATTTACAAGGCCATAGACGTGAAAATCATACATTGCTTTATACAGAGTGTGGCCGGACGGGTGGTACAACCTAGCAGGGGGTGATACTACATGTAAAAATAAGTCGAAAAAAGAAATAACATTTTTTCGTTTGACGCTTCGTTTCCGAGAAAATCGAGTTTGAAAATTCTATTCAATACGAGTGCACTGGACTGTTTCTCCAAGTCATTATTCCCTACAAGTCTCCTTTTGCTTATACATTGTAATATTAACCTTACTAATGTTTACATGTTTTCTTCAACCGAAGGATTTTTTTTTTCTTCAGCTGAAGGAAAAAATAATAAATGCTTTTCAACAAATAAAGTGTCGAAGTTCATGAGTCATTAATAAAGCGAGCAATGATATGTACGCGTCAACAAGAACAGCACTTTGAACAGTTTATTCAATAATGTTATGTAATTAACGTTAGTAATGTCAATAAAATTAATAAATGGTAATATTCGTACATTAACATTTCTTATATACAGGGTGGTTGGTAACTGGTGGTACAAGCGAAAAGGAGGTGATTCTACATGAAAAAATAAGTGGAAAATATAGAATAAAAATTTTTAGAGAAAATCGACTTTGAATTTTTGCAAAGTACGCATGCACTTGATCATGTTTCGTTATAACGGATCTCACTGTAGATCGTTGTCTCGATGGGACACGTAAATGATGAAGTAATCACAAAGTTTATTATTACAAAAATTGCTGAAAATGTTGCCCATTCTGCCGAACACATACTTCTGCTCTTCCAATTAAATTTCTATGAACACTTTCTAACGTATTCGATTGTTTTAGAGTATTAAAATTTAAATTCAAAGTCGATTTTTTCGAAAACAAAGCCTCAAACGAAAAATTTTTATTCTATATTTTCGACTTATTTTTTTATATAGAACCACCCCCTTTTCGCTTGTACCACCAGTTACCAACCACCCTGTATAATACATATCTAAACCTAGAGACAGTACGGTGCACTCATACTGGATAGAATTTTAAAACTTGATTTTCTCGAAAACGAAGCGTCAAACGAAAAAATGATATTCCTTTTTCTCGACTTATTTTTACATGTAGTATCACCCCCTACTCGGTTGTACCACCCGTCCGGCCACACCCTGTATAAGTAATAAGAATGCGTCTGTCAAAATTTTTAACCACCTCACGGATCCATAACTTCAAAAATCGTGAATTAAATATTTCGGAACTTATGGTTTTGACGTCCCTCGTAAACTTAGCGTTAAAAAATTGTTTTAACCACAAAACATATACGTTGAAAGTTAGTACATTTCCGACGACTCCCACAAGAGTTCGAACAATGTGCGTTTAGGCAAATTGGAAAACACAAGTGCTCGAAGCGTCGTACACACCCCGATCAGGATCGAATAGCGGAAAATTTCGTTTCCGGTGAGGAGGACGGGCCAGAAGGCGAATTTTTCTCTCGCTTTGCACTAGGAATTTATCAAGCGTTGTCAACGTCGCTCTCGCAACCCAACTCGAACCGGATCAATTGGAATTTCTCTCCAATACGGCCGGAAGAACGGAACGTTGTAAAATACGCTGCTCGTTAGGGGAAAGCGATGTGCAGTGACTCGTTCCGATCGAAACTGTGACGCTAGCGAGTGGACTCTTTTTTTACCCAGAGAAGAATAAATCGATGCGGGTTTCGAAAATTCAGAATAGATCGCTTGAAACGGACGAAACCAATTCCCATTTCTGTTTGAAGCGTCGAACCCGGCTCCGCGAAGAACCGTTCCGGAATTTCTTCCCCGGAAAATCGAGTGGCGGAAACTCGATACCGATGATACTTATGAAATTACGCACGACCCACTTTCTTTTAACACTAAACCTATCCACAGCAGGTCAAACGACGCTTTTCCAGTCTTTTATTTTACAGTTATCGGTGATATAATATTGTCTTCGTAACAATCAATTATAATAAATTCTAATAGGACGAAAGCCAAATTAATGAAATCACGTCGAAAGACGCTTCCCAGATTTTTATTTTACAGTTATCGAGGTTATACAATTACCTTCGTGTGAGCCGATAGAATAGGTTTCTTTATTCGACCATATGTTATAACAAAAGATTGCAAGATTGCACAAAATCGAAATAAATTGAATTTTACAAAGAAGCAAATCGATTGATTCATTCCTCGTGCATGTCTCTTTATAATCTCAATAACCGTAAATAAAAACATTAGGTCGCGTCCTTTTGACGCAGTCCATGAAACTTGTGTTAAGAGCAACCGTTAGAAACTTTGGAACGAAGACGGAAGGATAGAAAGGTTTCACGAATAATAACGGGTCCTTAGTCGCCGCGTCGAGCAGAGGAAAACCTACTTACTCTGATTCTCCCAGGAGTGTTCCTAAACTTGTACAAGCTTGTTTACGACCCCACGAAAGAAGTTTCGATGTTCAAGTAAATAGAAATTTAATCTGTGTACACGAGTGCAAGTTATAAGGAGCTTGTTCTACCTTTCCCGCCTTCTACGGCTGCGGCCTTTGTCGAGACGAGAGAACGGCGATAAGCAATCTCTCTACGACTTCAGCGTATTTGTTCCCCTTTCGGCGAGCGCTTTAATTGAGAAAATAACTGCGTAAGACGAGTCTGCCAGTTGCAAGTAAATTACAAATACATTGTCCTGTTCCCTGCGGTCGTGATCCGAATAGAGTTGTAAATTCCCGATTTCGCGATTACGTCTGTAATTTTAGGGCATTTTACGATTCATGATATCCGAGTAAAGCGTAAAGAGTGAAACTCTGGCATTCGTCGATTCGTTGCATACTCTCGAGTTCGGCCGCCACGTGTGCAGATCAATCGGAAAGAATATACTACCACACGAGGTAATAAATGGTAATGAAGGTAATAAAAGGAATACAAACACATTCAAGTACGAACGATCATCGGATCAAGCCCGGATAACGAAGATAAGAAGATCCGACGCTTTCGGGACACACTGTAGTATTGGCTAGGGTTAACATAATCTATTAGAGATCGATTCCTAGCGTCCTCAGAATCCCGTTCAAGCACGTCTCTGAAACGTTAATACTGTTAAGGGAGTTTCCAGGTTGCATTACTAACAGCACGCAACGGTTTCCTATGTGAGTATGTCTCTTATATACAGGGTGTCCCACATAAACGGGAACACCTAAATATCTTTCATATTTACAGTCCTATCAGAAAACTTCTAATAAATCTTTTAATAAATGATCTGTAGGCATTGTCGATTTCCTGAGACGTAATTGAAGCACATGCTGCAGTAATCCTTCGCCGCATATCCTCTGGCATTGTGGATTTATCTTTGTACACAATACATTTTATCTTGCCCCATAGATAAAAGTCCAATGGTGTCAGATCCGGAGAACGGGCTGGCCATGGAATTGGTCCTCGTCGCCCAATCCAGCGTCCAGGATATTTCGTATTTAGCACCGTTCTAGCAACTTTAGAATAATGCGTTGGCCAACCATCATGTTGAAACCATATGCGCTCCCGATCGAATAACGTAATTTCTTCTAAATGGTCCGACAAATTCTGGCGTAAAAATGCAGCATACTTTATACCAGTGAGAGTTCCTTGTATAAAGTACGGGCCTATTATTTTACTGCATAAAATTCTGCACCATACGTTAACGGTCCACGTTCTTTTCTTTTCTACTTCTCTTAACCATCGTGGATTCTCAGCTGACCAGAAGTGCATATTGTGCAAATTTACTTGGCCATGATTGGTAAAAGATGCCTCATCCGTAAAAAGAACTTTGTGAAAGAAAGTATTGTCCACTTCTAATTGATATTGTGCCCATTGGCAAAACCGGACACGATTAATATAGTCGGTGGCAGACAATTCCTGATGTAAACTCAAGTGATATGGGTGAAACTGTTCTATTTGCAGTATTCGTGAAATACTACTTCTGCTACTATCGGACTCTTGTTCGAGTTGTCGCAAACTTATATGTGGATCATTAGATACTGCAGCTAGGATATTAATTCTATTTTCTTCGTGAGTTACAATTCTTTGTTTGTTACGATTTTTAGAACTTACACTACCGGTATTTTTAAATTGTTTTAGCACGACGGAAAATGCGTGTAACGAAGGACAAATACGATTCACAAATTTTTCACGATACAAACGTACTGCTTGCCTCAAAGATTGGTGACTTTCGCCATAAGTGAAAACCATATCGATTCGTTCCTGTACAGTATAACGCATTGTTATCACTTTCACGTTTCGAACTCGAATAATGCAGAAGGAACAACGTACTTATTCTAACCGATTAATCTTCTGTTAACGATCTCAGTAATACATACTCTAACATAAACATACGCTGTTTACTATGAAAACTATTTCGAACATTTATTATGATATGTAAAGGTCAAGCCGACGTAAACAACGCGCAATCTTTGCTGAAACACGTAAGTTTTATACTTCCACATTTCATCCGCTTCAACATGATTATTCTTGCCCAAGGTCATTTCAAGGTCAAAAAGGTAGTATCCACTAAATTCAGTTTTTTTATTGTCTATCATACTATCGTAAGTAAAATATACTATTCCATTTAAAAAATCATCGGTGACCTTGAAATTTCATTAAAAAACACGACATAAAAAATTCTTTTTCTCACCATTATATTGCCCCCCTGCAATAGTGTTACTTTGTCCTGTGAAGTTTTCTGATAGGACTGTAAATACGAAAGATATTTAGATGTTCCCATTTATGTGGGACACCCTGTATATAGAATACCCGTAGTAATACGTGCATACGTACATACACACGTATATACATATGTGTACGTAGAAGGCTATCCATATCGTTGAAATCGAAGCCAGACGTGGCCGAATATGCGTGAAACGTTCAAGAATGACATAGATTATACCCGAGAGCGATAACAGTGAGAACTATATGTTGGCGGACGGTAAAAGCCTCAAATCTTTGATCAATTCAAAAAGAATAAACGTTTCATAGGATTCGAAATAGGTGTTTTTTCACAATGTTATAAATAACAGGGGAGCTCTTTTTTTAGACAATGGGGAATATATACCGAATCGTGTAAAGGTAAATGAAGTACAGTGAAAAGCCTGTTCAAATGTAAAAGCTTGTGAAGAATACCATGTAAAAGTGAATTGCGTGAATATGTACTGTGCAAAAAGAGATCCAGATGTATGCGTCAAACTGAAACAATAGTACATAAAACGATGAGTAGAACAGGGACGCAGTACGATGGTCGGTCGAGTATCGAATTGTGTGAAATATTCCTTCAAATAAAAATCTGTAATCGAAAATCGGTAGAGGTAAATTGTCGGTATGTTCTCCATAAAATACAGTGGAGTGCGTCGTTTAAAAAATAATTTAACATAATTGGATTAGTTACAATTGTTTAAAAATAGGATACCCGCACAGCGCAATAGAAAAGCTACAACAATCGATCAAGCAAGTAGAACGAAGGCGACAGTCAATAGGGATATCGATAAGTGGAATAGGAGTCTGTGTGGTCAGGCTAGTAGTCTGCGCTCTGTTGGACGAACGTGGAAGCAACGCAAGAGTATTAGGAAAAATGATAAGGCCGACGATGCTAACGAAAACGGCAGTGGTTTTCAAACATAAAGACTGAGGAGGAAAGGGTGATGCGTAAAATGACAATGTCTACGAGTACGTTTCCTTAACTCAAATTTATTTAACTAGTATGCGGGGGCGACTCGCGGAAGGTCACGACTGTCTGAAGAACGCGGAAGAAGTGATCTTTAAAAAGGCTTGAGTAGCTCCTTAAAAACTCCCTTAGAAAAAGACGAAAAATGCAGGATAGATGCGAAACGGAATAGTAGGAGAAATGGGAAGTCAGAAGTGGAAAACTGAGAAGAAATTTCGTAGCAGGTGTGTGTCATAAAAATAGAAAGTAGCGAAAAGAGGGAATAAGGAAAGGATCAGGCATGCGTCATCAAGCCTGGTCACCAAATGCGGACCCAGGACTGACCGAGCCTGTGGAAAACGTTGAACAATAGAGCCAGGATGTAACGGCAAAAGTGAGAAATATTTGTGACTGAAGGACAGCTTCATGACCGCCGCGACTCTAACATCTTGCGATGCGAATCGCGTACCACTAAAAAGACAATCTATAGCAACGTTCGTTGAATCGAGACTTGGTCGAGTGTACCGAGTAGATTTTTTAAAGTCGATTTTCTCGAAAGCGAAGTCTCGAAAGAAAAAACTTTACTCTATACTTCCTTCTTATATTTTGACAGTCCAATTTGGCTGTGCAGTGATAGGACACCCTGTATAAATCGACGCGATAAAATGTAACAGGATTGGACGACTTTGTTGTAAACTGTTACAATTCGGGAGAAAAACGAAAGAATACGAATGACCGGTCAGAAGATTTTGTCAGCGGACATGCCTCATTTTTTTCATAGATCAATGTATATTATGACTTGCGTAACGCAATTCATATTCAGTGGCCAAGCGAGAGGTAACGAAGGACCGTGGCTCGACAGAAGAAATTCAATTTAAATTTCCAATGAAGTAAGAGTCGATACACCCGCGCAGTGGGTTGCACACTTACTTTCAAAGACAGAGCCAATAACGTTCTCGACGACTTTCATTTCGACGTGGGTTGGCTTTACGGCGGCAATTTACGGTTTGCATGGTCTCAGGGAGCCTGGAGATCGAACGTTTCCACCGAGTACCTAGGAATTACAATTAAATGTACAGTACATTGCCTCGTTATTTGCCGATAACCACCTTACAAGCAGAGGCGGTCTTCAAAGGGGCAATTAAAATGGATGAGACATCGATCAGCTGGTGAAACTGGTCACGTGAGCCGCAGAAAATGCAGTCGGGAATTAAACGAAGTGGACATTCTTTGTAAACGAATAACTTTTTTAAAATTCTACCAAACGATTGGGTTTCTTTAAAATGTATTAGAAATTGTCTTTACCATACACTGTACACTACTTTATAAATGATAGAACATTATATTGTTACGACGGTTGTTCATGTGGAGTCGCCATAATGAAAAATTACTTCATGGTGAATAACCTTTAAGAACGTAATAGAAGAAGGTGGTTCTCACGGAACTGTTGTACCGACACACAATCGAAAGAGTCGAAGATTGGCTGTCGAGCGGACTGGACGACAAATTGATAGATTTATCCGAATTGTATTCTGGTTGTAAAAAGTCACTAATTGTACAGATATAATTGTAAATAAACGAGATGCCGCGTCGTTTGCCGAACGAGGAGCAGAAAACGCGCAACAATATGCTGTTAATTGTATAACAAAAATCATACTCGAATTTGTTTGAACCTGACTTCCATGTATTTCTAACAATTATTATATCGCAACTACTTATGTTACGAACGATCGCGTAAATATCGCCGTTGGCGAGCAATAAAACCTGCGCGAATCTCGCCGGCGGCAGCGTAACGGCGATGCGATAAATGAGCAGCTGGCAAAGCGTTAACCTAGTCACCAAAGAATAAAGATAGCACTTCTCGTCCACAGTGTACTTTAATAAAACTCTCGAATCTCTTACACGAATATTGTACTGTATTTCGAAGAATAATTCTCTTTCATTCGACTCGAGAAAGAATATTTAGGAAATCTAATATGATGTTATTAAAAGCAAACAAAAATTTCAGCCTCCGAAATGTTTGCCGATCGATGCTTCGTGCGTTTTACACGCGTTTCTGTACGTTCACCAAACAACTTTAATAATTACTCGTCGCGTAACCCGTAGAGCGATTCTACGTAAAATAGAGAGGTCCATATGCCCACAGGGAGCACGGTTAACCGTATTTAGGTGAACGGCACTTCAGGTATACACTCGGTTACCGGTGTCGTATCGATGAAATGTAAATTTGGATAACTGCTTGCAAACGTCATTCACGCCGGTGCAGCTTGCACCGTATATTTGTCTCATGCATATGCCTCTCTCGCATCGACGAAAGCTCTGCACCGTTATCTGGCTATTAGTCTCTGCCTGTGACGTTCATGAATATTACATAATTTACAGCATTTGTGTTCACAAGAAAATTGAATGACACAGTTTTAGTGGTAAAATTGTTAAGTTGCCGGTACAAATATTTCTTCGGCACGTGTTCAACGATATTACGTGTAACGCTGCTGAACGTACAGTCGCGATGATTACCAGCACGAATACTTCGATGAAATAACAGCAGACATTCTGTACAACAAGATTTTCTATTAATATGTATGTTTCTCTATGTGTATTTTATTACACGGTAGGATAAATGATTCCAACTTCCGAATTCTAAATACCAAATCTCTAATGTTGTATGACCGAATCATAGCCAACATAAACATCACGGTATGACTCATCCAAACATAACTTCCAAATCCCAGATCTTCTTACTCATCCTGTACCTTCTTACTCACCCTGTTGTATGCGTAGGTGTCACTTCTGTGATACCTTCTTCTCAGTGTACTAGGATTGTCACTGAGCACCTTGGGTCGCGTAATAATTACACGATTGTAGTGGTTGCGGTTTTCTTTATTTTCACTTCGTAACGGTACGAATTCTATGTTCAAGTTCTGTTCTGTTCGTGATGTCTGTATTCGTCTGTTTGCAATTTCTTGTTAGTCTTGTTCGTGATTTCTGTGTAATCTAGTTCGCGTTTTCTCTGAGTTCTAGTTCGCGTTTTCTGTGAGTTTTCTCTATAATTTAATGATTCTTGTTGCGTTCTGTCCGTCGTCACCTCGGTTTTGTCGTGATTGGTTGAGGGTAGTTTTTGATGGAGGAATGTAGCGTTTTTTAATTGGTTGTGGAAATGATGGAAGGAGTGTGCTTGAAGGATTATATCTGAAGATCACCCCAGATCACTATTCTTCATTTATATAAACACCCCACACATTTTTTGGAGAACAAGTTCAGAATTCTGTAATTCGTGCTAAGCTACGAAGCTTGCCGTTACGTGTTAAATAAACCTCAAACCTCTTCAAAAAGTGTTGTTATTAATCCAGCGACTCGGGATTCAACACTAAATTAAATTACTAAATTCTCTGTTCTGTACGTTGGTTTTGCTATCCTATGGTTTCTGCGTTCTTATGATTTCTGTTTGAGTCCTCGTCGTGTTCTGTCCGTTGTCACCGCAGTTTTGTCACGTGTAGTATCCACGTTTCAGGATATGGTGGTCGTAAAGTCATAGGCTAGTTCGGTGCCGTGTGCTTTGCATAACAAATCTTTTGGCGTTGCCGTCAAAACAATTTTATTACCTTTGTTCACAATTTCTTCTCTTTTATACCCGACAATGTTCGTTTGTAAAAGTTTTTCGTCTCATCTACAACTATCTGGTAAGAAAATTTTTGTTGCTTACCGATTTTCTATTACGAACAATAGTGAAACCCGCATACAAGAGTGACAACTAATACTAGGAGTCCCGCAGGATCCTTTCCAATACTTCTAATACGAATCATGAATCACTATACGACCAATGCTAAGGTCTCCCGTAGGAGCCTCTCTAAATTTCTATGTAGAATCACAATACGAATTACTATAGGTCTCCCGTAGGAACCTCTCTAAATTTCTACGTAGAATCACAAGCTCCACCACTCCGTCTTGCTATTTATTTGCTAAGGTTTACAAAATGTTACAAAGTTCGACTGAGTAGGGGTAAAATGGAGTGGGAGCAAGGGTGTTTTTTACGAAAACGGAAAATTCCGCTTTCGAAACGCTCGTCCGAGGCGTCTCGCCGAAGGACTCTTGCAGGTAGCGTCGCTAATTAGAATCGGGGCCCAAAACTCGGCGCCTGGTGATCCTAAACCGAGCCTTCCGTTGGGACGGCTTGCCGAACATCTGGCTCTTTATGACCAATTTAACAATAAACCAAATTCGCAGCCGGTAACAATTCTTCGGACTGCATTATTTCTACAAAGATTCCGCCACGCGACATACCGCCCCCCTTGAACAGCCACGTTCAGCTAAAACCATCTCGCTACGCGACAATTTTGCTGAGCAAATAGTTTTTTTACCTCGTTGATTCATCTCGTGGAGAAAAAAATGTATGTCGCGGAATGAAAACGTTCATGGGAATTTATGGTGTCCGTCCACCGGACACGAAGCGAACTATTAAATTCAAAACCAACAGTCGTGTTCGAATCCGACTGCGTTCCGACGTGTTTATGCGAACAATTTGACGTCGATAGCGGCGCACAGGCAAATTTAACAAGTTCGCGATGCTTCCCGAAGTCCATGAATAACTCGCGGCGCCGACCCGCGAAACTATCGGTTTGATTTAAGCGTTGCAATTTGAATATTGCTGGATTACTCTGTGTAGTGGCATTCATAAATTTCCCGGTGAGTTATGGTCTCGGGAACGCCGATCTTTCGCCGGTGGTGCGTGTCGATTTTTCCCGGTGAACGCAGGATGGAAATAAAAATGAAGAAAATAGAGGATTCTATGGAACGACCATTTATCAAAATTCGGAACCGTACTAACAAAACACAGACGTGATGCATAAATCTGCAATGTTGTGTCGGCGGCCGTTGAAATTGGATCGCTTCCAAAAGTCTCGAGCAAACAGAAAACTAAATACGAGGCACGACGTCGAACCGAGAAGGGCTTTTACGATTGCTGATTCTTCGAAATCGGTATCTTATATGTAATATCAATATTATTGTTTCAATTCATAATTTATAAGCAGTAAGTAATATTATTATAAGTGTAGAATGAATGGTTCTTTGTGCATGCGTGCGGACGACCGGATCATCTCGCGACGGACCAGAGCGACCCGGTATGTTTGGAAAACTCGAATGACTGAGAGGGTACGAATGAAAAGCGTTATATACAGTGAATCACTTTAATATTCGGACACTATACAATTTTCACTTTGCCGCATTGTAATTTTGCTCCCGATGAAGAAAAGAAAAATTAATTCGAAATTACATTACTGTACAGGGTCTAGTTAATAAAAGCATAATTTTTACTTATATAATTACTAACGTTTACTAAGTATTGTAATTTAAACGAAACAATGTCCAGTTTTAACGTGACAATAATATTCGGACATCTCGGAATGTAACAATTTGCGTGACCTAATGTGATATTTAATGCGATTGTGATGTATGTTTACACACATT
Organism: Agapostemon virescens; assembly: GCA_028453745.1. NCBI lineage: Eukaryota > Metazoa > Arthropoda > Insecta > Hymenoptera > Halictidae > Agapostemon > Agapostemon virescens. Next base: position 4,414,118 of record CM052082.1, on the reverse strand, counting down.
ACAGCCGTGTAAACTGTCTCGGGCCTTAGAAAATCAGTTGTGTTTAGATATTCGCTAAGTTCACTGGTAATAATCGAACGTAAGAGAAACACTTCATACAACATACGCCAACTTGTCATTTTTCACAATACAAAAGGTGAATCGTAAAGGAAAATTGCAGCAATGCTTAAAATTAGTAAAAGTACAGTGTGAGATATTATTAAAAGATTTAAATATGAAGACATATATAATCTATTCCGCAAAGAGGCCAACCAAAACTTTTTGGACACGCGAGATAAAAGACAAATTATAAGAGAAATAAAGAAAGATCCTACATTAAGTGCACCAAAATTAGCTGCTGAATTATTAGCAGAGACTGGAAAGAAAGTGCACCCCCAAACAATACGCAGAGCATTAAAAGACTGTGGTTATAATGGACGAGTTGCTTGGAAAAACCCGTATATGAATGAAACTAATAGAAAGAGAAGATTAAACTTTGCGAAAGAATTTGTTTTAAAAGAAGAGACGTGGTGGAATGACGTTATTTTTAGCGATGAGAGTAAATTCAACATTTTTGGGTCGGATGGGCAAAAAATGGTGTGGCGAAAGAAAAATGAAGAATTCAAAATTAAAAATACGAAGCCTACTATAAACCACAGAGGTGGAAATGTACTTATTTATGGATGTATCTCAACATTAGGACGGGTGAATTAATTTTTATTGATAACATAATGGACGAAAATGTATACCTGAACATTTTAAAAAATAATTTACGTAAGAGAGCAATAAAAATGGAGATTCAGAATACATTTAAGTATTATCAAGATAATGACCCCAAGCATAAGGCACGTATCATACAGGAATATTTGCTGTATAATTGTCCAAAATTATTACAATCGTCACTTCAGTCCCCAGATCTAAATCCTATAGAGAATTTATGGGATAAACTAGACCGACGAATTAGAACAACTGCAATAACATCTAAAGAAATGTTAAAAGAACGACTGAAAGAGGGATGGAATAATATTAGTACAGAGTATTTGAAAAAAATAATTTACAATATGCCTTAACTTTTAAAAGAGGTCATTCGTCAAGAAGGATATCCTACACGATATTGAATTACTTTTCGTTTGTAAAAATTAGTACAAAAACTATCAGTCTTTAAAAGTGTCCGAATATTATTGTAACGTTAAAACCAGACATTGTTTTGTTTAAAATAGAACATTTAATTAACGCTAGTAATTATATAAATAAAATCTATAGTTTTATTAACTGGAAATTATGTAGGAATGTAATTTAGAATTAATTTCTTTTTCCTGCATCGTAAACAAAATTACAATGCGACAAAGTGAAAATTTTATAGTGTCCGAATATTAAAGTTACTCACTGTACGTTTTCATTGATTACATTTATTATTGCAACTATTGTTTAACTATTGTATATATGTTTTTATCGATTCGCGTACTACTCTGTTTTGTTCGCGTTACTACGTTTGGATTTTGTTAAATAAACGTCGGAGATAGTTTCCCTTGTGCGAACAACTAGAGGAATCCTACATAAGCAATATCAATATTATTGTTTCAATTAACAAATACGATGGACAGTGGACGATGGACGTGGACAGGGGTTGCCCTCGAATCAACGACAACGTATTCGTCGTTATGATTCCATTGATATGTCATTCCGGCGATAGCCATTAGCCAATGAATAAGCACTAATTTTCCAGACTGTTCGGAATAAATTTTAAACGTGAAACAATTCTCAATTTGTTCTTTGTCTTCTCCGAGAAATTGCGGTCACTGTAACTATAATGTAAAAGCAATCTAAAACAGAAAAGCTTAACCAACGACGCCCGTGTGTCACGTAATATTCATGTCGCGGCGAGTAGAGAATGCAACCGCAGCGAGAAATCATAAGCGGCCGATTGCATACTGCATGACATAACCGTGCGAATTAACCCTGCAAATTTCCGTGACGAGAAAATGTGTGTATCCTCGACGGCCGTTCAACGATCGTCGTCGCATATAAATGAAGATCCATCCCGGAACGAATCATCGAAGGTAAAATCGATTAGCATGGCTAACCGCTATAATGTAATTAACCAACAAAGGGCGTGTGGACCTTAGCTTTTGCGTTGACACATTAATTCCGCCCGATGAGTTACGTTCCACCGGCAGCGATGTATATTTCATTTGCTTCGACGACAAATTAGTAGCGCGGTTTCAATTACATCGACCAGCGTCGAGTGGTCTATCGAGGGCTGCGAGCACGATCAAGGACACAAGAAACGATCTCCTTCGATTCGCATTCACGCTCGTCGTCGGCAAGAGGATCCGCAATTTCGCATCACTTATTTCACACTCGTGTCGAGGCTAAAAGTCGGCGACGATTCATGACACGGCCACGGATGTACATTTTGGGACTGTCGAACTGGTCGAAAATTGGCACGCAAATATCCGCATCGCTCTGCAATGAGTTTTGAGGGTTTTTTTCAGCTAATTTCGACGTGTCGTAAACCGTAACCTCGACGAGTGATTCCCCGGAAAAAGGTAGCGGCTTCGACATTACTGCCAAATTTTTTTCAAATTTGCCGTCCACCGAAAAGAGGAATTTTCCGCGCTCACCCTTTGCGCAAACGAGGTCGCGAGAGAAGGGGAATCGAATACGAGGCGTAGTGGCAGCCTTTTGCAAGACGAAAATCAGGACGTCCTAGAATATCGTTGAGCGTAGACCATCGTTAACTTTTTCCGTCGCTTGTCATTTCTGACCGTATGGTCGGTCACCGAAGGTCCTCGTCTGAAATCATCGTGGTTTCACCAAATTGCAACACTTTTTAGCTACGAAGCGTTCCAAGGTTGTACAATAACTTGTAATAAAGTCCTTGGTCCATCAACTGTAAATTTTATATTATTATTACGATTATTTTTTTCCATAAGTATTACATTTTTTTTCAACGTAATATTCGACGCACATCTCTTTTTCTTTGAAAAATTATTTATCTTTCAGTAGATTCGTCTTTGCTGCCGAGACGCAGCATGCTTCTGCATCGAAGCATCTTCGCTGCGCCAAACAACTTATTATTCTCGATGCCTTTTTCGTTGGAAAATGATTTGCGTTCGATAACTCGAATAGCTCGAAACATTTGCAACAAACTGTGACGATGGAAAAAGTTGACTCTGCTTCGCTGGTCTCTGCTTCGCTGGTATCTGCGTCGCTGTCGTGAATCGCGCAGTTTCACAGGTTTAACTGGCAATCGTAACTACGTGTTCTATATACGAAACAGCACAAAACATTCCGCCCAATGTAATTAATGCAACATGTCACCGGTAACCGTACCCGTGCACGGAACATGGCACGTAGTATGATAATACGAGGGCGTGGAAGCGAAGCTGAAAGCGCAAGAGGACAAAATATTGGGTCAAGTTTAACTGCCTGGCATCGACTGCAGACTCGTACGAACTTGAAACTCGCAAGACGAACGATCTCGTATTTTGTGTTTTCAAACGAAACTCCTTCCAAGTAATTACAATAAACGATTAGTATTAATACTGGAAAGGTGGCGATTACAAACTTGTGCATTTTTAAGCCTGGATTTCACGAATCTCTGAAATCTTATATAAAGGGTGTCCCAAAATTAACGCAAGATTTGAATTAAATAGAAAACACAGTTTTTAGTCTTTAGATTGTTATTTTTTCATTGAATCATAAAGTACACAGGATAGGGATATTTATGGAATAACACATCGGGCAAATGGCCTTCACAGCTTTGCTGGCACATACGCACTCTTTTGTCGAAACTTTTCATGACCTTTCTGCATAATTGTGGCTGAATTTCGTTGATGCAACGTTTAATTTCCTCTTGTAATGCACGGGTGGTTGTGGGCTTGTTGGCATAGACCTTTGACTTCAAATAACCCCATAAGAAGAAATCTAATGGTGTTAAATCACACGATGTAGGGGGCCAATTCTGATCACCGAAACGGGAGAGTACACGACCAGGAAATGTCTCATGCAGTAATTGAATTGTTTCACTGGCTGTATGGCATGTGGCACCGTCTTGTTGAAACCACATATCGGCCACACCAGTAGCATCCAATTTCGGCACAAAGAAGTGTGTTATCATGTCTCGATATCGAGCACCAGCAACAGTTACTGTTTGATCAGCCTCATTTTCAAAAAAGTATGGTCCAATGATGCCTCCAGCCCAAAATCCGTACCAAACAGTGACACGTTGTGGGTGCAATTTATTGTTCGATAATCACATATGGGCTCACCGAACCCCAAACACGGCAATTTTAGCGATTAACAAAGCCATCAAGGTGAAAATGTGCTTCATCGCTTAGGATAATTTTGCTCGAAAAATCAGCATCCACTTATTGATGTTCAATAATCCATTCCACGAACTCTCTTCGCTGTTCATGGTCATTAGGCTTCAGTTGTTGTGTTAATTGAATTTTGTAAGCACGGAGACACAGATCTTTTGAAAGTATACGCTGTAGAGAGCTTCTTAAAATTTGCAATTCTTGTCCACAACGCACTGCTTCGATATTGATATTTGAACAGCTTGTTTTTGGACGACCGATGTGTTTAGCGTCTCCAACTGATCCAGTCTCCCTGAATTTTTCAATTAATCTTTTCACAGTTGACGAGGTTAAAACACTATTTTGTTTCATTATTTTTTAAATATTGTTCAATAATGAAAACAAGTTGTTGTATCCTATAACGTTCCATTTTTACTAACCATAAACTCTCAGCTGTCAAATTGTTCTTCTTTCAGGGTTGCCAACAATTTACTGCAAAAATGGCGGCAAATTAAAATCTTGCGTTAATTTTGGGACACCCATTATTTCAGGCACCATCGAATTTTGTTCCACAAAATTATTCAGTTGTTGAATTTTATATTTATCTTGTCCGAGTGCGTACTATGTTTTAACCCGGTTTCTGAATCGCTGAATGTTGCAGCTCTACCATTCATGGTTCCATGAATGTTTTAGTTGTGCACGTTCCGAATCGTTTATTCGAGTGTTAATTTCAGGCTGCTCGAACTAACGATCGCTCCACCAATTATCTTCGCGTCGAGGAAACTTGTTGTTCGTCGTTTAAAATTTCATTTATCGGAGATAACGAGCATAGACAAGAAATTTCGGGCATCCGATTGTCCTTATCCAGCAGAACGCGTGGTCGGAAACGTCGAAATTGCGAGTCCGGCGTTCCCTCGCGTGTCTATAATTTTCGCGTGAGCGTCACGGGGATGTTTCGTGACCGTTTCACGGTTGCGATCACGAATACAGAAACGCGAGTTCACGCACGAATGTCTTTGGTTATTAGCCCGGCTGGGATATTAATCCCGGTTAGTGGCAAGTATCGCGATAGCAGCGACGCTCGCGTTGCGGTCGTCTCGGATTTATGTCGACCGTGGTAGTGGCTTGGTCGATGTACCTCGCGGTGCACCGGTCTAGCACAAGTCATCGTCGACTGCATCGCCGTCGACTCTCGCGGCGCAGTTAATTGCCCGCGGATCGACGCGATGGGAATTGCCACTCGAATTAAAACACCCTGACCGTTCAGAGTTCGATAACATATTTTCCATCGTTAGCCCGGTCGTTAAAATTTCCTGCCGAAAATGGCAAACGTAATCGCCGGTAACGTACAGTCCGCGGAAACGAATTCAGATCCGAATAATTCTTTATCATCGCGACATCGGAACGACAGGCTGTAAACGCTTCGCGAAAATTGCGAAACCGAACGCAATAATGCCTCGAAACACGGACAGTCTCAGAGTCGTTGCAACATGCGATAGATTCAAAATAACTTCTTTTTTACATTTGGACCATGAATTCAGTTTTCTGGCTGAAGTAAGCGGATCGGGTTAATCGATGATATTTGATGAGAATTTTGGAAAAAGTGCGTTCCGTCTGAATTAGCTTTGGCGGCGATGTAAAAGGTGGATAGGGAGTAGAAAAGGAAGGGAGCGTTTCGTCTTGGGCCTACTAGAGGAAGAGGAGAGGAAGGCTACCTAGCAGGCCCTGCCTTAGACGCTGGGATATCGGAAGGCGATCAAGGACGGTATATGTATACCGTATATGAATCGAAGGCGAATGAAGTACTAGCAGGAAAGTCGTCCTATTGTCCCTTTGTTGGTGAGCGCAGGAGGTAGAGCCGCCACGGTTGCTCTTTACAAATTTTTCATTCAGTCAAAACCGCATTTTGTATAGAATAACTTTCTTTAAATTCGTTCATATCGATCGAACCATTGAACCATTAAAATTCATACAGTACATTGGAACAACCTGAATTCAGATTATTGCAATGATTTTTACGGATGGTTTATTGAAATGTTTCATATCAAACAGAATACGTGAATTTGATAAAATGTTCGAAATCATTTGGGACACGAATGATTCCTTTTCAAACAGTGAACGTATCGCATAGTATGGCTTTGCGAGATTAAATATGTCCACGTCGATGGCAAAAAATTACAAATTCGTATTTAGTTTCGATTGACCTCAAAGAAAATAATTTATAACCACAGCATCGCACGGTACACATTTCAGGGATTTCTGTATTAGCGTTGCTCTGACTGGCGCATGTTTCGTAGGACTACGAATGCGTTCAATGGAAGTATAATAAAGTTTTCATTCGCTGCGAATGCTAGCAACAAATTATATTCCGCTCGACAAATAAATGGTTGCGGTCGCCACTGGGAAACGTATTACTCGACCGAAGTAGCAACATTTTATTTAATGCCCTCCCTTTTTAAGCAGCCTCTGGTTTTTACGACAGCATATTATTTATACGCGTTCGTGGATTATACATGGCGGTTGCTGCGTCGGGAAAAAATGATTACACGCATGGCCGCGCATCGAAGTTCATAACGAACAACGTAACGTTTTCACCGGAATAATTTTTCGCCAGCTTTTGTTCCCGACCGGTGCAGCCTTTGAAAACGTTCTTTCTTTTATTCGGGTCGAGTGCAAAATTTTCGTGCCCGCTTCGAAACCAGATATCGTATGCAACAAGCACTTATTTACGAGCTCTCAAATTCTATTCGTTATTAACGCTCCGCTGAAATCAATCTCGCGAAGTTCGCCAACGGCTGGGAAGTTCCGGTTAAACATTTTTGCAAAGTTATCCGACGCGCGCGTGTGTGTTAATGCTTACCCGCCTGCCGTTCTGCCGTGAAACTTTTGTTAGAAACCACGTCATAAATCACGCGGCACGCGTGGCCATGCATCTTTTTTTGTCGCGGTAGAAAATTCGCGTCAAGGAACTGGTCAAACGTAAATTACCGATGTCTTATTGATATCCAGAGATACGAGATTAAGACATTGTTAAGGGGGGAAATCCAATTGAAAGTCAGAAATGTGCAAGATTTTACGGAACTTTTTTCGACAGGAAGAAATGATGGTACATTTTTGAAACTCTGGAATCTATTAATATCTATATTAGAGTACAAAAATATATATTTTTAATCTATAAATTTTCAAAATGGACGTCTTATTGATAACATATTCCAACAGGTCCGCGCGGGAGGTGGAAATCGGCGTGACATGTAGCGTCTGTTCTATCCTTCCGAGTCACTAAACACAGAAATCACATATTATTCAAATCAATAGTTTCTAATTGTACCTAAATTCAAATCAAAAATTAAAAATTGGAAGATTTATATGCGTGTGAAAAAAATATTCATTTTCTAGAGGTGTTCTTGTGTACTTTTTTAATATTTAATATTTTAAAAAGTACTTTTTACAAAAACAATTAGGTTTAGCGACGAGGTAGTAGTGTTGTGAAGTTGTGATAAAAATTTCAGAAAGATTGGTTGAATAGTTTTGAGTTACATTTCCCGCCAATTTGAAAAATCATGTTTCGAGAAAAACGCATTTAAAGTTTTGATACGTGAAAACTGTATAATATTTACAACTTACCGGTTAATCCGCAATTCCAGGACCATATAATAGCCCTTCAGCTTCCTCGAAAAACTCGTTCTGCTGAATTTGTTGTTCTCTTTGCCTTTTTCGGGTCACCTTGGAGATTGAAAGGCTACGCTGTCCTTGTCTAACCAGCCGGTACTCGTTCATTTTCGCAGCGTACTCCTTACACTGTCTTCCTATTATTAGTTGCAACTCTGCTATAAGTTGCAACATTGCAACGTGGTCCTCATTAAAAATTGTAGCCGCATTTAAAGCGGCTATTTCTACAATTTTTGACCCTGAATTTAGGTGTTTAGGCGCAAATTAGGCGTTGCATTGAAACTTTTGTTGGCATTCTGGGTATGGCCGCCTAAACACCTTTTCAATATGTCTTCCTTCGACATATCTTCATAAATCGGTAGAATATGTCTTTGAACTTCTGAATTGAGCAAATTTTTCACCAGTCGCTCTGCTTTTCTGCCACTTACACCAGCTGTTTTCTTCTGGCGGACAGTAACTGTGTTGTGGATTTTCGTTTGTGGAGCACAACTGGTAGAACGTAGCCACGATCTCTCCCTTCATATCTTCAACACTGTTAACATTCCTGCGTATGGCTAAGCCATAATAAGCATCTTCTTTTTAATGGCTCGGAGTCGAGTGTCCATTCTCTTTTCGACATGCCCGATGCACTCACTTTTTATCATGATTAAATCGTCGCCATATGGATTGACGTCTAAAATACGTTTAAAAGTTTTGGAGTCTCCATCTTCAATATAATTTCCATATTTTACTCCGAACTTCTCCTCCGATCTTAAAAACGTCTGTTTAATCCCATCTACTTCCATCTTGGCTGCGGAACCCACATGATTTTTCGCGCACTCTTCCTCATGTTCTGCACACCATTCTTCATAATATAGACTATCTTTCTTGCTTTTCCAATATATACATCCTTGACAATAACTACTTTTAACCACTAAGTCAATAACTTTGCCCGTGTAGTATCCTATGAGCGTAGTTACTCCATACAATGATTTAAACCCACGTTTCTTCCAAGAACCATCACCGGAAACTTTTAAATTCAGAATGAGCCGCTCATGTTGCTCATTCATTTCTTTTTCTTTTGAAAATTATCGGTGCGCTGCTTGGCCTCAGCGGCGCTCAAGAGGCGTGTCACGATTGGAGGCTATAGCTTCGAAAATACTTCGAATTTCTTTTTCAAATTTTAGGATTATATTCTTGACATGTTAAACTAACCATATGTGCAAAAAAAATTGCATTTTTTGAAAGTTCTCATTGGATTTCCCCCCTTAAGGCGAATAGAAGCGAATAACGTTTGTTAGATGAGCAGCTACCTATCTTACGTTCGAGTAACGAGTAAAATATTGTCGACTACGAATCTCGACCCACCCTTACTCGAAGTCGTCGATGTCAAAGGCAAAAGCCAGAATGCTCCTCTCCTCGTGACAGTTGCTTCGATATTAATTTATAATATATTTAATATATAATGTATATAATATATTTCTTACTGTAGGGAAGAGAATACGCAGGGAAGATGAGAAACGGGAAGGGCTCCGTGAGTCGGTGCGGTAGTTGTTCGACTACGACCGGAAAGTCGCGGGTTCGATTTCCGGTCCGGTTCCCTCCTTTTTCCTAAGTTCCTACATTACGGTATAATTGTTTAGCAATATAAGTAGATACGTTAAATTTCTTTGGAATGGAAGCTTAGTACACTGGAATGAATCTTGATTGCGATCGGTAATTAAAATTCCTCGACCCGTCTTTCCACGTCGCTGTGCACGACAGATACAAATTTCAGGTAGGGTGGTAGGGTATTCTAGACGCCGTTTGAGATAAAATCTAAATCGCCAAGTACTCTGCAACAAGCGTTTTAAGCGCCGGAGAATGATGCGACATTGTGGCCCGTTCTCAAAGGAAGAATGGCAGACAGTTATGATTCGGGAGCAAATACATATCCGCAAGAAATCCCAGACGGGGATCCGGCTTCCTCGAAGAAAAGTAATTAAGGTCGTTCTTACCTACCCTCCTCCCGTTCTCCGTTCAAACACTACTAACGACACGACCTCATTATTGTACCAAGATAATGTTAATCTCCTGCGGCGTCTCAAAATTACGTTTTTAATTACGCTGTATCCTCTCCGCCGCGCAAATCGAGGGACGAATATTAGCGAAGGGCAGTGGGAAATTCCCCGGAAAATATTTCCATCGGTCTCGGGGGATTGAAACATTTATTTCAAGGGGTACTAAACGTTGTTTCGAGCAGCGAACTTTAAAAATTCATTTGTCGAAGCTATGCGCTAATTTACGCGGATAATTGCGTTTTTAATACTGCACGGGGAAGAATACTTTCCGCAACGATTACGCTTTGCAACTTAGTAAAACGCTCGCTGCGGCCAAAGTCGATCGAACAGAGAACAACGAAGTTCTGGAATTGTTTGAAATGTACCGCAGAGTCTTACTGCTAATTACTCGCACGCAGACTGCGCATCAAACATTCAAGCACAATTCATTCGGTTGCACGGAACACATTACACAATAGTCAGTGCTGCGAAACTAAAATACGAAATGCCAAATGCAACGATATACGAAGTGCTTAAAGCGAAGAGAGTTCGATAGATTGTATTCCTAATTGTATACGTGTTCTCGAAAATGATCGGTATAATTACGGTGCTCTAAAATGTCATAATCGGACTGCAGGTTTTCTGCATTTACAACTAAATCACCGGGTCTGATACGAAATAGAAAACGCATAGAAAATTAGTTATTTAGGTGTGTAGCGCTACGCGATTCGCATCGCAAGACGTTAGAGTCGCGGCGGTCACGAAGCTGTCTTTCAGTAACAAATATTTCTCACTTTTTCCGTTACATCCTGGCCTTATTGTTCAATGTTTTCCACAGGCCCAGTCAGCCCTGGTCCGCATTTGGTGACCAGGCTTGACGCAGGCCTGATCCTTTCCTTATTCTCTCTTCCCGCTATTTTCTATTTTTATGACACATGCCTCCTACGAAATTTCTCCTCAGTTTTCCACTTCTGACTTTCCATTCCTTTCACTATTCCGTTTTGAATCTATCCTTCATTTTTGTCTTTTTCTAAGGGACTTTTTAAGGAGCTACTCGAGTCGTTTCAAAAATTATTTCTTCCGCGTCCATCGAGACCTTCCGCGAATCGCCCCCGCACACAAGTCAAAAAATTTTGCGTCGAGGAAACCTGGACGTAGACTTTGTCATTTTACGCATCACCCTTTCCTCCTCAGAAGAAGAAGGGGATGAAAATCACGCAGGGAAAGTCTCCATACGTAACGACTTAAAGAGAATGCGAATACAATCAATTTTTTAAGAAAATGAAAATTCCGAATGCTTCCTCGATGCGGGAGTCTGGAGGCGTTACAGAACAGCGGTGGTGTATTTTTCTGGTTTGTTTTCCTCGTTTCCGTGCACCGTTTCAACGGGGTGAACGGGCGAGACGCGAGAATAGCGCGACGTTGCGGCGCGACGCGTCAGGGCGTTGTCCCATGAACGATTTCTGTGGCAGCGGCGTTCTCTTCCCACACAATCGTGCACCGTCAACTAGATTACGTTCCAGGAATGTTCAGGCGACCCGGCCTCGAGGACTCGTGCTATTTGAATAGAGCTCTTCGCGATAACCCTCTCTGCTCCCTTACCCCGTTGCAGCTCGCGCTCGGCGCGAGATTGTTAGCGACAAAGCAACAGGAGCAGAACCAGAGAAATCACGATTCTGTCGGTAATGCGGAAAACTAGATAAGGCCCGCTCTACGATAACTCGAAACCCGTGACTCGAACACACTCGATGATTACTGAAAAAAAACATCCATTCGTGGTTATTACGTTTTCCCACGGACACGTGGATGGTCCTTCGAATCAAACCTATCGGCGCGCATCAACATGCTACGCGCAACGTAAGCGAATTCGCGAACGTTCGCGAGCCGCTACGCAACACTCGATAAACCAAGTTAACTCGTTTGCATCGTGCGGAAAGAGAAAAAATTGATCCATGTCACGCGCATTGCTGACACGCGCTTGCCGAGCAGCTTTTCGCATCTTACGAAAATATACGAAAATGGCTCGACGACCGGTTTGCCACGAATAGGGGACAGTTTTTTTGGCTTTGCAACCACAAATTGTCACAGAGATGGGAATAATATACAGGGTGTTTCATCTAAAACAGGATACCTAAATATCTCCACTACCTCTGAAAATACGAAAAATGTTGCTAACGTAATCTAAATGGTTTCAAAAGACGAATCAGATGGAAGAATCGTTTTTTTGTAAATTGTAATTTTTTAATCGTTTCTCCAAGGTCACTCGTCTTTTTTTACATATATATATATACAGTTTTTGTTGTTGTATGTAATAGCAAACATTATTGTGCATACATTCATGTTCAATAGCACGACCTTGAAATGACCGTGAACTCTAAAATTTGCTAATTAATGCAGAACCTTCTTTCAGCGACATTTCAGATTTCAACGGTAACAGGAATTCGATCATGAACTTGAACTTGTAAATAATCACATTTATTACTGCAATAAATGTTCGAAATGACGTCCTTCCGTGGTGATTCATTTCGTTTGGCGAAAAACGACAGATTGTACAGCTCTTTCGATGATTTCAGGTTTCATATCAGCACATGCTGCAATTATTCGTTCCTTCATATTTTCTGGCGTCGTGGGCTGCTCTTGATAAACCGTACCTTTTAATGTCCCCCATAAAAAAAAATCAAGGGTGAGATCGGGTGAACGAGCCGGCCATGATACAGGTCCATTGCGTTGTATCCAATGATTTGGGAATTTTTCGTTGAGGACACGTTTTGCAATATGGGAAAAGTGTGCTGTACACCCATCGTGTTGATACCATAATACTAATCGGTGCCTAAATGGTACATCTTCTAATAAACTTGGTAGAATATGTTCTAAAAATTCAGCATACTTCTGCCCAGTTTGCGTACCGTTGATAAAATACGGCCCAATTATCCTATTATTTAGAATACCACACAGGCATTTATGGTCCATGGTCTATGCTTATCGAGTTGTCTAAACCATCGTGGATTTTCAACCGACCAATAATGCATGTTGTTGAGGTTAACCTGACCATGATTTGTAAAGGATGCTTCATCCGTAATCAATACTGTTTGAAAAAACATTTCATCACTTTCATATTTCCGTATACATCATTGAGAAAAGTGTACGCGATTTTCAAAGTCTCTTCCACGGAGTTCTTGGTGAAGAGATAAATGGAAAGGATGAAATTTTTGTGAATGAAGAATTCGGAATATGCTTGTAGCACTAATACCAGTTTCACGTCCAAGTTGCTTTATACTAACATGCGAGTTTTGATTTACTTTCGCGATGATATTGTTCACATTTGCTTCATGAGTAACAGTCTTACGTCTCATACGAATGTCTCTGTTGACACTACCAGTCTCACAAAATGTTTTAACAATACTTGAGTATGCAGAACATGATGGACAAGAATGTTCTGGAAATCTCCTTTGTAAATTCGTATTGCTTCTCTTAGACATTCTCGAGCTTCACCGTAAATTAAAACCATTTGAATTTTCTCCTTATCTGAATAACGCATTATGGATCGCTTGTCGATACACTGAGAAATCTAGCAGTGAGCAAACTCTTAAATACATATCTCTCTCTCACTCTCTATGTACACAGACGAATGATACAATGTGTTTATTTACAAGTTTAAGTTCATAGTCGAATTCCTGTTACCGTTGAAATCTGAAATGTCGCTGAAAGTAAGTTCTGCATTAATTAGCAAATTTTAGAGTTCACGGTCATTTCAAGGCCGTGCTATTAAGCATAGATGTATGCACAATAATGTTTGCTATAACATACAACAACAAAAACTGTATATATATATATATATATATATATGTAAAAAAAGACGAGTGACCTTGGGGAAACGATTAAAAAATTACAATTTACAAAAAACGATTCTTCCATCTGATTCGTCTTTTGAAACCATTTAGATTACGTTAGCAACATTTTTTGTATTTTTAGAGGTATTGAAGATATTTAGGTGTCCTGTTTTAGACGAAACACCCTGTATAGCTACCGATGGCCAATACTTCGAATAAAGTATATCCTGTATCCATTTTCGTACAATAAATGTGTATTTTCTCTACAAAAATTCGGGTTTCATATTTACATACCTGGTACTTCTATTTCAAGGGAAGTGAATAGTGTTAGAAAAGAATCATACGTTTAGGAACATAAAACAACTCGAGCTGTAGAAACATCGAAATGTAACCATCGATCCTGCCGGACGTACAATCGACAATTTGCAACGAAAAACCCAAAACTTATCGAATAGCTTAGAATCTGATTTCTATAGCTGCGTTTCTCAGACTTCCTAACATCCGGGAACTTTCAAATCTACGGAGATCTTTGAAATTTCCGAAGTTCCCGTCCTATCCGTTGGTTGGGAACCGACGTAAACCTTTCGTTCCTTATTCCGTGATCTTCTTCTATTCAGACGGGTCGAAGTTACTGTCCGAACCGAAAATATTGAACCTCCGCAAGGAAACGAAATCATGACGGATGAGCCGTCGCGGCAGTGTATCAAGAGCAGAGGACCGTCCTCTTCTATCGGCTGCTCTCAATCTGTTACAGAAACGTGAGACAAATCGCTTTTAATGGAGGGGGTGGGGGGCGATTTATTAAGAGATACCGAGAGGGTCGGGTCTACATTCCCCGTGTGCGATTTCGTCGGTGCCGAAATACTGTATTCTCTGTATAACTATCAGAAAGATTTCTGCCATAATCGTCGACATTTGATCCCTCATATGGAGAGGATTCTCCTTAGAACCGGTCAAGCGATAAGCTCGCGCGACGACCGAGCCAGTAAAGAGGTATCATTGACACTTACCACTGTCAACGAAGCAAAAGATTGCAATTTTTCTAATTTTTTATTACTTTTGTTTATAAAACTTTTACCATCGTATTCGTCTAGTTTTTTTCTAATTAAAACGACATCAAACACGATGTAATTGCGATTATAATTATTCGTGTAATAAGCAATTAAAGTTTCACGGTGAAAAGAAGAGTAAAAGAAGCAGAGACAGAGACAGTCGAAGCGTTCGAAAAAGATGAAAGACTGGCGCGATCTCAGATCTTCAAATAAAACATTCAACTTTCTTATTTTAGGATTTTTTTTCAATGAAACTTCAATTATAAGTATAACTCTCATCTTTTGGTTTTACGTCGGTGAAATTTATACCATTGCATTCGTCGCGTTTTTCTCATTAAAATAGCACCAAAAAAACGATGCAATTACGATTACAATTACTCGTGTAACGAGCGATTAAAGTTTTACGCGTGAGAAAAATGCCTATTAACGTAAAGTTTTAGCGCTCTGCAAGGAATGCAGTATACATGCTCAGCGTAGCCAGAAAAATAAGCCTGACTACGAGTCAAAGGGGTGAAGGTAGGTATTCTGACATGGAAGTCTTCGGAGTGGGGATACGACGGGTGTACATTATAATTTTGAACTATGAACGTGCGGATGCTCTGTGTCACGTCGCGTTCATAGTTCAGAATTATAATGTACACTCGTCGTGCCCCCGCTCCAAGGAACACCGCGTGACTTTACCTACTCCCGTTTCTCCGGCTTGAAATATAGTTCATTTTTCTGGTCACAACGGTTTCTACGCATTGCTTCTTGACAATCTGTGTCGCGTCCCTCGGTTCCCAACAAGAATAATAAAAACAAAGAACTTCGATAAATTCCACGCCCAAATAACGGACAACGGTACAGTAAATTGAATGTAAAAGATCAAGTACAAAATGTCCAAGACAAAATGTACAAGAGAAAAATGTGACGGATACAATGTTAAAAGCTTAATCCACGTACAACTAAAAATAACAAACTTACATTTTTGATTTACACCTCTTCAGCCGATTCAATTAAAGTAGTCACTTAATCAACGCGCAGCTTTACATCGAACGATGCATCGTGCTGCATAAATTCGCATCGCTCTGCTTCCACGGAAACGCTCGCGAGGTGGTACCTTTGTTTTGGATGAACGTTGGATAATCATTAGATTCAACCATCGGTTCCGCGCATTGAATTAAGGCATGCCACACTCATTGTACGTGCATCGCAACGAAAGCCTTCCGATCCACCTCTACCTTTCCCATCTCCAGAACAAACGAACTACACTAACAATAATTCGAAATCGAGTAATTACAAACGGTAGAAACAATCGGCTTTGGAGACTCCAACGAGCTTTCCCGTTCAAGTGTGGAATCTACGTTGATATAACGACGAGGATGTGGCATCGTGTTTCCTTCGCCGTTTCACGGTTCGACGCTTCGTTTTCGAGTTATCAACGAAAATCGCGGAACAATCGGAGCATGGCTCCAGCGGACTCTATCTACGCTCACCGAAATTTGTCGCCAAACCAAAACATATTTGCCGTAGCCGTACTCCGATTGGTTTGTCTTTTTTTATTAGTCACTCGTAATTTCGAACGATCACTCGTCGAATTTCATCGAAATCGATTGACGCAGAAAACTATGATACGCGTTGAAAGATGAGAATCCGTGGAGTTTAACCCCTTGTCCTACAACAACGAGTCAGACTCGCGATCAACATTTCGAACTGAATTTTCTAAACATGTATTTCTTTAATTTTCTTTAAACGGAAATAACATTTTATTTCATCGTTGATCGTATACACTCCGCGACAAAAAGATGGCACACCCGTAAAATATTTCTATTTCTGAAAACTGTGATGAAATTGGATATGTTTCTTTCCGTATATGTACTTCGGTGGAGCTTTAAGGCTACTTACACGGGCGGATTTAAGCGCAGGTTACAGATTCTAGTCTAGAAGTAAAAATTGGGGATCACCGACGCGACAAAATGATGGCACAGTCTTAAAATTCTTTCTCTACAGTTAACACTAAACCGTCAGACTGTTTGTACCGTGTACTGTGTGACGGTGCATTCAATATTTTGTATGTTTCTTATTATCTTCTATTGAAATTACACTATGT